>VYZM01008844.1:59985-132272 GCA_013398915.1 Dromas ardeola
GCGATCGTCATCCTGGGAGCTGGATACGGTTTTGTATATATTGTATACTTTTTAATTATTATTTTCTTATTATTTCTTATTTCCTTATTTATTATTATTTTCATTAAAGTAGTTTAGTTCTTTTTCTAAACTCGTAAATCTCCTTATCTCTTCCTCTCCTCTCTGAGGAGAGAAGGTGGGGGAGGGCCATCTGTCGTTCTGATTGGCCAATCCGGCCAAAACCTCGACAGTGATCAAGCCTTGGTACTTGGCAAGTTGAAAGTAGACAATTTGCTAAGGGAAGAAAAGAGGCCGGTTTATTTAAGCCGCTTTGATTGTTGCGGGAGAAGGCAGACTGACAAAACTAGAAGCCATTCTTTTACTCACAAAAATGCTGCAGGAGAGATGAGGGTGATGTGAAAGTTCATCATGTGGCACCATCACCATGCACAATGCTTGGCCTTGGGGAACCTCCAAGGAGGAAGAGCAGGGCTCAGGAGGCAGCAGGGATGGGGGTTTTGGCCTCCTCTTGCACTTACAACAACAGGCAACTAAACTTTTCTCTCTTGGTAACAATTTTTGACCATTAGAAAGATGAGCTGAACTCAAAAATCACTGACTTGCGATAAAGCTGATAGTTCTGGTGTGTTATTACCCATCTTTCAAGTCATGTCAGACCTGGAAAAAAGCATATTTTCCAGGCAGAAAGGCACTTGAGTGAAAGAGATTCAAGTGAAAATATCTCTTCTTTGACCTGTTTTTAGAACTTCCAGCATCAGTTACATGAATTTACCCCAGGTGGAAGCACAGCCCCATTGGCTGCTGGTGCTACAGTACATTGTCTATAAACATTTGGATATATTGCAGGGATGTGGAATTGCTTCCACCTTCCTGACTTTTCCATGTGGCATGCAATTTTCAGTTCTGTTTAATGAATACCTTTTTTTTTAAAAAAAAAAAAAAAATACCACCCTAAAGCCTGCTTTTTGCTTATGGCCAAATTCATGAAACTGCAATGAAGAAAAATGAACCTGCTGAAGGGGATTGACCCCAAATGCTCAAGAACAGGTCTTTCAAGACTAACGAGAGAGTTTGCATTTGCTTTTGCTGCCAGATCTCTTTCCTGAGGGCACACTGCATAATGCAAAAAGAGCTACGTGAAAAGTTTGGTGCAGAAGATGAAAATAGGACCATTCGGCTGTTTTACAAAGAGATGAGGTTCTCTTCCCCTTCCCCCTCCACACGTTTTTCACTGTAAGTGAAAATGAAACTTGTGCTTTTCAGAGGAAATGGCTGCTAAAGGTTAAAGGGTAAGTCTTCCTTGCTGCAAGCATACATTTTTGCAAGCTGAATCTTAACCATGTGGCTAGCAGCACTCGCACTGAAATAACTGCGGAAAGCTTGGAAGAAGAGTGGGGAAATAGAGGGCAAGAGCATCAAAAGAACATCCCAAAATTGATTCATCTGCTCTTTTTTCTCCTTCATTTGAGTTCTGGCCACCTCCTTTTCCCTATTATACATTCCGCTTTAGAAACAAGATCATTATTCAGAGGTGGAGGGCACGGAGCTGCGCCAAGGAAGGGCAGTCGCTGTGCAAGGGAGAAAGAGCATCTCTCCAGGGCTGTCACGTGGCCACCCACAAGGGCAGGTACGTTTGGGGCAACAGGTAACTGAGGCCTTGTCTCATTGCCCTGCCGTACCAACCAATGAGTGTATTTGTGCAGCAGATGTACCCACATAGAAATACAATGCCACACATCACAGCCCAACGGGAAAAGAGCAGAGGGAGGCAGGAGGGAGCTGTTGCCCACGTCAGCTCTCCTCTCTGGTTACTTTTGTGGCAAGAGAGTTCATCATTTGGTTCTTGGGGTTTTCCTGGTGAAGGAAGCCACAGTGAAACAATATCTGAATGGTCCTGAAAGTAGTTTCTTGGACATTTAGATACATTCTGCTTACTGCGATGCTCCTACGAAATATTTGAACCCAAGCAAACACAAACACTCATTAATATTCATGTGGAATTGAGAATATTCCTGGATAACATAGTCTGTTATATTAAAGACAAAATAGGATGAACAGGAGTCCAATCAAAAACACACCTCTGGCAGCATATTTTTTGCAGAATGCAAACATGGGCAAGATTGAGTGTATTAACACAGAACATAAATGGAGAGCAATATAGCACAGATGTATGTCTGTAAAAATTACAACCATTTAGTTTTAAATGAAGACAGTTGTTACAAGATAGCAATTCCAGATTTCAGAAGGAATCAGCGTTTTCTTATTCCTTCCTACTTGTCCCTCCCAAATAAACACCGAATAAACACCTGGGGAGGCGGTGGCGGGGTTTTGCTCATTTAGCTAAGAACAGCTAAAGTCTCTTTAGACTTGGAAAGTGAGTCACTTTCCCAAAGGATGCAGGGTGGGATGGGCAGAGGAGTGGCTGGGAAATGGCTATGACCCCCAGGCCAGGGCAAGCCCAGTTTGCAGAAGGATGGAGGTGCCAAATCTCTTCTGGAGAGGTTCCCCAGCCACCCCTGGGGCAACAGACTGCCAGGCGGCTGCATCCGCTCCCTGGGGCTGGGGACCTGCCTCCCAGAGCAGCCTCCACGCCTCAAAATTGCGCAACAGAAATAAACCATCACAGGAATGGTTGTTGCTGGTTTGGGGTTACTCCTACCCAGCAAAGACTATTTTCATTTCCTTCTAAGAAAGCTGAAATGGCCCAAGTTTAAGAAGTTCCTTGTGTTTGTTCTGTAAAGCAGCTCTTTGAGTATGTTTTGGTTTTGAGGTATATCGATAAGTTCACATCAAGGAAAAAAACAAAAATGAGAAACTAGAGTTTTTCTGAGTTTGGACTCTCTGTTATCCAAGTCAGCTAATGGGTTATGTGGGCACAGTTTCAGCTTTCACTGACACCGCTGCGCCTTTATGGCTCTGACCTCAGTGGAGCTGCTTTGATTTACCAGCCACTGACAGGTGAGAATCAACCTCCAGATACACACCTCAGCATTTCTCCACTTCGCTATGCAAGTAGGTACACACCTGCTTTCTCTTAAGATTGTAACATATGCTTTTAATTCGCTGTGTGAATTTTCACTGAACTTTACTCTTCAACTGTCACAGATGTGATTTCAAGGGTTACTGAAAAAAGCTCTGCACAGATTTTAACTTCTTTATGAGATGCAAAGAAAAAGACCCACGCCCACATATTTCATCTTGCAGTAGGAATACCAAGAACTTCAATTCTAACTGATCTCTCGAAGCCAAGTAATTTCTGATAGAGACAGAAACATGGTTGTATTGTCTACATGAAATACATAGTTGTGTTTGACATTTGACATTCTCAACATGGACCATCTCAGTGTAGCCTCCTGAATTTTTTGGGTAAGTTTCTTGTGTAAGTTGAGATACCTGAAGGAGACGCTAAGATCAGCCCTAAGTAGTTGGATGCACGCACCCTAAGGGGTCAGAAATACAAGACTGGGGTGTGTGTGTGGGGTGTGTGTGTGTGTCTGTGTCCGTCCCATGATGAATGTATTGTACAGCCTTTTCTGATGCTACAGATTCTCTTTCTTCCTACAAAGACATAATGAAGGAAAATTAGTTGCATTCAGTCTGCTGCATAAAAGTTGTCTGTGGGATAAACACCTTTCCCATTTTAAAATGACCAAACCAGCAGTCAGAAAATCTGTCTTTCATATTGCCCCATTAGCTGTGCTCACACACGGGAACTGGGCCGACAAGTTTTGAAGACAGTGATACTCGTACGCTGTGTTTGTGCATTGTGTAGGGCACAGAGGTCCTGGCTAGTCCATGTGGCTTCTGGGTGCGAGTGGGAGGCAAATATGTGAATGAAATTATGATCTCAGCCGGGGTCTTCCTGAACTCTGATTTTGGTAGCAAGGTTGGAAGATGGCACACCAGCCTTTGCCCCGACTATACTGATGGCAATCTGGGTATCACTGCCATCAGTCACTGGTGTGACACTGAAACTTGCATATTTCAGCTGAAATTTCCCTCCCTGACAAATCTCGGCCTTTTTAGCACTGCATATTTGAGTTTCTTCAATCTTTCTCTGAACAGAGCTCCTAAGACTACAATCCTAGGCAATATGCAGCCAGCAAGGTGTCCGAAGGCTGCCCAGGCTTCTTACTTTACTCTACTTGCTTCTGGGTGTTTAGACCCAGTCTTCTTTTTTCACATGCTAGTTGTTTCTGTGCAAGTTAAATTGGTGGCCTATCTTACAACTGCCCTGACTCAGTTTTTCCCTTTTCCAACAGAGCTTCCCTGCCTAATGCCAGCTGCGCTCGCAGAGATACCTTTTTCAGTGCCCCTCTCCCACAGAGTGGCCCTAAGGGGCAGCGTACATACTGTAATTAGAATTAAAAAAAAACATTTCCGAACCCATATACACTGCCAGGAAAAGCATGAAGTTGCTGACAAAGATTTCATATATGGTATTATAAAATATATATCAAGCTTTTTTATTCTACTTCTATAAAAGAAGAAAAATAAACGCACTATAAGACCTACACTGAGATCTCTAGAAAGTGCCCTTTTTTTCCTTTATCGGAAGCAAAGACAGAAGAAGAGGCAGTCCAGGAAAAAGACATTCTAAGGAAAACAATTATGTCCAAAGCCCAGGATTGTACATTATTTATAATGTGTAAAAAGCCTATACACTTGGTTACCACTATAACCTGTCTGTTTGGAGATGGGGATAAGACAGCAGCATCTTCTATGGCTTTATAAACTAACTGATGGTCTTCCTTGAGTTTTAATAGCTGCAGCTGATGTATAACTGAAGGGATCACAAATGTCTTCATTCTCTGCCCTGTGAACCACCAGTACGGAGGAATAACATAGAATACCACCATGTGGTAGTCATAGAAACCAGTTATCAATGTAAAGGTTTAAAAGTAAGTATAAAAGTTTCTGTTGAGTTATATGCCACTCTTTACTTAAAGAAGATTTATCATAACGCATTGTTTTTTCCAAAACAAGAGCATAAAGCTCTATGTTACTCTTGCAGACCTTTCAGTGTGTTGATTGTAACAGAAAAATGTAATCCTTGGGGAAAGAGCAAAGCTGTTCTGAACCTGTGCGGTCAGCAAGGGGGTCGGGCTGACGGCAGAGGATGGGAACAGATAAGGCTCCTTCCAGGAGAGGATCTAGACGGGGCAGGGGAAGGGATTACATTAATCCATGTCCCATTTACAGACCCCGCCGGCCTTCAAAAGGTATTCTTGAGCTGAAGAGATGAAAATATTCCTAGCGTTGGATCTGTTAAGAGGCTCTTCATAAAATGTCATGGAGCTGGTTTAGAGAAAATGGATCCACTTGCTTTCATCTGCCTCGAGGGTTTTGGCAGTTGTTGGGGTTTGTGAGTTTGCTAATAGCAAGAAGAAAGGCTCTAAAGTGGCAGAAGTGAGAAACGAATCATGCTGATGCCACTCTGCTTGCGGCCCCCAGACCTGCGCTAAGGTTTCATTTCTGTGATGGAAGCCTTTCGCAAAGGCTGTCCAGTGAAAATGAACACAAAAAGCAGACATTCCACCAGCTGCTTTCCTCCGTATCACATTTTTAACCATAAAACCCTCCCGATTGCTATGATGAACACCCACTCTGCAGAGCAGCTTCCTTGCTTTCCCATTTGCCCAGCGATGACAGAACGACCCCTTGGTTGAACTTTGTTTTGTTTTGTTTTGACATTTCTAACCACACCTCCTTTAAAAAAAAGTGTAAGATTTCAAAGTACCAATACTGGCAACTTTTTTTGTTTTCAAGTGGTCAGATTTTAAGGTAGATCAAAAAAAAGAAAGTCTTCAGAGCTTGCAGTGTGCTTATTGCTTTACAAACTGTTGCTGGCACTAGTCATTTTAATACATAGCAATAAAAGAGGAGGTGTGAGCACTATTGCACTATGATTTACAGATGGCTGCTCGGCACCGCTCGCGTTGCCGCAGGTGGCTGCAGGGAAGGGGTCCCCTCAGCAGCCCCCCCGGCTATTTGGAGCTGAGCACAAAGCCTCGCCAGGCAGGCCCCGAGCTATAACACAGCACAGGGCCACACACTATCATCTCTATTTACAGAAGTTGGTGGACTTTCCTCCTCAGCTAAATAGGCTGACAGCCTCAGAGATTGGCTTTGAGTTTTTGGTTTGAACAAATCAATGAACTACAAGGAAAACTACAAAAACAACAACAAAAGAAATGGTTTCTGAATGTTACCTGCAAATCCACATGGTTTTAAAAGAAAAATCTCTAACAAAAAGGACACCAGGAACAAGACAAGGGAAGAAGTTCCTCCTATAGCACACACATCTGGGCAAAATCACAAAATGGTCTGATAGTGGGTTGCTGCGTATCGCATACCGACGTATATCTATTCTGAATAAAAATAAAGACTTGTTGAGGGACACTTTTAGGCTGCTTCAGTCCCTCAACAGAGCTGCCAAATAATTTCTAATGGAACTTAGAAAAACTATAGTTTTTAAAGTTGGTCTGTGACCTGCACTTGTGCTGGCCCCGGAGGAAGAGGATGCCCTGAGCAGTTCCTGAGTGAGGTTAAGTGTGACTAGGAATATGCAGATGGAATTTCAATTAGTTTTCATCATCAATCTTTCAGCCTAATTACATTTAATTCACACGTGACCAACTCTGCCCCACGGAGGGCTACGGAAGGGAGGGGGCGGAACAGAAAAACATGAAGGTGACTTGAATAGCTTGAGTACAAACATCAATAAACAAATGTTTATTACTAATGATAATGACTCCTTCTTATGCAACACTGAAAATAGAGAGCACTGTACAAGCATTAACTAATCAATGATCTAATTAATGATTCAAGATCCCAAATCAACAATGGAATAAGGCGAGTGGTCTGCCGGAGCCGCGCTGCCGTGGAGGGGCCCTGTGCACCCGAAGGGCTCTATCCCCCGCAGGGACCCCCGGTGAGCAGTGTCCGGACCTTTTGTCCCCACCAGCAGCATGCATGGCACCTGCAAGGAGCCACCTGCGCCTTTGAGAACATTCGGGTGGCAAGTTTCTGAGATAGAACAAGCTCTGAGCATCACCTTCGGTGGGTTTTCAAAGGGGAAAAGCGATAAGTGGTAAAAAACACAAAACAACTCTTATCTTAATAATACTAATTACCCATGTGAGACATTTGCTTAATAAGGTAAAATCTCATTTAACTGGAAAGCTACTTAATGCTACCTTGGTATTGCTGCCTTGCCAGCCAACATTACAGGTTCACAAACCAAGCAGACAGACAGAGGATCAAACAGGAGATGCTCAGCTCTGCAAAGAACCCCAGCGTGATGGGGGAAACTACCAGCAGGACCCCGAGACCGAGCACTTCCCTGCTCTTCCCGGCACAGCACTGCTAGCCGGCACCAAGTCCCAGCACTACCCCAGTGAGGGGGCCAGGGGGCAACTGATGTGAAGGGAATTAACCTGCTGAGCTCATTACACATCCCGCAACAGGTTTACAAGGATTCCGGCCTACATCCAGCCCAATAAGCAATGTTTGCTTAGAATCATGTTGAGTTGGAGGGGACCTTAAAGATCATCTAGTTCCAGTTTCACTTGGGTACAGCAGTTTTAAACTCAGGCTTAGCTTCAGGCACTGCAGAAAGGGCTGTGGAAGACAGAGCTGTAAAGCAGTTGCTGGTGACCTTGGTTCCGTGCTGCCGATGTGGTGGGGAGGAAGGAGATGGGTGCAGGGGGGTGTGTGCAGCCCTGCCAGACATGGCTTCTGCTCCGCCGCGCAGCCAGGGCAGCCCCTCGTCCCGCAGCTGGCTGAGCTTGGCCCTCCACTCAGCTTTCCAGACGCAAATTATTTGGCTGGTACAAAAGATAATCCCGAGTCATTTGTTTAGAGCTCAGAATAACAGAACGGTCATCACTTTTATATGGCTGATTGACAGAGAGTATACAAATTTGAGATACGTAAGAGTAAAAAAGTTTTTTTTTCCCCCCCAATAATTATATATTCTAATGCTGGGTACCCTGATACATCAACACTTCTTACAGTAATATTATTTTAAAGTGTGTTTTCATTTATTTTGAGGTGGTTAAGTCTGGCTTGTATGGAAATGGGGATGCTTCTTGTTTGCTGTGCCTTTTCACAGGCCCAGTTGATTTCTTTTTTTTATGTGTATGTCAAAATAAAGTTATATATGTCAAAGAATATTTTAAGTTTTCAAGTCTGAGGTCCAAACTCATTACTGGTGTAACTGCTGTGGAGATAACCAATAATCTGACCCAGATTCTGGACTTTAGACAAATTTTATCATCCCTGAGGATTACGTAGAGTTTACTTATCAGGAGGAGAACTCAATCACCTTTCTCTGCCCCTTGTCTAAGGAGTGGACTTTGCAGCCACATTGAGCAGTGGATACCTTGTCTGGGAAACGTCTTAGCACGATGGATAATAAATGGGACTCACTAGGTCCGAGTGCTGGGAAGCAATTGTGCTGCCTTGCTTCTGTGTGTAAAGGCATACATGAATGCTCTGAGTGTCACAGAGATTTGTAGATAACCAAAGCCTGAAACTGTATGGTTTATATTTTACTGATGCAAGTTGCTGCTTTTCATTGATCTTCATTCACTAAATCTGGACATTTGGCTACTGGAAAGAATCAAGTAGCTTTTTAACTCCATCTTTCACCTCTCTCCAGTGCCTATGAAACACATTGTTTTGTTTTAAAGTAGTGATGAAACTGAAAGGGAACCCCTATTTTAAACATTCCAAAATAATTGGAGAATTTAGAACTGAGGCAGAACTTGGGTTTAAATTTGCATCTTGGGCTTCCCTTTGCATTTTATAGGGAAGTAATTGATCCGCGTAAAGTGCTTCTACCTCATACTGAGAATGCCAGCATGTAGGGCCTCAATATTTTATATGAACAATTCCTGTTTTTAATGTTTTATTAATGTTAGCTTGAGACATCGCGTGTTACTGTTTAATTGCTTAGCTGCAGTTGCTCCTGTACCGAGCAGCCTTGAAAAAAGAGATCAGGTATGGGGTGGTTATTGTCCAAAAAAACCCGGATTTCAAAGCAGAACTCTGAGTTTAATTTCACATCTTGGAATTTAAATTGGCGATATGGCTGCTTGATGTCATTCACCCCTCAGATGAAGCCCATACTTTATCTGTTGATTCCATCGCACAAAACATCTGCGTGACTTAGCCAGGACTCTCTGATGCTTTGCAGGGTCCCAAGCAGGATTGATATTATTCTTTCCAAACAGGAGGAAGAGAAGTAAAATATCTTCATTTAACTGCTAAGGAAAAACATGCGCCGCAGGTTTGAGAGATTTAGACCTTCTTTCAAGTGTGCTGCATACGGACATTTCCAGACATGAGATAAAACAGCTTGTCCCAGTTGTGTTTCTTTGAAAGGACCTAGTCAATCTGTAAAGGCATTTCTCTTATTCTCAGATATTTTGTGTACATTGTTCTGTTTTCGGATTGACAACTTTCCTGTTTAAATCACTGCAAAACATCAGCTAAGCAAAACTGCATTTTGCAGATCCATGACTGAAGTGTTAACATATTGTGGTTGCAGAAAGCATGAAAAGGACAGACTAGAGGAAGGGAAAGAATTTTCATTAAGGGATTAATTAGACAAAACAAGGCAATAAAAGAGACTCCAAAAGGCTCATTCTTTAGAGATTTCCATAATTGTGCTCTTTACAAACGAGTTTAATCACCCAAAGGAAGAACCAACAGGTAGATGAGGAAGTGGTCAATAAGAAACAATAACTGACCACTGCATTACTGGGGTATCTCATACACATCAGGCCCAATATCCGGATTGCTAAAGTAATGCCACAATGAATCCTGACCCGTGTTTGTGTCACTGTGGTGAGGTCCTGAAATCTTTTTCTATTCTGGGGAAAAAACAGTTCTGCTTAAATTTTTCCCTGTCATCTAGGCGCTGCTAGCATACATATAGGACATATATTTTGGAGGTCAAATAAGTCAATAAAAATCGAAACAAATCAGAGATATGGTAAACGAACACTCTAGTGTTATTAACTGAGTCAGAACAATCATTTTCCTATTTCTTTTTTCTTCTATGCTTGTTCCTCAAAAGCTTTAGTGGAATAAACAATAGAAAAAAGAAAATTAATATGTAAAGTATCTCAGTCTCTTCCCATGTGTAATAAAATGAAAACAAATGTTCTCACTTCTACAAACTCCACCACATCAAATTAATAATGGAAAACATCACATCAAAGCACTCTTTGTGCTCAATAGCCTGTGGCACATTTGGACTCATCAATAGATGTTCAACAATATTACAACTTGTTTAAATCTTGGTAAAGTAGTGTTATGTACTATTGTTATTGACTTTCTTTTTCTAATTATCACCCAAAGGTGACAGATGATACAGCACTAATGATCAGACTGTTTAAGAGCTGAATCAGCTTAGAATTCCAACTCATTAAACCTCAGCAGGACTAAAAGATTCCTTGCACTTTAAGGCTGAAAGCTTCACCTCGCTGACAACACTTTGGTCAGTTATACAGGACACACCATCAGGAGATTTAAGGTATTTTTCACTGGGAGTATCTTTGGAGCTTTTAAGGATTCTAGTGCACATAAGTGTCTAAATACTTCAGAGCATGTAAAATGCATGCAGCTGTCATGATAAAGAAATATTTGCAGAACCTGTTTTGTTATGCTGAACCTTCCCTTGAATCTGTTTAAGCTAATAGTAAAACCGTTCTTGATTTTAATAGAAACTGAAGTCAATAGGAGTTTCAGGTTGAAGTAGGGTTTGACAGCATTTCTTTGAATCCATTTCTCTCAGTCTGCTTCGAAGCAGGGACCGCAATGGTATCTCTGTGTGCTCCTGTTCACCTCAACCTTGCACCAAATTCATTATTTTTTTATGAAATTAGCCAGTTTGGCAACAAAATGTGGCATTCTTACATCTCTGCTTTAGGAATATGCTAGTTTAGTCAGCTTTTCCTTCCTGTTGCTTCATTGGCTATAGGTTGGGAATTAAATTCCTGATGCTGTCCTTAAGAATGAGAAATTATGGCCATGTCCTTTGTGGATGAAGGAGATGCTATGTGACACACATCTGCCTGTATCCTCCAGCTTGTCTTGAGAAACCAGACTCTTCCAGGACTCCTGGATATTTTTAAAAGGCCCCCAAGTACAACAGCATCTCCAGTCTCTTGCTGTTCTTCTACTCTACATTGTATTTGCCCTATTTGATTTTTGTTACTAATGATACTCCCGGACTAAAAGCTCAAAGACTCATAAAATCTGACCCAACTTTCTCACAAACTGATCACCTGAGACAGCAATCAAACCACTCTGTCACAAAATAAGTACTTGTTTGCAGTTTAAGAATAGTTCAGGTGGAAGGACATTATGAAAAAACCATAAAGGAGAATCAGTAAAAAATTGATACCAGAATAGTAGCAAAGCCTGTTCATTTCCCACAAATGCTGTGGTGCCTCTTGCCTAACAATTAATTGTGAGCTGGAGGTTGCAGGATGCTTGTGAGATGCTTATTCTCTCTCTCTGCCATGTTTTTATAGCCCGTTTGGGACCTTCGTAGACTTACGCTCATTAATCCCCTCATAAAAGGCTCGGGTATCAGGTGCCTCCATGACCAGCATTCAGGCCATTTGAGCAATTAGAGAGAAATACCACAGATCACTCTTAGTTCTCTATAAAGAAAAGTTTGACTATAAACCTGCAACTCCGACAGCCTACTCTAATAGTGAAGCCACAGTACAATCACTCCACCCTACCAATTTTGCCACCAGGTCTTAGGCAAGGCATTGCAAAGTCGGAGGCCAGCAGAACTCCAGCCCCAAGTGTTTGCAGGGGAAAGTACCACCCATTTGTCTGCAAGGAGAATTTTAGTCTCAGTTACACTGGTTCAAAAACAGATTCCTGACACGAAAACACTCTGACGCTTTTATTTTTCAGGGTTTTAGATTGCTTTAAGTTAACTTGGTAAGAAATCAACTAAGGCAAAATGAATAAGGATCTCATACCAGAAACAGAGCATTCAAATAAGGAAGATGCTCAAGTTTCAGTCACAACAGAACTATTTTACCTTGAGAAGGAGCTCTGATAGTTCACAAGTCTCCACGCTGCAAATATTTATTGTGGTCTCTAACAGCAAGAGTTGAATCAGAGCTCGCTGGAGCTAAAAGTAAAGTTTACTAAGTTAAACTTTAGTGATGGGGACACACCAAACTCGCATCTTTTGTGGCTGCATTGAAGGAGAAGCTATAACCCTCTCTGACTGGGAGGTCTGATGCTGCCTCTAGCCTGAGGATGCTCGTCCAGAGCAGATGAAACCCTCACCTGGACAAACTTCTGTTTACTTGGCAGTGACCAGAACTAGAAGCATTGGCCTCTATACCTTGCACTAAAAGCCCAGACATTTTAGCTTAGCGTGCTACCCCTCGTGCAGGACTTGGATGATACATTTTCCAGTAAGCTGCATTACTTCCGCATACAGAGCTACAGGAATTAACTTATAAGACAAGAGTCACTCTGATCTCTATACCTAGTTTCTCCTATTCAAGTCTCATGTTACGCTTCCAGATAGTAGTTATCCAATTTGCCAGGCCGCATTCCTTAAGAACAAAGTAAATTAAACTATTAGGTGTTATTACAGAGGCAGGACTAGCAACTGAAAACTTCCCTATAAAGTGCTATCTAATAATTTATGACAGTCTTAATGTTTCCTGGTAACCAGACAAACAGATTAATAAGTCCATAGTCCGCCTCTGATACTCTTGTTGCCCCTATCACCAACTTTTGGACCTTGCAACGTTCATTTTCACTTTGGTGAAATTCACTGTAGCGCAGAGAGTCAGTGCAGGACTAGGAGTGGTGCACCAGTTACAGTCCAGGAAAGATTTTACCCCAGTTAGATGAAACCCACGTGTTAGAGCAGCACAGCAGTGAAGTGCAGAGTGTTCTGCCTGATGTGCGCATAGAGTGAAAACACAAAAATATCTTTGGAAAGAATCTTACCACATTAACTGCTTTTGTACCATGAGCTTCCCCACCTGCACTCTGCGGATGCGTCTCAAGTCCACAAATGATGCCTTGTTCTTTTTTTCCTCTTATTTTTGGGACTACCTACGTGCTAAACTGGCCACAGACTCACCACGCTGCAGACACTGTGCATCTCAGTGAATGTTGTAAATCCCAAATTACACAGGATTACGTTTTGGGATATTGCTTTTCCTTTTTATCTCATGGAGTTTGAGAAAATGATCGAGGCTGAATCTCCTGTGCATTTTGGGTGGGCTTGAGTCTAGGTCCAAGTGATACATCCGGCTTTTATTTTGATAAGGGCAGAATTAAAACCCAGTCTGGATCCTCTGAGTCCCAACTGTGCAGTCCCTAAAGGATGCCAGGTACGCAGCATTTGAACCCCTCTAGCAATCAGAGCTATTTACTTCAGACTCACAACATATAAGGGCTAAACATTCCATTTCAATATTGACATTCAAAGGAAATGTTACCTATTTCTCTGCCAGTGCTTCAAAACAGATTCCCAACAATTCCCCCCTTTCTCCTTCTCTACATATCTCACCCCTGAAGCCTCCAGCTGCAAGCGCCATTCTTCTTCGCTGCCTGTCAACATGAGCAATGAGTGGCTCCGAAGAGTTGCTTTGAATGACCCGTGTAGTCCCACCCACAGGAACTGGCTCCGAGATAGCAGCACCAAGTAGTTTCATGGGAATCCATAGCGGAGCAATAGTTTTACTGAGAGGTGATAATATTTTGGATAAAATTGTGAATCAGTTTTTAGCTGTGTGCTACGAGCCTCAGGCTACTTTTTAAATTCTCCCCCAAAGCTTGCTGTTTTTTACATGAAGAGGCCATATGTCATAATAAACATCAGGCTTAGGAACGGCTCACACTCTAAATGTCAGGCTACAAAGCTACCTTTAAAGATTAAATCTCTGCCCTCTTCCAAAGGGAGGTTGAAGGGAGGGATGGAGAAATTCCAAATACAGAGAACCTTACAAATAAAGTGAAGTTTACTACTAACAAAACATATCTTGCAAAAACACACCTGGTGCTCTTCTGTTGGAGCTGCCCTCAACAAAATGTGGGTGTCATTCGAAAAGGACATAATTTCCAATGAATTCTGAAAGTGTCACACAGAGTATTGATCGATCGAGTCTTGCCGTCAGCGTGACCAGGGCCGGCAAAGAGCTATCCCTGTGATCCAATTTTCAGAGCTCACAGACACCTCCAGTCCCAGGCAAATGGCGTCAGAAGTGGCAGGAGGGGTCTGGGGGAGGGCAGGCGGAGGGGAATGCGGAGGGGAGAGTCGTTGCACTGCCGTCTGCTTGTCTAAGCATTAAATGTTATTAGCCACAAGCGTGGCACCCCTACTGTGCGGAAAGGCTGCTGTATTTCTGGCTTTTGTGTTACCAGCAATGACAAACCATTTGTAAGTCAAAAGTAGGTCCTTATCAGCAAGATATACCCCGATAAGCTCACGTTTTTTTATGATTACATCAGTGTTCAGCCAGTTTCCCGCTTCTGCCTACAAAGGCGCACGCACAGCAGGAGCGGCAATACTGTTGCTTTCCAACGCAGGTCTGGCAGTACCCAAGCTCTCGGGCTGGCTCCGACGGGCACTGCTCACCTGCCCGGGATCCCGCTCTGGTACGGGGCTGTGGAAACCAGGTTCTTCCCGGGCAAAACGCAGAGCCAGCCCTGGGCTCTAGCATAGTACTTCGGACCTGCTATTTACAGGGGCTCAGTTACCAAACCTTGTAGGAGAAGCTGGAGAGGGAAATTATCGACACCCATTATGAAGCTGAGTAATCTCAAAAGGAAACCATCGTCTCAGCCTGAATGACTCCGGGCTTGATTTTGAAAGCGCTGGTGAGGTGGGCATCGGGGATGCACCCCACCACTGCCCAACTGGACATGTGCCTTGCCTTTTTCCATGTCAAGCAGAGAGAAATATCTTGTGGCATCCTAGCACAACAAATCCTTTGCTGGACTTCTAAGTACCATGCACAAATAAAATAACAGGAAAAATAAAAACATGAAGAATAACAATAAAAGGAGAGCAGCCAGTTCAGAGAAACAGGGCGATCTGCTGTTTGTCTGAGGTGTGGAACTGCAGCAGGTGAGGAAAGAAAGATTAAGTGGGAAGAGTCAATTACAAACGCCTTCTTGTTATACACCAGATAACTGTATGCCGACTCATTGTTACTCAATATATGAAATATTTGCTCCTGCTCTATTGTTTCCTCTTTGTACCAAGTGACACAAAATCTCTTTCATTATTTTTGCAAGGAAACTACTTCCTTTCCTAATAATTATTTATATATTAAAATAGAACTAGCAACTGAAATGTTTTATCAGTCATTTCTGGTATCAAAAAGAGTGGTTTTCAAAATCAGAAAGGAAGTGTTTGTCAGAGATTGACTTTTACTGAAAATAGCATTTTTTAAAAAAGAACCTCCAAAATGTAAACAATAATTTAAGATAACCCCCACAGTTTTCACTTTACTTCACTATTTCTCAATGCTGGGGGGAAAAATGCGATTTCCTGATGAGATTTATGAAAGAGGGGTTAGCGAAAGGCATTCCACTGTCTCTGATTTCTTAACTTAAAGATAACAGTGAGTTTCTAACAAAGATTAAGATAAATAAGATCTAATCAAATTGAGACAAAAGGTGCTATTGTGGGATTCGCAGCTATTTTTTAATGAACAGAAAAATTAAGGCTCTGACCTTCTAATGAGATTTTTGCGGGTGGGCTCTAACACTGACATGGAACTATTTACTCCCAGTGGTGCTCTACTTCACAGGCTCATTTCTAGATCAGTGTCCAAATCTGCAAATATTTCTGCTGAACCTGAGGAACTCTCATGTCTGGGTGAGCAGAGCACAGAAAAAACAAGGCTTTGCAACTAGTTATTTGAATATTTTTTTATGTTGAAATTTATTCCTTTTGCTTCCTATAAATTAAAAATTTTGTTTTAAAAAGCACCTATGAAACTGAAATTCTTGCGAGTCATCCAGAAAGTATGACCTACAGTTTGCACTGTGAATTCCCCAGGCATAATTAATAACAAGGACAGCAGACGCAGTGAAGATACATCGTAAAGCCTACTACAGGGTAAAGCGTGTTTGCACAGGGAGCATAGCACCACTTCAAGCCACAAACAAATCAATCAAAGTCAACATCTATTTCCAAGCGATTTGAAAACAGAACAAAAGTAACTAATTTAATGAATTTTTCATCACAAGTCCTCCACTCTACCACAGATGAACTAAAAAAAAATCTACAAAACAATTATGCAGTGCTTGAGACAGAGAGAGAAAATTCTCCTTACCTTAGAAAGGCCTGCTAGCATCTGAACTAGGTTAAACCTAAGCGATGTACTCGGGCTGAAAAACCCTCATTAAGCCTTTGTTTATCTTACATTGCCTGTGCAGGTGTGTGTGTGTCTCCTAACGGTTGCACCTGAACTTTAAGGTGCCTGCCATTTCCCCTAGAAGACCCTTTATCCCATGGTTTATAACTTTGCTAAGAAGTTTAACTGCAGAGGTCTGATTTTCTCTTTCTGTCTATTGATTCTCGTAACTGGCTGCAGCTGACTTTTTTTCAGAAAGTTTTGGTAGAAATGGACATATTTGAAAAAACCAGCCAAACTGGTATCAGGTCCTAGCAATACGCATATAATCTGTGTCGTGGCCCACTTCACCAAATACAGTTTTTTTGCACGAAACCTTCTCTGCTTCTCAAGTATAACATCCAAGTGTTCATGGGATGAGTACAGAAGGAGCTCATGTAAAAAGAGGGACTCTGAAGTTCAGTGCTTGACTAAGGTATCGCTAATTGCTGATGCATCTGGTGTTGCTCCAGAATGGGATTGGTATTGAAGTGTCTGTGTGGATTGCACCGTACACTGGCAGCAGCGAAGGGAGGGTAGGAAATTGTGGCTTTTCTCATCACTGCTCTACCTAGCCCATTAACATCAAATATGTTTGTAAAAAAGTGTATCTGTTGTTCTGGGCCCTAATACATGAGTACTAAAAAAGGACAATCCTGGGGTTTTATTCTGAAGAGACTGAGTCAAAGTCCATTCAAAGCTGAAGTTTCAACTAACTTCAGTAAGGTTTGATTATGGTCCAAATATTGCAAATGATTTCTCCAGAGGTTCATCAGGGGACAGAGGTTAAAGAGAGCATCTGTCGTTCATTTTAGTGGCCAGCCCAGCCCAAACCACAACACGCACTCTTTGCTGCAATGGCTAAGTATTAACAAGGCCTGTTTCCATTTCCAACACTGTTCACACCTTTGTCATCACCAACTTTGAGAGCAGCACTGGGCTGTCCAACAGAGATTAAGTGGAATTTTTTCCCCTGAATTTAGGTATTTTCTCATTTCTTAAATTACCTACAGCAAGTGAGTATTTTGCAGTGAATCACACAGCCTAAATCTGAAAACGAACAGGAAATTAAAGGAGAACAAACCTCCTTCCCTTTGACCACTGTAAGTACTATATATTAGCTAATTTACGTTATTGGGTTTTTTTTTAATTTTAGCTCCTTTTTATTATTATTTTGCTGTACTAACAAGATGAGGGTTTTTTATTTTTGTTGTTTTCTAATAACCACAGCTAGTGCACCTAGGTCTGCCTTTTTGGACACCAAATGCCAAGCTGTTCTTCTGGGTGTGGCGTACATGCAGCTTCCCAGAAACACTCCTGGAATAAATTAGAGCATTCGTGGAGCCAGCTCGTCCGCCTGTACGCATAACCTGTAGCAGGGGGTAGTGCCAGAGCACCTGGCTCTTCACAGTCTTTTCCCCTTCTTTTGCCCAGTGTTGGGATGCTCCTGTCTCTCCTCAAAAGCGAGGCTCTGTGATGAAGATTTTACCAGTCCATACAGCCTAAGATGACAGATAAAGTCCAAAGCTATCATATTGCTTTTTCAGTATTTCTTGTTTTTCACTGTCTAAGCCAGTAGACAAAATCCCTTCACAGTTAGTTTCCACTGTGCAAAGCAAACTCCCCTTTGGTCCCTGTCCATCTCCCAAACCAGTTTCTCTGTGACTTTTCGTTCCAGAGCCACTCACTAGACTATTTCTTGCACCCTGAGTGCCCATTTCCAGCCAGCTATCAGACTTGCAGAGACCCGGTCAGGTTTGCCAATGGGAGGCTCACTGTAAGACTTCGGAAGTCTGCGTGAAATAAAGATGCAGAAAACACTCTAGAAAACTGAATTCTTGATTACTTGACGAACATTACGAAAAATGTGGCTACATGTAACTTCAGGGGGGCATTTAGAGAATATACGAGGTCGCATTTCGCCAGATTAGACTTAAATTTTTTATTCTACTGTAATGCATATACTAAAACCTGGTATTTTCTTACCTGAATTCTATTTAAAAGTGAGCAGACTATTGGCCTACTAGAGTGAATGAAAGAAAAACCTTATAAATTAAATTTTATATTTGCTGGGTGCAGTTCCTTGAAGTCAGACTATTAGCACCGAAGCATCCTACTTCAATATACATATTCAGTTGTCAATACTGTAGTGTGTGAACTTAAGCTACCAAATGCAAGTAAAGAAATCGGGTCTTTCTACCCTTTATACTTCACCTGTGTACGCTGCAGGAAGCTGAATGCTGTCTTGGAAAATGAAAGGAAGAAATCTTGTCCAGTGTTAACTAACTTCGGGCAGAAATCCCCCCTGGTGCATTGTTTTTGGCACTGGCCAGCTGGCAGCCTGGCAGCAGGCACACCTTAAAGCAGACCAGTACATAAGCAACAGTAATGCCGTACTCATGTGCAGCAGTGATGGCGTTGCAAAGAGTCTTATTTGGCTACAGCAAGAAGCTGGCCCCAAATCTACTGCTTCTGAGGGCTATGAGAGAGAGAGTCTCGGTTACAAGAGGTTAAGAGGGCCCCTCTATCCTCAAAGAACAGGATAAACAGCAGTTCATGGAGACTGAAAGAAATGCAAGTCCTGAAGGGGAGGCTGTGGAAATGGGGAAGCCTGAAGCTAGATTGCTTGTCTGTCTCTGCAGGAGCCACACCACTGTGAAGATCATCTCTGCATTTGAAAAATACCGACTGAAGAGTAGCCACCCTCCGGACCTGAATGGGCTCATGGAGACACACAGCGAGCCTGCTGCAAGTACGGCTGTCCCACCCCTTGCAAATACTTTGCCTTTAAAAGAAAAGAAGGATGCCACTCATGCCAGCTTTCCCTAAGCATCTTTAGCACTGCTTCGTGCCCTTGTGCTTGTCTCATTAAGGAGAGAACGAAGGTACGATACTCTGAATAAGAATCGTTGCCTACATTCAAATGTCAAATCCTTCATAGAAAGGAAAAAATCCAACTGTGGGGTAGAAAACCCCTGCCCGTCTTCAATCAATCCTCACTACCACCAGGCATCTAGTCAATTTTTATTCAGTCTTCTGTAGCCTCGACTTCAATGAAGTGGCACAGCAGGGCCAGCGCCAGCAGCTGCCGGGCCCGGCTGCCAGCACACCGGTGCCGCCGAGGAGGAGAGCCAGCGGAGTCTGGGGAGGACTGTGCAGGGGACACAGGAGTATTTCAATCCGTGCCCCAGCCCTTAATCATAAACTCGAGGTTCAAAGCCTTCCTGGGCTGCTGGCCACTGATCCCATCTCAAGGTGATAGTCACCTCTAGCCTTTCTGCAAACTGCAAACCTACTGTCCATCCATCTTAAAGCAGCTTGACACTGGCTTCTCTACCCATTTTACAGCCAGCGAACATTTCCTATTGATTTATTGATTTCTGTCTGCCTGTGGAAGGAGCTCAGAACAGACTCTATGTGCTCTTGCAGCCTCCTGCATAGATTTTTTTCTCCCTTTTTCCCTTTTTATCCAAGCTGTGTTAGCAGTCTGTGGTGAAGCAGGAATTAGACCATGCGGGAGCCCAATTTGCTACTGGCGAATGTGCCAGGCTTTTCTTCCTCTCCGTACCTGCCATGCACACCTCCACTCCCACTCTCTGCCTCCCGTCTCCTATTCCTCCAGGAGAGCCGGCCGATCCCTGCCTATCTGACCAGTTCATTTTAGATAAAAACCTCTGCTGCTTCCCCTCAGATCTTTTCCCTATCATTAACAGGTGTTTGATGTGCATGTAAACACTGCTTGTAACTGTGATTCCTTGATTTCTACTGGGTCAGAGAAATTTCTTCTTTTCTGAGTCAATCAAGAAAAGGGCACACTTTCCGCCTGCGCTCTTATGTCTGTGAGTGCAAACCTCTGCGTGTTTTAATAGACACATGTTTTATGAACTTCAGAGCCCCGTGGGGGATTGGATAGCTCCAAAGATTTGAATCAGGGAAGGGACAGGGACTGCGCTCCACCTACTAGTTGCCAGTGCGAATGCAGCCCAGGTCAGCAGTGATTGAAAGTTGTTCCTGGCTGATGGCGGTTCAGAGCCTTACATGAAATTAGAGCAGTTGCGAGACAGCTCCCAGCGGACAGATGTCCACATCACAAAAAAGCAATCTGGCTTATCGTTCTCTGCAGAGAGGCAAGCACCAAGCAAGCGAGAGGCTGCTCTTTCTCTCCCACCTCCGAGGTGGTGCCTCTAAGCCCCGTCTCACCCATGACGGTGGGAAACTTTTGCCGCTGGTGGCCACACTCTTCCTCAGCTGGGGAGCGGTGTCGCCCAGGGCACCTCACCCTGGCTCCAGGGCCAGCCCCAACGTGCAGCGATGCTGACGCTTTGCCCATGTTGGGCCCCTTGGCCCATACTTCAGGTGAGTTTGGGTTCACCTTCTCACTCTTCTTCATCCTCCTCATACCTCAGGCTGCCAGAGCAACAGTGACACGTGGTCAGAGAGCAAACACAATGGCATGGCAGGGAAAAAAGGACATTAACAGGTAAGGGGCTGACCTCCGTAAATACAACCTCACTTTTTCATGCATAAGGCTGACAGAGGTTTCACTACAGGTAACTTTTGTGAAAAACACCTTTAAGTTATTTGATACCTGCTTCCCAGCCTCCCCTCTGAGTGCACACACCTGAGCAGGAGACAAAATCAAGCAGCAGCCTACAGAGCTGGCAAGCGAAATATGCAGCCTTGCTCTCCTTTCAGGAGATCACAACAGCTCAAATCTATATCTCTGCACTCACGTGTGCAAACCTCCCCTTTGCTACTCCCTGAGGGAACACACACAGGCAAATTCCCGCTCAGACAAAAGGGGAGAAGGAAAAGCCCATTGGAAATCACTCCTCTCTCTTCCCGCAGAAGATCTGGGGGAGTTAGTCACGTTTCCCCGCGGTGGGGGCTGTGGGGGCCGACCCAGGCACAGGGGCTGAACACTCCCTGCCTCTGCTCAGACCGGGAAACTGCAATTTGTTTATATTCCCCTTATCCTCCTTCTAAAACACTCCTTGGCTCAGCTTGGATTCACCGGAATTTTTGCTCCTTTACCTCCTCAGCGACTGGCCTGCTTGTGGCAAAAATGCCTTTTGTGGGCCCTAACCTGCCTCTCTGAGCACCCAAAGGATGCACAGACTCGGCCCTGCTGGCTGGCCCCAAGCGAAACATCGCCTTCACACCTTATCCCCACTGGGCACCCTTCGCAGCCGCGCCACTTTAATTACTATGCCTTAGCATTTGATTTCTTGACTAGAATTTATTGCGCCATAGAAATTGCTATGTTTTGCTCTAATATTATGAGCTGGTATAGAGCATCATGGATGTACTTCAGAGAGATGGTGAGAGGTGTCTGCACCAAAGCTGCACGTGCTTTCCTTTGAAGAAGCTGGGCTTGTCGGTAGGGACCTGGTATTTTCTCCAGGATAACTATGCAATACTTAGTACGAGACCTTGTGTCTGTGAGAGTTGAAAAATATATGAACATTTAAAAACTAACTCCCGCATTTGTGTTGCCTATTCTAACTTGTTGAAAGTACAGCACTGATGAGATACCGGGGACTCTAAAATATGGATTTTTCAAGCCTGAATTGGGAGAGTGTGCAAAGGGAAAGCTACAGGCGTGGTTAAAGGCTGCATGAACGGCAGGTATCAGGGGCTGGAGCCTGCTCTTGTTTAAGCTGATAGATCTCCAGTGATGTCAATGAGATGATGAAGATTTACACCAGCACAGAATCTTGTCTAAAGTCCGCTCTCTGCCCCACACACAGGAGAAAATGTTCACAGGGTAACTAGCACTGTTCTTTTAGGAAATTGCATCTGCTCATTTTTACATTGGGTCTATCCATATGTAACTACATGCATTTCAATGGTTTACTTCTGATTTACACTGCAGGCATCGTGCATTTCCCTAGACCAACATTAACTATTTATTGATCTTCCCAGTACCCCTGTGAGGAAGGCTATTATTCCCATCATATAGACAAACAAGGATTACATTTTGGAGAGTGTCTGGATCTGGTGCACACATTTGGACCTCTTTTGCCATCAATTGCACTTCTTACAGCTCTTATTTCCCCCCCCTTTCCCCGCCGCCACCATATGTGTGCAGGAGAATGGAGAGGAAAAACAGCACAAACCATAATCCAGGTCTAAATGTAAGGTAAGTCGCTCTTAGGCTTATTTCACTTGATTTCTCTTTCTTTAAACGAACAAAAAAAAATCTCTCAGATCTCTTAAATTTGCAGAAAGCTATTTCCAAGCCTTGCTGGTTTTCTGGTTGATCTGCTGCTGTTTCAAACTGTGCAAGGAGACGGGGTGAATTTCTCCAGGTGCTCAGAGAAATGGGTTGCCCCTGCAGCAGGCAGGGGAGCAGCTCCGCAGCCTGGCCGCTGTGAGCTCGGCGTGGGGGGGGGCGGCAGGGGCAGCAGGCTGGTGCAGGCAATACGGGGTGATGTTAGTGTGTGTTTGGTGTGGAAAGGGAACGTGATAGCTGTGAATTAGTAACTGGGATGTTAAAGCTCCATCCAAAGCACACCGAGTGCAGCATTAAGTCTCCCCCGGACTTCAGCGTACCTTGTATCAGGTCTTTAATAACATAATCCATCAGTACGAGGTGAAGGAATCTCTCAACAGTGCAGTTCTTATTTCTGGATATGCTCTAAGATGCCTGAATCTCCTGCTCTGCTTGTGCCATGTGTCTGCTCTGCCATGTGCCAACCAAAATTACCAGCACTGCACTGCCAGTAGTGGCTTCGGAGTTTCAGATCATTGAACAGATTTAATCAATAGCTCCAGGAGACCCCCAGCCCATTTTCCTTGGGCACCGGGGCATGACATCTTTAGTTTGTCCCTGGCAAGCAGCACACTGAGCCCTGCGTTGGCATTTCATGGACCCCTGCCTCTCGTGTGGGGTTTCCCATTGCCGCTTTCTTTCCAGTTCGCCTCTACCTCTGGAAGGAAGTGATGGAGCTGCATCTCTCTGAGCTGGCGAACAGTGAACTCAGCACGGGGAATGTGAGAGATGCAGCAAAGACACCACCAGCCCTCGGCACTGGCCCGGGCATTCCAGAGTGGAGTACAAGTTGACATACTGAATAAATACAATTGGCACATGATTTATCGATTACACCCCTTCCGAAGACAGGCCCTCTACTGAGATGAGATTCATAGTGCATCACATCACTTAAATGAGCCCTGAAGCATGTCCTTCATCACATTTTCACCATTGGTGCTTTCACGAAGCACCAACTTTTTTGACTTTTCTATGTGTGCGATCCAGCCCTCGGTATGAGCCAATGCACCCCACTGGTGTGGTATATTGCAACAAAAGGCAGAATTTATGACCTGCAGAAAATTCAGGTATTTCAACACTGTGATTCTTGTCAACTTCAGTGGGACTGTCTCACAACTCAGGGTCTCAGAGCTGAGCTCTATTTTGTGACAAGCTCTAGTAAATGGTTCAGCTTGCTTTGGCGATGCTTCTTCACCCTAGACTGGAAAATGCAGCACAAACTTGTAGCAAAGCGCTAAAAACAAAAGTTGCAATCCGCACCATCAGCACACTTTAGGAATTTACTAGATAGGCAGAATTATACCATTGTCACTTCAAAAATACTTCTGAATTGGGATAAACTTCAGTTGCAAAAGATGTCAGTCAGATCCTTTTATGAATAAAGTGATCTGTTATACAGCTCTTTTGTCAAATGACTTCAGCTCATTTACTGAGTCACTCTGTTTTACCCATCTTGCTTTGAGAAGACATTAGCTTGATTTGGTTTTGTTGCCAATGATATATCTTCTCTTGCTTTTAGTTTTGCTGATGTTTCTCCTATCACTCTTGTTCTGTCACCTGCAGTGTCCCTCTTTACTGCTCAGTTACTCTCCCTGCAACCTATTTCATCCTATCAGGTGGACAGCTACAATCGGTGATGTGGCCCAGACAGATTTTCTTGTTCCTGATAATAAATGGAGTGTTCAGTTGTGTAACTCTGACCTTGTGTATAATTTTCAAAGATAAGTTTTGGGGAAACAAATGGGATAGTCATTATAGAAATATTGTGAGGCTTGACAGAAAATAACATGGCAGAAAATTATGACAGAAATAGCAGAAAGCCACTATGAGGCTCTACAGCGTCTAAATTATCTTTCTATATCACAGGATTGCTACTCTTACAATTATTATCTAAGTTTCAAAACTTCACCTCCCTTGGGTCTCCCACTGCTATTATATTTCCTATTTCCCTGCAAGGGCTTCACTTAGGCCGATAGCCCTTTTAATAATTTTTAAAAAGCTTTCAAATTATTTAGTCTATTTCTTATGTTATTTCCTACTAAAAATAAATATTTTGTACTAAGAAATTTTTCAGAGTTTCCCAGTCTCCTCTCATTGTGGATAGTAATGATTAGGAGGGGTCCAAAAGAGTAGCTCAGAGGAAAAAGTGCTGGGCAGTGCATTCCAAAGCAAAGCCAGAAGACATATCCCATCACCAGCATTGACGTTTGTCAGAAATCAAACGCTAACAAGAAAATAAGCACATGTATTAAGGAAGCTTGTCTCTGTCCTGTCCTACACAGTCAATGGCACCGACTGCAATGGTACATAACTGTCCAATCCTACTTACCACCTATTGCTGATTCTTGAATGACTAATGACACTTTAGGGTATTTGAGATATGTTCCTATTGATAGGAGTGCTTGTTGACTGCACAGAGGTAATGAGATTGTTTCCACGCTGAAGGTAAGGCCATTGAATCCCTGTGTGCAAATGTTGGGAGGCTTTTTGCCCTGCTGTTTTGAACAAGGCACCTTGGCCATATTACAGCCAACATCTGCAGTGCACTGGCCACGTTTTGCCCAGCAGCACTCTGATAGCGTAGGATATCTCCTGCCTATGCGGCCATTGTCGTGCTCAGTTTACCTTGTTGCAGCACCCCTACATTTGCAAGTGGTTGTGGCTTGGCTGCCTGTCTGCTATTTATGAGCTACACTTATTTGTGAATTGTGTTAGGAGAACAACCCTGCAGCTTGTATAAACTGCTGTAACTCTATGGTGGTCTTTAGCTGAAAATCTCTGAGTGCAACCAATTCTACTGAGGTTGCTAAAAAGGGAAACAGAGTTATATATGCTCTGTTGGGGGGGCCTAGGGTTGGAGTTGTGCATAACAGGGAGTAAAGCAGTTTGATCCCAGGAGCCCCCCTGACAGCCCTGCAGTTATTCTCCTGATGGCTGCAGTCCTGGTCTCTTTTTCTCTGTCCCTTCCTTCCCTTCCTGCCTCGTCAAGTGCTGCTGTATTTTTTCTGGGACTTACAGTAACATGAAGGATGGCTTAAATTCTGTTATGCGGCACCATGAATATAATACAAGTTGGATTTGTTTTACTGAGGAGTCGTGTGTGTAATATTTTTTTTATTGTGCTATGCTTTTTGTTCTATGGGTGTAATCGTTGCCTCCAAAGACACAAGAAACAAAGGCACAAGGTGAGCTCCCCCTGCCCACCTTGGGGCAGAGCACGTGGCACGGTGTCTGGTCAGGGTCAGAATCACCAGTGCACTTTGCTGGAATGGCAGAGGGACCTGCCATCCCTGACAACCTCACCGTGTCAAGGCAAGTGACGGGCGATTGCTCAGTACAGCCCTGTTGAGAAAGATGACTTTCCTTGGTTTTACCTGTAAGAATGAAACCTCATTATATGCCTAATGGCAGAAGGTGTCTCTCCTGGCTTTCTCCCAGGGGACAAGATGACCCTAGGACACTGCAGGCAGGTCTGCACACAGAGGTTGCCAGTGGTCCGTTAGAAACGATGGCTGAGCAAGGAAACAGCACCTTTTCTGCTGACGCCAAGGGCAGCAGCAAAGAGTGGGACAGATGCTGGAAAGAGGTAACCCTTCAGCAACGGGCCAGAGGCTCACTGCCATTTCCACTGCCATCTCTTGCCTTTTATACCACTTTCTGTCTGTCCTTGAAAAAGTTGCGCAGGGACATGTTACCAACAGAGCATCCTTGGGAGGTGAGGGAAGATTGTGTTACGCTGGAAAGTATTAACAGTTGCATCAATCACAAGCCTGGTCAAAGCAAATAGATGTCCTACTCACCCTTTATTCAGGCTGAATGGAAGATGCAATTAAATGGCTCTCATACAGTGATAGCAGGAACGGCAAAAGCCATTATCGAAAGCCTGAAGTGTGTGGGCTGAAGCACCACCATCCTCAGCAGGAGAGAGACAGGCAGAGAGGTGGCCTGGGACTGGCTCAGAAAGGCTGGTGGCAGCAGGTGAGCGTGTGGAGGGCAGTGGGGAGAAAGGGAGATATGGAGCATCCGGGTGTGAGCAGAGGCGGCGGTCCCTGCGTCCCAGGGCTGCTGGGCAGGAAAACCTGGCTGCCTGGAAACCCTGACCTGAAAAATTGCCTCGGCCTGTGCCAGGGAAACAGGTTTAGACCAAAGAAATGACCATTTTATATAACCACTTTTGGGGAGGGGGAAA
Source organism: Dromas ardeola (assembly GCA_013398915.1). Lineage (NCBI taxonomy): Eukaryota > Metazoa > Chordata > Aves > Charadriiformes > Dromadidae > Dromas > Dromas ardeola. The sequence goes on from VYZM01008844.1 coordinate 86,861, forward strand.
AGCCCAGGAGAATATTGGGTAATTTAGTGGGGCCAAAAAGGTCCCATTAAGCTCATCTGACTGTGGGAAAAATGTTATGAAATGTTACAGAGGGATGGGATTCACTGCATGTCTGCGTACATGCAGTGTACATGTCTGCACCTGATTTAATGGCCTAAATTGCCCTTAAGTCACTAGAGAGACATAGACAGTTTTAGGGAAAGCTTCATCTTTTTCTAAAGAAGGTGTCTAAAATAGGTCAGATGAATGGGGCTCAGAACTGCCTGCTTCTCTCTATTGACTTTCACAAGAGTCTAGACAACAAGCTGAGACAGAGATATCCACACTATATATGTCTAAAGTTAGGTAAGATGAATCCCATCCAATAAGTCTCTGTGCCTCTACCTGCAGGCAAGGAAGGGAATGTGAATAGTGATGGATGAGAGAAGCATTGAATTTCCTACAAACATTCATCCACTTTTTCTGTGAAGTGGCTTTGGCTGCGTTCTCATGTATTCGTGCTTTCCGTTAACGCCGTATGACAGTACAAATGCCAGTGGAAGGAAAGTTCCATGCTTGCACACACAACACTTGTGGCAAGAAGATTGTCAATTTTGTCTCGCAGGCTTTTTGCACCAAAACTGATGGCCATATTTACATTCAGCCAGGCTATCTACACGAACTGCTCTGAACTTCTGACCTCTTTAGGCACAATGAAAGATAACAAAGATGAAGGCTGTATATTTTCTTTGACAGAATTATGAAGGCCAGGACATAAGTCATTTAAGCAGAAAGGATTGAACAGGCCACGGGGTGCATTGGCTGCTGCAGAGAGAAGAGCATTCAAACTCGTTCTGTCAGAGAGCCGGAGGATGCTGATGATGGAAACAAAGGTGTAATCTGCATAGGAACAGGAGCAAGATATTTTCTTGTTGGAGCTGGTGTGTGAGCCAGGGCCAAGTCACCCTCCTAATTCTTCTTGTCGTTTCTGAAAGATTCATTTCCTGATGCCTCTGCTGGAGAAATGGGCTCCGTATCCCAGGTCTCACCTTGTCCATGAATGTATCAGGAGCCGTCCCAGGGGTCAAATTCTTCTCCTGCTCACAACCCAGGCAAGCCCATCATCTTTAAGGGTCTCACAGAAGCATTAATAAGAAGAAAAATATGGCCACCATCATGTTATTCTGCTTTTATTTTTATGGGTGACCAAAGTGTTCTTTTCAATGTGTTTTAGGTATGCTTTCTACACAGTGGAAAAATGTTTAGCTATTTCTCAGCTGCTAGTAACATTTCAAACCCTACCATCAACTATCTGTACACAATAGATTTTCTTTAAATAACTCTTGGCAAATGCTTGACATCTGTTTTCTCTAATTAATTCTAGCAGTCATCATACTTCACTGCATATGTTGAAAGCTTTCAAGGATGATAAGAGCTACCTACAGCATTTCAATCATGGGAGTTTGTATTGTAAACACTACTCCATGAAAGCTTCAGGGTAGTTCCTTCTGAAAAGTCAGTGAGAGAAAAACAAGATGAAACACCTGCTGAATGTGAAAATAATGACCAAATAAATTAGGGAGAAGTATTTAAAAATGCTGTCTTTTGATTTTATTGCAATTATACTCTGGATTAAATTGAGGCAAGATTTAGGAATAAAGGGCCTGGACCAGCACTATTTGCTATGAAACTACGAAACAAAAAAAGTTCTGCCCTAATCTAAATTCAAAGCAAAAGGTAGTTACCGATGCAAGAGCACGAGGAAATGAGAAGGCAGTAATATCATCCCTACGTATTCCTGTGCCCCTCCTCGCAAACTGCACTATGGCCATCATACCCTGAGATGAGAAATCGCTCCGGAAAAGCAAGCATCAAAGTGTGTGCCTGTGTCAGTGCTGATCAGACCCATCCCTGCTCCTATTTCTGCACTGTGGATTTGGTTGTTGTTCCCTCATTTCCACCCACATGCCTGCCTGCCATTTGCCATTGTGTTCTCTCAGCCCGGAGGTTCCCAGTGACCTGGGATTGCCAGCGAACTGCAGGCCCTGCCAGAGGCAACAATAATCACTCTAACTGCAAAAACAACATAAAAGTCAGCATTCATAAAAAGTCCGATGCTGTTCTCTGAAGAGGGGCATACCCTTCAACATCACCTTTCACTTGCCTGTAATGACCCCTTGTATGTTTTTTAAACAGAACAACAAAGACCACTTAGATAACACGTTAATAAGTAAAAGAGTTTGCCAACACCCTGTTGGGAAAAAAAGTCCAAGTGCTGCATAAACCTTATTAATTGCAAGTAATTGGAAATCCTCCCTACACATTGTGCCTTGAACTACACCAGTCACCCAGCAGCTCCCCCATAAGCCCCAGCCCCCCCATCATCCCCAGCAGCAGGGCTGGCGTGAGGCAGCGAGGGGTGCGGGAAGGGAGCAGGGTGGAGGAATGGGGAGGGAAATCCCAGTTCCCCGCTTTGTGCCCGTGTGCCAGCCTGCGGCACAGCACTGCCTCGCTGCCCTGCCGGACTCGGGGGTGGCACTTAACGCACCGCACAACGCGGCGTTTGTGGCTGGTGAGCAAAAACATTCCACAAACCTTCCTCTGTCAGTCTTTGAGACCCTCATGTCTGTGTGAGCGAGTCCTGATTCACCTTTACTGACTCTACGATGCTCTGCAAGTGGGGTACCACAGGCTTCTTGCTTTGCTTTGGGGTTTCTGGTATTCTGTGGCTTATATGTAAGGTACACTGGACTCAGAGCTGAAAAGCAGCATGAGGAAAAGGCATGGGTTGTTAATATTTGTTGGTTTCTTTCCTTGCAAAATGCTCTTAGTGCCCATTTCCATGTGATACATTCCAAAGTGTCTTCTCAATGTTAAGTGTCCAATAATGGCAACAAAACCCAGTAAAGATAACATGTTACAAGGATACACAGTAAATCAGACAATTTAATGAATTCATAACCTTTCATTTTATTTCCTTCCTGTGAGATAATTTTAGCCAGTGTCAATGGGATTTGTAGGAAGGGGGAATGAATAGTGATCCTACCTCAACCAATAAAACAAAATCCTAATTTTCTGTCTTTTATCTTTTCCCATTCTTTTGTGCGCCTCTTTGGCCTTGTCAAAACATATCGTTCAGTTAGAGACTAAAAATATTTTCCCATCGATTGGGGTTATTGATTTTTTTTAATCTGTACTTTGGCTTAGAGAGCTCGGGTGAAGGGTGAAAGTTCACCGGCTTAGTCCGCTGTTTTATCTGGACAGCAGAAGAATGTATTGGCAGCAGATTTGATTTACCTTGTTGGTCAGCTGTAGTCACTCCAGGCACTGCAGACAAGCAGCAAGCATATTTTGCTGTCTATTTTATTGTACACTGAACTTCTTGAAGGTCCAACATCTCTATTGATTTATCTCTCAATTTCCAGTGGCCCGTGTTTCCATTCTTATTAACATAAATGTATCAGAAATCAGATTCCCTCTCAAAGATATATTGATCATTTATGAGCTTTGAAAAAAGTCTGACATGTGATGCTATACACTTCAATCATTCACTAAGTCCACAAGACTCATATATACTGATTAATAAGCAAATGGAGAGAAAAGTGGAATAGAACAGTATATCTCACGGTGCTGTCGTAGAATAGAACATGGATATATCCCGTGTTAATATTGAACAATTTTTTCATACTAAAAAAATGGTTGTTACGAATGAATGTCTGTCTAAATCTTCAAGAGTAGTGGTAGAATTGCTGCTAACTTATTTTTGAACAATTTTAAAATAAACTATTATGAAAAGATAATTATAAAACTATGATTTCATTATGAAATCTAAATTGTACCAGATAGTGAAAAATATTTACCTTTTTCTATTCTGCCTGTAGGATGCATTGAACGTGCTAAGACCTTTTCCGACGAGACTTGCTTGCTTGAAGCTATTCGTATAATATTTGTTACATAGGTATACATGTATATAAATACATACAGGGGGAAGTTCTTGTCCTAGAAAATGATTTTTGGAAGATGTCATCAGCAAAGCTCTTGTACCTATTTCTAAGTCACAGTGAGTCCTGCTACTTCAGATCCTGGGGAAGCCCTGCTAGCAGAGCCTGTGAGAGAACAAGGGTGTCGGAGGGGAAAACGTGATGGAATCATTCTCCTCAGAAGAAAAGCTTTTCCTGCACTTGTGGAAAATATGTCTGACTAAAATTATTAAACTACAGCTTTCAGGGAAGTCTGGCATGCTGAGACTGCAAACACTAAGTGAGGCCATTTAGCAGGCGCCCTAAACACTATGTGATGAACGAGTGCTGCAAGTAGGTGCATAGATTCAAAGGTAACTTACATGATTTCTAGATTTCTTAGGCAAATTCAAATTCATTAGGTGTATAAATCTACATAAGGTAACTCTAAAGAAGGTCTAAGTTACTGCGGTGCCAATTGCTTCTTGGAGCTCACTGGGTTTGGTGCATCTTCCAAACACTCTTTCAGGAAGAAAGAACCCTTTGGCCACCAGTCCTTTGGTCAGGATTGACTTGACCACAACTACCTGAAGCACTTTCTACAGCTCTGAGTGCCCTTTCCCTGGCCATCCACACTGCCCCTCCAACTTCTCTTAACCATCCTGTGGATATCACTGCTCAGCAGCTATGGACTGCTGAGCCTTACTTGCCTTTCATTCTCCATTTGAAGTGAATCTCTATCACAGGCATAAAGTCAGAAGTCATAATCCTTTAAGGTCCAAATGGTCTTTCTTTGCTATCTCTTCAATATATATGTCTTGCCAGGTGCTTTTAGCCTGCCTGCCTGCCAGGTGAGGGACAGAGAGGGGACAGGGAAGCTTCCCTTTGCTGTAGGCAGCATGTATGTGCAGGCTTAGAGCTAATGCACGTGGAAGTTGATTTTACTACAGCCCTCTTTTGGGGGGAGGGAGAAGTGGGGAGGGGTATTTTCCTCTTCCCAGCCATTGCCTTCTCAGAGGCAGTGAAGCAAAAGGAGCTTTCCAGGAAGGATTTGAATGAAGAGAGCACTGTGACCTTGCGGATGACAAGTAAATGCTCATGCAGTGAGCAATGTCAGTTCCCCATCCTCTTTGTGGCTGGAAACATCCTGGAGGGCTCTCTCAGACAAAATGCATTTCCCATCTCAAACCAGCTTCCTGCATTCTGGATGGTTTCTAGCTCGGGCAGCAAATGCTCCAAATCTGTGGTGTCAGTTTTATTTTAGGTTTTACTTTTGCCAGCGGTGCTGTGTTCTTGAATTCGACTTTGCTCCATGCTCCAAACAAATATGCAGACTGCCTTTCCCCACTCTCTGTCTCCCCTTGGGCTCACAAGAGCGGGGGATGCCTGAATATTTTCCTGTCCCGTTCCCTACGGGCTTCTCTACATGACGCAACACACAACGGTTGGAACCACAGACTGGGCTTCCTTCTCTGCCACTTGCTATCACGACTTGCTGTGTGCTTGCTTTCACACTGGTTGTTTTCTGGTGTGTTTTTCTTGCATGCAAAGGGAACAGCTGGAAAAGGCATTTTTTCTATGAGTGGGGGAATCATATCAATATTGTATAATCTATCTCCATTTTCAGTAAGTCTTCATTAGATAGCCATACTGGGATCCCCAGGTGACATATAATAAAGCCCCTCTCCATGACAGAAACATACCCATTAACAAATTTTACATTTTCCTTTCTTCCGTTGCTCACCACAGAAGCAATTTCAGTAAGTAAGAGCCTGATTAAGTCTTTGCAGGACTGGAACACATGCTGTCGAAGGAAGTACTGTCAAGACTAAAGGAATGAGTTACTGGGCATTTTCTGGCTCTGAAAATTGATTTTTAAAATTCAGGTAACTTGACACAACAGACACTACTCTGTTTAGCAGTTGTGACCACGGTCCTGCTAGGTGCCCCTAAATTTGAATCTCTTTGTTACCTAGAGTAGATAAGATACAGCAATGATTGTTCAAACATACTGTATCAGAGACCTTTGCACAGGGTACTGCTACTGCAAAAACAATCAGTACCTGCAAAAGCTATTTGCTTTGCCTAGGCAACAGCAGGAGCTGGACATGACGACTCACACCATGCCAGACAATGCGACTGCCCGGTATCTCAGAAGACAGTGTATTCCATTATTATACTGTATGGTCCTAAATACTGTCATAAACTGCTAATATACTAATGTGTTCATAGTCTATTGATTGATACTGGGAATACTGTTCTGGGTTAGTCTAGCTCATTTGTAATACTGCATATAAGCAGAATTTCTTGGAGCACACGGCATGTAGGAAAAGGGATTCCACACATACTTTATCTTATCTTTGCAGCATTAATGTTACGGTTTCTTTTATAGTGTAATAAAACTAAATTTATTTATAAATCTCCTCTCTCTCTTCAAGCATTTGGGACACCATACAAAATTCCAGAAATAATTTAAAATGCATTAAAAATTATATTAAAGGACCACAGCCTGAAAGTTTTAATAAAAAACTGATCAAGGGTGTCAGGGGGAGAGGGCGAGAGATGTTATTCATACGGGGTCAATAACAATCAAACTGAAAACACAGTTAAAATGTTTTGAATATTTTTAAGACAAGGAGACGGAGGCTGAGGGAGACCTGGAAAGGAAGAGACACATTCAGCCCACCTAGTGAAATGGCTTTGGGTGGAAGAGGGGCAGCAGGGAGAGATGCAAGCTGCATCTGGAGGGAGCAGGGGGTCCTTGCTGTGGCGTGGTAGGATGCACCGTGCCATGGGCGGTGCTATTAGGGGCCCTAATTCCCCTCTTCCCCCCCCGGGCTGGTGCAGGAGCATGTGCGCTTCTTCCACGGGGCCCGGTGCCACCGACTTTTGCCCTGGTCAGTGTCCCGTTGGCAGTCAAGGACAGCCTGGGATTCAAGGCAGGACTTAAGTAGGAGTGCCCTAACCAAGGGGCTGTCCCCTATCTGTCTGGTTTAATACTGAGGAAGAGTTTGAATTCAGGCAGGGTTTATACCACTCCAGGACTGAGAAGTGCAAGGATTAGACTTTTTTACCACTAGTGGGTGAGAGATTCAGGTTAGACTAGGCACGGTCCCCAGGGAGCAGCAGGGAGCCTGTAAGCAAACCATTTGTTGTACTCTGCACAACCTGCAAGCAGCAGAGAAAGCTGCCTGAAAAGCGCCCTAAATGGAAACCACAGGGACGGAGCCTTACGGCCACGAGAGCACTCGCTGCTGCTCCGCGGCCCCATAAACTGATCAGGATGTAACCTGCAGAAACCACGCACGAGGCGTAGCTTCTGAAAACCTATGCCTTTCTAAGCACGGCTGCTGTACTGAGATATTAATAAGCTAAACACTGTTCCTCTGGAGACATGAAGTGATGGAAGGTAAAATCTGTTCGTTTTTTTAATTGCTTGAAGTTGCTTGCAGAGCTACCAACACATTCTGACTTAGGGACAGCCTTCCATCTCGTCCTGATTCCCAGAACCCGTGAACGCCTCAGCCACATATCTATCACACGTTCATATACAATGGTTTCATGAAAATAGCATTCTTTCCCCACAGTAAAGCATGGGCAAGTAAATGTGAGCAGTGTTTACAACACATGGCATCAGCACTCACTCTCTGATATTATTGATACATACTCTAAATCTGGAGATAGAGGATATCTTTTACACCCTCCCTAAAATATACCATAGAAGGGCTAACTGGTTACACAAGAGCTGCAAATGTCTTTCCAGATTGTATTTGATAAGTGTAATTAGATATTGCTGGGTTTACCTTGTGTTTTAGCATCTAGGATAGTCCACAATCAGGAGCATAAGAACATTGTTAAGGAGAAAAGGTTTTTTCTAGGAGGATGGGCACGTGCAGCGGGGGTTTGCAGTGTTGCACGCTGTCAGTCAAAATTTGCTAGCAATGTCATTGAAGGTCAGAGTCCCAACATCTCTGCAATCAAAGCTGACAATGACACGTTCACTAGATAGATGTAAGGAAGGCACTTTTCCACTTACCGTCCCAGAGTAATAAGTGAAAAAATTAAAACTTTTCTTCTAAATATACTGTACATATTATAACAACAGAGCTTTGGATTTTCTTCACTGAAAGGGGACAGGAATGATAAAACGGAAAATGAAGATGTAGCACCTGTCATTTTAACTAATTGTGGCGTACTGATTTCCAGTGGTTTCCAAAGGTTCAGAGCTGTGGAATCAGACCAGAGGAAACGCAATAATGACTAGAAATGCAGAAGAGGAGGTAAACTAACAGAGATGACCTATGCATGTCATACAGCAAAAGAGGCTTGAAAAAAAATATGTAATCTCGGATTTAATCTACTGATGCGAGAATAGAACTAATATTTGGTTTCCTCAGTTCACTATGTTTGCATTTATGCTAACGGTTTAGTCAGAAGCACAGTGCACTTTTGAAGCAAATTTCCAGTTTTTCCCACTTACTAAGTTTTGGTTCACCTCATTCAGCAGATAGCGAGCTAAGCCAAAAGATGTGCTGGAGAAGTGCATGATCAGCTCCGGGCACTGATGGGTGTTAAATCCATGGGACCAGACTAGAGCCAATCTGACATAAATCCCCTGAAAGGCAAGGAGTGAGAACCTCAGGTCCTCAGCACCAGCTACAGATCTGTTCCTATCTCACTGCATCGCTTTCTGACGTAGATCATACGCACTTCATCTTCCATGAGGCCTCCAGGAGCCAAATCTGGAGAGAGAAGCCTGGGCCAAACCAAGGTAATCCCAAACATAGCATGATGAACTTGCCCAAATGCACATTTTACTGGGAAGGGACAGGCGCGCAGAGCAACCATGTCACATGGTGCAAGAAACCATTAAATGTTAATAACATTTAAGTACTATCAACAGCGTAGATAGAAGATCCCATTACCAATTCCCAAACAAGCCAGTTCCCAAAGGGATGTTTTTAAATGAGATTTTTTTTAAAAGTGCTGAATACAACCAATCAGGTTAGTGTCTAAAGACTGCTTAGGTAGCACTGGACTACAGATGCTACTTTGGTCATTGTACCTAAAGTTCATGCAAATACTAGCATAATCAATTTTATGCAGCATAAGCTCTTTATGTGACTCCCAGAACATTTTAACTGACCCAGGAATGCAGCCGAATAATCAGGCGGTAAGGAACTTGCCATTCAATTCCAAACACTGGCCTTAGAAACAACTACCTGTGGCTGTGTAGCTCAGCTGTTTGTCCTACTCAGACACAAAATAGTAGCCGTGACCTCTCACAATAGCAACTCCAAAGTAGCAGTCTTGTCTTGTACTTTTCCCTTAGTACTTCAGTCTAATTTTCCACCAAGGCCCACCAAGCCCTCACCTAGGATTCTACAAGGTTTCCCTTCAGCATCTCATCTCAGCCCACACCCTCACTGTACTTGAGGGACCCTCGGAGCCAGCTTTCATAAACACCAAAGTTTTTAGCCACAACTGATTTCTTGTTCCCAAGACACAGAACAATCTTCCTATGTGTGCACACAACAAGGGGGTGACAGGACCAGAAATTATATAGGGAAAACAGGATGAGAATGAACAAAAGCAGAGACTGGCTTCAGTCAAAAAGAGGGTCAGTAAAAATGAGAGGGAAATGGGGAGAAGAGAAACAAAGAAAAAGACAAGAAAGGCTGAAAGTGAGAGAGAGTACCCTGAAAGCATTAATACACCAAAGAAAATCCTGTGACTAAGTTACCAGACTGGGTTCCTTTATTCCATCTGAGTTCCTTTACCAACGTGGTGCCTAGACAGCCATGTGACTATGGGGCAGACCCAGTTCTATACATTCAGTTTCTGACTGTACGCAGATATGAAATGAGGATGAAAACACAGCAGGAGATGTCCCACCAGACATCCCGAATGAAAACTGAAATGAAGACAGAACATTTTCCATCAGTTGAAATAACATTGATCTGTCATACACACAGCACGGGAAAACAATAGTAAAAACAATTAAGTATCATGGGATACAAATTTTATTGCAAATTATGCAGAAACCAGCCTTATTTGCAGAAAACTGACTCATTTTATGTTCTTGTCATAGCTGTGAAACCAGAAAGTATCTACCTAAGAACTTGCTGGTATTTCTAGTAGACAGCAGGACCCTGACATGGTCTTTGACTTCATGAGATATTTTTTCCCTCTTGAAACTTAGGACATCTCTGCTAAATTACCACGCCAACAAAGGAAAGGTTGCCTCTCCCAGGGACCCACTGGAAATTGGAGTTATTTCACTAGCCCAGATGCCTTTCATGGCCCTCTTCTCCAGCTCTTGGCCCATGCATCCTCCCTAGGAACACATGGCTGGGTTTGATGGTTTCCAGCTCTGTGCCTTGATTCTCCGGGAGCCTCAGGGGCTCTTCCTTAGTTTGGATAAGGCTGAGAGAGGCTTTTTTCCATTTCTTATACCCTCTTCCTCAGCATCCTTCCCTTCGATCTCTCCCAGAAATCTCAGCCCAGACACTTAGCTGGAGCAGTATATAAAGCCAGCTCATCTTTTGGTTTTTTCCCCAGTTATTGTAATGATGCCACCCAGCACCCAGCATTCGTGTTCAATTCCTGCTGGTCAGAAATACAATTTTAATTTTTCATCCAGACAAAATAGGAACCTTTTGTTGAATAGGTAGCTGTTTTGTCAGCACAGGAATCTCGCAATTGATTTCATAGAATTGAATTCCTGATAGAGGAGAGAATTTTTCACAAGGGAAGAAAGAAAACAGAGCAAATATCTTGCAATGGTGAGTTTCACACATCCACCCTGGCAATTTGGCACGCAAATGGAAGTTTAGAAGAGCTAAAATGTAGCGTAAATCACCTGGCAATTTATTATGAAGTGATTATATATATTTCGGAAGATGTCACACAATATAACTGCATTAATTAAAATGGAATTAATGTAGGGCATCTTGCCATATCTTGCAATATATCAAAGGATAATTTGGAATGTGACTTCTGTCCACACTACAGGGCTTCCAGGGTACTCCCTACTTCAAAAATAGTTGTTAGCTTAAGCCTTTGTTGGTTTCATTATCAGCTGCAATTAATTTTGAAAGAACCATTATGTTTTTTAAAAAAGACAAGTAACCAATAAACACTGTGAGCACTACCCTAAAAAGTATTTTGATTTACTTTTGTGTTCACAAGGCTACTACTACTCCAATTTGGATTTTAGTTTTCCAGCCAAGGTCAAATATTAGGAAGAAGTGCTACTTATGGGACACCGAATACTGTATGCAACTTCTTTTGTTTCAAGTAAAAATTGCCTTCCTTCACCAACAGAGTGGGCAGAGGTTGCAAGTAACTTCTAACTTCCAGTAGTGTTAACATTCAGAAGGAAGGAGTGCCCTAACAAAATAACAAGCTGGGTTGAAAGAATGTGAGGTTCTTAAAATTAATTCCTACGGGGAATCTTTTTATGTGCTTTCTTGCTTCTAACCCCCTTAGGATTCAAGTCCTCTGGTTCTCCATCTTCAGCAAAAGGGAAGGGACAGAGACGAGGAGAAAGAAGGGTGCATCAAATATTAAAACACTAAAACACCAAAAAAGAATTGCACTAACTATGCTATGTGGATGAAAATCTGTGGCAGCAGCGCTTGATCTATGACAACAGAAAGGAACACAGGAAGAGTAACTTCTCATCATCAACAAAGAAGTTCATTAGAATAAGGGAAACAGTGTGATCCCCTAAGCTGCTTTATCTCTCTCTCTAATTCACTAGGAAATTCTGCTAGAACTCTTCTTTGATGGTGAGAAGTTAAGCACTCTGTGCTTCACCTGCTGCTAACTATTCAGGATCAACTTCTGAAATCACAGCAGTGTGAGCACTCTTATTTTCAACGATGTCTGCTTTCATAAATACTATTTTCCTTGTTGCCCTTAAACATTATGCCAGGCTTCTGGAAGAGACAAATTCTGTGTTCTTAGATGAACACAGCAGTTTCTGCTTAGGGAAATGGGAGCCACATTCACGTGCATCTGATGGCTCAGTTTGGCTCTTAGCCCAGGAGAGAATTTTTTCTTAGATCATTTTAGAAATCATTTCCACTGTTTGAATCTGATTTTCTTTACAGCAAAGACAACAAAACTACTTAAACCAAGAAACCTCATTAGGATGCTGTGTAACTGCTGTAATCATCGACACAGCTTCTATTTATTTACAAAACGAATGTTTGCATTGCTATATAGGATTTGCAGTGAGGTAGTGTGTAAAGAGTAGTCTCCCCCTGCGCCTGGCACTGCAAAATTGCATATAGCAAAAGAGGGAGCTTCTCCCAGTTTAAGGCTGCAGCAGGTGATTTGTCCACTTTTTGTTATGTGACCTAAGCCGTTAAGGCCTGGCCTATACACAAAGGCATGGAGAGTGTTGTTTGATACTGATTTAATTAAATTGGAGCAACTTTTGCATGGGAGTATTCATACATTAGTTTAATTTGTGTTGATGAATTTACAGGCATGAACTAAATTTGCATAATCAGTCTAAGGCTGACGTAAAAGAGTACAAGCACAAAAATCACACCAGCTAGCTAAATGGATATAAATTAACCCTGAAGCCCTCTCTGGGCAGAAGGAAGCCTCAGAAATACAATACATCTGCAGAGAAAAGCATCTAACCAGAGAAATTCTATTTATTATTTAAGGATTAACAATATAAGATTAAAAAGATGCAAAACCAATTCAAAAGTATTCCAAAGCTACTCTGTGTTGAAAACTATCTATTTAAAAAGTCACACTTTGGAGCTGCAAGTCAGCTATGACTAACCCTGTGGCAGGAGTTCCGAGGAACTGGTAAAGGTTGTGCCCCTCCACGCTTGCCTGCGCCTTGCAGCACCTCCTCTTCATCCCGGCACGGAGCCGGAGCCACCCCACCACCTCGGTGACACCCAGGACAGAGGGTAGCAAAGAACAAGACCATCCTCTGTGCTGATCACAGCCACTAAATAATTAATCTCAGATGTAATAGGGCAACAGAGTTCTGATCAGGTGTGTGCACAAATGTTTGAACTTTACATTTAGTAGAGACCAATGCATGTCACATGGCTTTTATAGTAATTAATACTCATTTCACCAGCAAGACCTGAAAGGATAGTATAAAGTAACAGCAGGACAAGAATTGAGAGGGGGACCATTACAGTATTTAGATTGTGGGGAAAGATGTAAATTACAAATAATGAAGGAGAAGTATTGCAGAGATCTATAACCTCTGTATGAAGATCAACAACAGGCTTTTGAAATGCCAAAAAATTACATCCATGACAAGGCAATGTCACAGTGGGAGAGGAAAAATAGTGACAAATACTTTGTCAGAAAGGTAAGAAGCATTTGATTATCTCTCCAGCTGGGGCTTTGGATATTCTTTTTATTATTGTGGTTTGCAAGGCTCTGGATGGAGCTGGGCAATTGCTAAAAAAAGTAATTTGACAATAGTTGTTTAAATTAAAAAAGGAAGTTAATTTTGGCTGCACCACGCATTTTATCTTGTGCAGTTGTCTTCTGAATTGCTCAAAGGACATTTTCTTTCTGTGCTAATGGAAAACAAAAATTTTTGATATTCATGTGAATGCACTTGGTTGGAACTTCAAGATTTGTACACCCATCTTGAAAACCTTCCCCATCCCCACTTTCTGCTGGATATTTTCCGATATCTGATCAGAGATCAAGAAGGATACTCTATGTCAGAGCTTAGCAAACATGCACTGTTAACAATTTACCAAACAATGAATACTCAGTGTTTAGTCAAAGAGAAAAGATCAACTTGTAGACTAAAATAACTGGCCCACTTGTCAAAACAGGACTGTTCGTAGATAGCTGACAAACAGAAGAGGAAATAACTGTACCCCATCATTTGCTATGAAGTTTGTGCCCTCTAATTTCTAAAGCCAAATAAAACCAACCACTTCCATGTCAAATGTGTCTGATGAACAGCTTCAGAGCTGAAGTAATGTGACCAGTTATCTGCTGAATCCTGCATATTTGCTGTGAACATTATGGATTTATTTTTTTTTAATGTACTTGAAATATGTTGGATTGAGAATCTTTGGAATGGTCTTTTTTACCTACAGAAAAAAAAAATCAGATTAGCTCAAGCATATCAGTGTGGGCTGTTCACACAAACTCGGTTTTCAGAAGGTGCAAAACTGCTGCTGAGGGCACCAACTTTGCCTCATGGTGCATCAGCACCCACCACTAGTCTAGTGCCAACACCACCACAAACTAACGCAAACAATACAGTGATTAATACGCATGAGAAACCGGATCCAAACACTATTTATTTCACATAAGCCATGAAACTGTCACGGGAGCAATCAGCTTCTGTACTTTGCTAATCTAAGTTATTGCCAACCCATAAAGTTCCATATCTTAATGCCAATCCTGAAACCTTTTGGTTCTCTTCAATGCCACTTTAAAAAAAGCCAAATGTTAACTCTGGACAAATACCAACTTCCTATGGGCAACTTGTCCTTCTTCAACAATATTGCGCAAGAAACATGTTCATAGGTAAGATTCACATCTGGTGGACATTTGTTCATCTCGATACACTTCAAAAAAGTGGAAGTTGTTTCACTGTAAGGGAAGGGCCTTACCCTCTTTCCAGCTACCTGCTTTACATTTCACTTCTCATGCCTGTTTACTTTTCCTTCTTACTTTACATCTTTTCTCTTTCTGCTAGCACCTACTCCTCTGTGAGATGGACTATCGCCTCCCTTTCAGGTGACACAACATATTCTGCCATCAACATCTCATGGAAGTGTCTGTGTCTGTATCACAATCATTTACTCCATGTGTTGGCTGGTTCTTTCCTGTCTGTTGGGTTTTCTCTTTCATTCAGCTGCTCGTCTGTCACAATACCTTGGAAAGCATTGCTAGCCAGGCAGTCAGACTGAAGATATGAAGTTCATTTTACAATCGAACTTGCTTTTGCTGAATATTCTGGGCACTTTCTTCCAGCTGAGAGAGTTCACGATCTCTGTTCCCTAACTGTTGACATTTACCTGCCCTTTCTTTCATTCCCAGCTCTCTTTCTGTCATTCACGATTCTGATTCCAGAGTGACCTATTACCATTTGTCTTTTATTCCTGCACACTTTAGGAATGACACCTTTTATGTTGTTATCTGGATTCCTCTACCTTTTACGTTCCTCAAAACCCTTATTCAGCTTTGCCGATTCTTTCTGTGGAGTAGCAACGCAGCAGGGCAGCTACCTCTGCCTCCCCAGACAGCTTCCTCCATAACCAAGGGCACGAGCTCCTCTGCTTCTCCCTGGGCCTGTCAAAGGAGAGCATCGATCAGACGCTTGCAGCGGGCTGAGGTCAGACCTCACATTTCTGCCTGTGGGCTGGGGGAAAGCTTGGCCCCATGGAGCTGTACACAGGAGCATGCAGCAATGCTAAAAGCTGGGCCCATGATGCTTGCTATAGGCGGTGTCATAAAGTAATGAGTCCTGCCTTCTCTGCCCTCTCAGAAGAGGGACCTGGGGAAATCTGGCCCCTTCTTCAGGCAGCCCTGTCTGCACAGAAATATCTAAGGTGATTTTAGAGAGAGCTACTGAACATGGGTGAATGTCACCCAGAGCTGCAGACTATGGAGTCACTGGTGGAAGAAGGAAGAGTTTTTTCATTTAAGTACAAATTTTAATCTATGGCTGGGGCAAATAGAGGGTTAGAACACATTAGGTAAGGTTACAAGTTTGCTTGACTCAGCTAATCAATAACTAAATAAAGAAGATTCTCTATGGAGAAAACACATTTATTCACTTGCAAAGGGATTGGGAGGCGCTTTCAGTGATGCTTTGTATAAAAATATCTTTGGACCTTGTTCAAATCATGTTCGTTATATTAAACTCCACGCTGATAATCTCAGTACGGTAACTGATGACAGCCTTCTCAGTGCTTAGTTAAAACAGAGCAGATCTGCCTAAGAGTAAATGAGCTAAACAGCACAGCGCATACTTCTGCAACTGTTCTCAGGTAGCTTTTTCTGCACAGCTCATTGACTGTCTAGCACAGCAAAATGCAAGTATTCTCCATTCCCATTACGGTTTTAATTGAGAGTTTATGACACGGCACTGTTCATGGGAAGATTTCAACAGCCTTTTCCTCATGGCTGCAGGACAGTGGGGTATGCTTTTGCCCTTACAAAATCTATTTCTTTGTACTTTTCTTTTTTGTACTTCTGATACGCAACTCTCCAAGGGCTTAATATCTTAATTTTCCTTTCACAGAGCAGGAGAATCAGTCAAAGACTAAGTAATCTGCCTAAGATCACAGAGGAAGGCTGTGGCAGCATCACACTGAGACCTGAGGTCTCCAGAATCCCATTACTATGCTCTAACCCCAAGACCATCCTGGCTTTCTTAAAAGCTTTACTATTACATTCAAAAATACATAGACTCAAATGAAAACAAAACCAGAAGGCATAAACAAACTCAGCATTCCAGTGACTGCAGATACTTTGAAACAATAGCAGACCAAACATATAAAGTCAGATCGGTTTGAACTAAATTTGGATGGGACATTCTAATGTAATGCATTTATATCTATTTTACAACTACTAGTTCATTAGTCAGTGGATTAAAATTCCTGAAAACATAGATGAGTGCTCTTTAATAGCTGGTGGTGCATGATTCTCTTTTGTGAGTACTGACTATTTTGAATGAGATTTATGTCCATGATCTTATAGCTAAAATCTGCTGTAAATAAGAATACCTTTTTCCCTTAAAAATATTCCCTCTTTCCCTGTGATAAGTCTGTCCATCACCAAAGACCCGATAAAACAGCAAAAGCAAAGGTCACTGACATCAAAAGTTACGTAGTCATGCAGCAGAAAGGGTTCTGGAAGCACATGAAGTTATTCTTTACCTTGTCATCAGTGTCATGGACAGACATTGCAAAAACTAACCACATTGCTCAGAAGGACTGTCGTGGTTTTGGCCCAACTGGCCAATGGCCGGCGACAGAGGTTCCCCCCCAGCCTCTCATACATGGAGAGGAGGAGGAGAGATAAAGAGACTTACGAGTTTAGAAGAAACTAAACTACTTTAATGAAATATTAATGATAAGATAAAAAGGAAAATAAGGAAATAGATACAGTATATACAAAACCGTATTAAGTTCCCAGGATGATGTCACTGGCAGGCACTGGGGAAGTCCCAGGCTGGACTCAGCAACGGGTGGGACCTGGTTTCCACAGATGGAGTCGGGAACACACAGATCAGGATAAAAGGCAGATGAACAGACAGGGTCCTCCTTGGACGTCAACCATTGAAGGAAGAGAGCTGACCCTTTGATCCCTCAGCTTTTATACTGAGCATGGGGCAGATGGGATGGAATACCCCTGTTGGTCAATTTTGGGTCACCTGTCCTGTCCGCTCCTCCCTGCAGGTGGGACCCCTCTACGCTTTTCCATTCCTGACCCTCCAACGGGGCAAATAACAAAATTAGCTGACCTTGGTTGTTCTTGCAATAAGTATACCTTGGTTGTTACAGTAATAGGTATAATCAAGAGCCTCTCTGCGTGCCATTCCTTGGCACAAACTGTCTTATCACTCTGAACGAACAGTTTTAGACACAACATGCTGTTAATTTCAGAGAGTTAGAAGAGGCCTAGCTAAGAAATAAAATTACTGAACAGAAAGTTGGTCCTGTTTTACGTCAAACCAGGACAAGGACTCTTGCAACACAAGAGCACAGAATGTTGGGGAACTCTATAGACAGATAAAAAAACATGTGTAAGCTGTTTTGCTGTGCTGCAAACAACATTATTTTAATTCCCTGCCTTCCTGATTTATGCTCTCAGGACATTTTTTCTATTGGTCTGTATCATTGGAATCAATCCGCTGAAGTGACTTTATGTCACCTGAAATCCCCATGATCAGTGGAAGCAGGAGGATGTAAAGGACTTCCCCATGCGTGGGACAGCAGGAAGCTAGGTAAAAAAAAGCTAAAGAGAAAAAGGCATAATTAGGAGATAAAAGAGACCCTTTTGGGAAGCTCACAACACCTTTGCTTAAGTACCTCTGCAATACTTCCTCCTACTTCAAAATATCCAGAATAGTAGATAAAGTCCAAAGCCCAGCCACAGTGTTTCACAACATAATCAAGTAGTGACCTCAGAATATGGTTAGTTAAGAGATTTTTTTATGTACACCTCCTACGCTATGTTATTTTTCATGCCCCGAAGGTTCTACATGACTTGCTACATTTCATCATAATTCATCCTCTGTTGCAGGTGACTATCATGAAAGAATGGAAAAAAGATTCTCAGAACAACTCAACCAGTCACCAGCTACTCAGTCTGGAACTGCACTTCCAGGAGCAGGGTTTGTTGCAAGGGCTTTGAGCTGAGGACTACAGTCCTGTTATTCTGCACACTAAAAGCAGAAAGCACAGTTCATGCCTTAAATGTTTCATATTTGAGGCTGTTCTTACATTTAGGGAAGTAAGGGAAATTGAAGTTTGAGCTTCTTCAGATCATAATAAGAATCGTATTTCATTTCAGGGAATTATCTTTTTGCGTGACTAATATTTGTTCATTTGACTGTTCTCTGGAATTGAAGGTAGGGCATTTTGAGATGTTATTGTACTGCTAAGTGCAATAAAAGCTGCAGAGCAAGTAGCTAAATACCCTGAGGAAAGCAAACACACAGCTAATGACACACAGCAACTGCTCTACTTTGAGGATTTACTGGGACAAAGAGTTAAAACCAGAAGCAGTTTATGACAGTGAGGAGCCTGATCAGCTTCAAATGCATCTAATTCTGTCACTTTTACCTAAAAGAGCACTTCTGACTCATGAACGGTGCCTCATCAACTTAACTGGGAACGTGGAAGGAAATAAGAAATACTGTCTTGAATAAGGGTTTGTTTCTGGGAGTGTGTAATGCGGCGCCTGTGAAAAGACCAAATCAAAGGGTAAATAGTGTCTCTCGGTCTTTTTTTCTACATTGTAGTTTACCACCCTGCATTTGTTTCAAGGTTTACCAGGGGTTTGAATTAAATCCATCCAAACGAAGACTTGATATTCAAGGCTGCCCCTCGGCAAAGAGGGGTTTTGCATTCATTAATATTGTCTTGGGATGAAGGAAGGAACAGGAGAGCCCTGATTGACCTTGGACATTTATAAAGGTAATCTAATTTGTGCTCATTTGCTACTTTTTCATTAAAGCCACTCCTGGAATGTTTCTTATCATGAGTTGTGCTTCCCTTGAGAAAAGTTTTAACAAATAGACCAAATCCAGCTCACAGCTGGCCCGGCAACTGCACTCCTTCAAGTGATGTGGAAATGCAGGCTTGAAGAAATCTTCTGTGATCTGACTTGCAAAATTAGGAAGGTAAAGTCAGAACCAGGAAAGCCTCCAGCCAAAGAAGTCAACCTGTAGCCAGTATATGGCTCATATTACATTCATATATGAGTGACTACAGCTTATCAAGGACTGAATGAAGCTATTTTGTCCATGCAGGTCAGCTGCCCGTTTTGCATCTGGCACAGATTAACAACCGCTGTCAGTTCGCGTACACACAGAGGGAAGAGCAGTAAATCTGTTCCTCAGTACTGAAGCTTTCTCCCAGAATACAGTTGAAGACATAATTCCAGAAAGCCCTCATCCAAGAAACAGCTGATGCTAACGATGAACAGAAATGTTGCAGTTCTCAGAAACATTACCACTACTCGGCAGGAACTTTCTTTGTTTCCCTGACTTAAAGTATATTTGTTATACCACAGATTAACTGCATCCATTTAGGGAAGAAATGGTCTTGAATCATTGTTTCATCTTAGGAACCACAGGTGATGTTGTACACAGTCTGTTTACAACCTCAGGGGTTAGTGAAA
Organism: Dromas ardeola; assembly: GCA_013398915.1. NCBI lineage: Eukaryota > Metazoa > Chordata > Aves > Charadriiformes > Dromadidae > Dromas > Dromas ardeola. Next base: position 106,672 of record VYZM01008844.1, read on the forward strand.
ATGAAACCAAACTAAGAAAACGCAGACCATTGACCAGAACGAGACCTGCCAACATTTCCTTCTTTAATCTCTTAACCAAACAATACGACACATGGCAGCACAACGGTGAGGATGAGGTTTCACAGCCTGCTGAGAATGCCAGTTTTTGGTTAAAAAGATGAAAAGAATATTTTGCTTATCTGATTTACATATTGCACATTAAATAAGCCCTGCAAGGTACCATGCTTCAAAACGGACTTATTTTTTAAGAAATGTAGATTAATAATCCTCCTTGCTTAAAAAATGAGCTTCAATATTTGTGCGAATCGTAGAGTGAAAAAAATCAATGTGCTATCGACTGCTGGGGATGATCACATTCATTTTGCCCTTTGTGGTTGGTGAAATCCATGCTGCAATTACAGAGACAGGCTGGCAGCAAAGAGCCTCAGTTGGGCTTTCAGCTCCACATTAATCCAAAACTCACCATTTTAATGCAGATATAGATTGCCACGAGTCAATAGCTGACTACTTGAATTGTGAAGTAGCAGTTCCATGCTATATTGGCAGCACTGGCTGTTACAGTATCTTCAAGTATTTTGAAATTTCAAAGCGTTACTCCATGAAAGTGAAGAGCGTAACTGACACCACATCGGAAGGGGACTGCAGTGTTAGCGCTGTTACCATAAAGACAGAATACTACAAACAATCTTAAAGTAGGATCAAAAGTAGACTTTTTGTGGGATAAAACGCATACGTACCTCAGCTCATGTTTTAATGCCCTAATGCATTATCTCATAAAGTATCCCAAGTGTTGAATTTGTATAATGTAGTTCCCAGTTCTCTCTCATTTACACTGTTGCAAGCACAGATGACTTCACCAAAGTCAGAGGGATCACTCTGCATTTATAATCTGGCAAGTGAGGTCAGAATTTGGCTTTGAGTAGCAATTTCCTTTTCAGCAATCCGTCTGTAACTGAAAACTGAATTCTGCCACTGAATTCGTGTGAAGAATTGGGGAATCTACTAAGTGGTCAGCACCTCTTTTATAGCACATTAGGTGCAGGGTGAACTTAGAACTCTAGTTTATGTACAGTAATTATATTCCTGTATAACTTTATGATACTGACCCCTTTCTACACTGGCACCCTCATGAAATGGTGAAACGTGCACTAACAGATCCCCACACGCAGAGTGTTACAGCTGTCATTTACGGTGCACAAAGCAAACTCAATTCGAAACCAACAACGGGAAATGTTCCCGTTGATTTTACTGAACTATGCACGTGTGACTGCAGACAGCTTCACCGCACGGGCAAACACCAAACCTGCGCTCAGGAGGAGCTGCCTGCTGGTGTGCCAGGGTTTGATCGAGAGGACGGAGGCCGTGCCGTGCAGTGCTGCCAGGCTCTGCCTCCTCTCTGCGGCAGCGTGTCTGCAGACCCCAGTCACTGGGCAATTCGACTGTGGATGGCTCTTCAGTTAATTTTAGATCTGATCAAATATTTACAAATTTCCCAGGTACCGCATGATGGTGGAATTCAGGGCTCTACTCTTACAGGTTTGACATTGATCACTACCTCCTCCATGCGTACATCCATTTTCTGTGCTACAGGTAGGAACAGGAGAGGAGTATGCTGAGGCTGAGCAACAAACTCAACTTTGTCAGACGCAGAACAATGTGCACAGTCATTTTTGTTACCAGGGTAACCTGTGAACTCAGCAAGATCTATTAGCACATGTAATACTATCAATAATAAAAATAATAAAATAGGTAATATATAGGGAGTGGGCCTAGATATTTTGCTGCAAGATCAGATGGGTACAATCAAAAGAAGCCATTTTCCTTTGTTCGTGTCTGAAATATAGACTCATTTGATGTTGGTAAGCCTCCATGTGGTTTTAGACTCTTAACGATGAGTCCTGTGCAGAGTATGCACCTATAAGGCTTTGTGGAGGATTTATAAAAGAAAGAGGATTCACCCTGGTGTTACATATTGGTATTCTGTGTAGCTTTTCATAGCACGTCTAATATACCTTAACAGTCTCCCTTAAAAACATTATAAGATTGGAGCAAGGATCTTAACTTTGCCTGCAGAAAAAAATAATGGTTCTTGCTGCTGACCTGTAGCTGATGGGTTCTTATATCTGAAAGTTTCATTAAGTTCAAACTTTGATATAGTGTGGAAATGAACATACTTAGATCTCGGTTATAAACAGATTCACATTATGTTTAGAAACAAACACCCACAACTTTGCAGGTTTTTGGTTGCTTAGAAAGACGGAAGTGAGCTTTCGAACGTTTTACTTTTGATTTCGTGAACCAAATGTAAGGTTTCCAAAAAGATTAGAGTTTATTCCAACTATAATGGATAACATAATAGTCATTTTATTAGCAGTAAGAATCAGTAAAACTGTGACACAGATCTCACTGAACACACATAATGAGAGAGGATGACAGTGGCATGAAGAGGCTAAGGGTCTTCCATAGGAAGACTTTCATTACCTGAGACTGCACAAATTATTGAAGTTTTCAGAATCAGGTCCTCTCCTGGTGAAACAGTCCTGTGATCTAAAATGCCACATAGAAAGAGCTCACAGCCACAACAATTTGACATCAGTTAGAATATTAATAAGTAAACGGAAAAAGTGCTTCAAACCAACAGGAAGAGTTTTTCACCTTGACCTTACTACCTGAGTAGTTTTCATTATTTATGATGAACTGGGCTTATAGTGGAGTGCACAACGATAGCCATTATGTGGAGACCATAAAATTAGACCCTGTTTTTACAGCCCGTGAAAACAAACTACAAAGTCTGTCTCAAGAAGCCTGTAATCTCATTAGAAAGCACACACAATAGGAAAAAGGTGTTGAATGCACAACCCAACCGCGTCCCAGCATCAAACGGCAGTTACCTGTCCACGCCAGTTGTGAGGGTGTTCGCTAAGTGGGGACAATATGTTGAGTGGAGGGAACCGGACCTGACTCACGACTCACATAGAGGTAAAGCAGCGGTTGGCAAAGAGGGCAGAAAATACACAAACCGAACCGAGCCCAGGGCGCTGCTATTCCAGCTCCTTTGGGTCTCTGGCTGGCTCCTCTCTGAATTTTTTTCTTTTCTTTCTAAGGACTATTTTGCACATGTTGGTTTGGTTTTCCCCAGTGCAGCTGAGCCCTTTCCCTTCTCTGGAGGTACCAATCCCTCTGGGAGGACACCAGCCTGCCCTCCCCAGCCTCTCCAGGGAGCCTGCCAGGGACAAGCCCCCAGAGGGCACCCACAGAATTTCCCCCCATACTTATTTTCCCCTGTTCGTGTTGCTTCAGCTATCACGTTTTCAGACCATCCAGCTTGAGGCTGATTTTAAGACACTTAGTGAAACTTTGTACTCCAAGAAAGTTAATTTTGAACAGTTCAGAAGTTAGCCTGCCTTTAACAATCTCCACCTGGAATAAGAAAAACGTAATAAATTCTTCATGTTTACTGCCTTTACACAAGGCCCCAGACTATGGATTACCTTTTTATTACTCCTTGTTGTAAGTTTTTTTTTTCTCTATTATTAGTTTTTTTAACAAAACAGTGGCAAGAGGAGAAGATTGTTATCTTCCCTGTGGACATTTACAGGCTTTTGAATGAAAGTTTGGTTACAGATTTGTACTCTGTGGAAGCATGAAATAGTTTTCTCTTACATAGCTGGTGCACCCCATATCTCAACAGAAAATCTTTCCCAATGATCTGGCAACAGCTATTCAACAGAATTAGGTAAATGTCTGAGAAGTTGGAGTATCTGCTTCACTGCTGAAAAAATACCAAAGAATGAACGTACACACAAACACAAATACATATTCCTACATAGGAGGTCCCATGTGCACTTTTTCATGGACAAACCATAAGCAGTGGCTTTTTATTCACCCTTTTTAGCTGCAAAAATCTATTATCTCTCCAGCAGTGAGTGGAATTTTCCAGTGCTGCCTAATGTTGAAATAATGAACTTTGGCAAATCTAAATCAGCTGAGAGCAAACTCCAAATATGAGAACCTGTAGCTTAGGCGGCAGTTTGTGCCATTGCATCACTGGAGCTGAGCTATCCTTAGGCCACTGAGTACAGAGGGAAAAATCCCGCCTGACTCAAGGGTCATCATCTAGTTTCTCTACTGCTTCCTCCTGTACCCTGTTTTCATCACTTGGTACTATCATTTTGTGTTCTGCCCCTCTCCGTATATTATTGCAGGACTCACTATAACATTGCAGGCAACGGTCTTCTCCAGGGGAAAGATTTGATATTTTCTAAACCAAACTTATCCATATGTAGTACCTGCATTTCAAGAACACACAGAATTAAGGAATGGTTCAACATAGGCTGATCACGAAAGACAAGGAATTTTCTCTATATCTGATATGTCTTTGAAACCATTACGAAGAAGTGAGCAGAAAGAAGCAGTAAAATGCAGCGTGGCCCCACAGAAATGCCCAGAAAGGCAAAGCTCTTCTCAGGGAGAATTCAACCGACACACAACCAATCGAGCATTTCAAAGACAATAGAAATAAAATCAACCAGGAAAAACAGAGTTAAGGGAGGGAAACTACAGCAATTCTTAACCACTGTTTTAGAATCAAAAGAATAGTGAGCTGACTGAATTCTCATAGCTTGCGTGCCGCTGCCCAAGCAAGAGGAGGCACAGCAGGACATCATGTTATGAACTGGAAAGTTCTCCTCTATGCCCCATCAGAAGTTTTAGAAGATGAGATTCTGGGTATCAAGCTTCCGAGTATTATTTCACATTCTAATTGTTATTTCCATCTGAGCATAAGCATCAGCAAAATTAACCCACCAAATGTATGGAGAAAAAAACCATCTTAAATGCCACAAAAGCAATTGCCTGAGGTTTTAAACAGAGTGGACTTGTAACACATGCCAAAATTTATCACTGAACTGAAAAAAACCCCAAAATTAATTGTCAGACTTGCTGGTTCACATCAAAAGAAGTGGCACCTTGTTCAGCAGCACTTCAGTCCACAAGAGTGTCAGGGTATCTTCTTGGGGAATAGAGTGACAGCAGGAGTAAAGGAAACATTACCTATATGGTCCCTTCTCATTATGCTCAATCCTCCTTTAAACCTCAATGTATTGATCCAGCCCTGTTATTCAACAAGTGTCATGACATGTCCAGGTTGAGTTCTAGCACCCAGGCCACGGGGCCATGTTTCTTGGCTCACTGACACACGATGACCATGCAGATGGAAGACAATGGTTGTGGTCAGCAGCTGGGGAAGGGCTGCAGAAAGGCTTCCTGAATGGAAGCGAACTGATAAGTAACAAGCTAAATTAATGCAGCCTTTTAATTTAAACTTGAGTATGGCCAATGCAAAAGACTGGATGTTACAAAGTGCACAGCATCAATCTTGGAGGTTAATCCTCATCTGATTAATGTAAATATTTTAATCTAGGTGATTCTTACTATGTCTAAAATTAATATTTTCAGAGTCGATCAACCTGCAGTTTTGTAAGTATCTGTCACCAAACACATCACCACAGCATTAGAATACATTCCATACGCTGACTATCCATAAAATTCCCATGCTAAATTTGAAGTTTTATTATTCCCTTAAAAGCACTTAATGGCTCCAGCCCTGCACACTTGAGAGAACTTCTGTCACCGTTTACCCTCAGCCATTCTCCAAGCTCAGAACTGGCAGCCTGCTGGAGGCCATCTCCAGTCGAGGAGACAGAGCTTAGAGTAACAAATTCCTGTGTTTAGGCCTGTTCATAAGTCTCTGACTAAGCATTTAGGACTAAAAATGTGGGTATTTACCATTGCTTATTGTTCATGCATGGTGGAATACATCTAGGCAGCAACGTCTGTCTGAATTTCTCTGGATTCTGGAAAACATAGATTCAAAGGCTGATTTCAAATCATCCACAAATCAGTAGTCACAAACGAAGGGGACGCTTAAGAGACATGACTTTATGCAACAGGAAACAAAGTAGAAACCACTTAAATTCCCTCCTAGCATTAAACCTTGTGCATGGAAATTGCTGTTGCTCTCAGCCATGGCACTCCTCGCTCTGGAGATCCAAAGGAGGAGTGGGAACAAAGAAGCTGTGCTCACTGGCTCAGCCAGAAGCTCTTTCAGCGCTCACCCTTGCTCCCAGGGAGCACAGGAACTTAGGAAAACCTGATCCCAAAGTGCTGAGCTATTCCTTTTGCTGACAACCCTGGTTCTGCTCTGTGACTTGAGCAGTGCAAGGCACGAAGTCATTCCTGGATTTGTGTAAGCAATAGAAATTAAAATGGCAAAAGTATCTTGTCCTGGTTTGAGGTAAACCAGAACCAATTTTCTGTTCAATAACATCACTTTTTAGCTAAGCCTCTTCTGACTAACTAAACTCTCTGAAATTTCTGCATATTGTGCAGAAATTGTTCATTCTCAGAGTGATAAGACCTATGTTTATAATTTATGCCAAGGAATTGTACGTAGAGAGGCTCTTGCTTACACTTATTGCCATAACATATGTTATATATATATAGATGTTGCCCAGGCAGAGACCATCTCAGTTTTGAAAACCAAGTCTTCTGTTCAACAAAGCACAGCTCTTCCAATAGAACAACGAAATGAAACCTAACTCAAATAAATAAATTGCACCTCTCAGATGTTCATGTTTTCAATACTATGTCTTAACTCTTCAGAAATCTAAAGCAGAAACTTTTTTACATTTCAATCTACAAACAAATCTTAACATTTATGGGAATTGTTAAATGTAAACACTTCTTTCATCAGAATTAAGTAGATCCGCACTTTACACTACATTTATTACAAAAGTTAAAAATGCACTGGGCATTGAAAAAATCGCAGTATCACAATACTCATAATTCAATTGCTACTGAGCCTCTTAATGTGATGATAAGTTGCTTCATTAGGAAAAGTTTTTTGCGTCTTAAATGAGGTGTGAGGAAAGGGGAAGTACAGAGATGGGTAATTATATTTCTAACTGGGAATATAAAACGAGTTAAATGTATCTGCAGTAGAACTCAATATGAAATAGTTTTCCCATCTTATGAGCATTTTCAATATTGCAGATCTCATTTGCATCCTAAATCAGAATGAAACACTGTAAGAGTTTTTTGAACCAAAAACATAAGAAAAATTTCAGTTTATGCCAGTCAGAATATTTTGCTTTCATATGTTCAAAAGGCCACCATTTTGCTTTTACACTTTTTATTTGACTTATTTTTGTTATAGATTACATTTTCAAACAAAACTTAATGAAACAGAACTTTTAGAAAATGATGCAAAATCCTGTATGAACAACTTGTAACTTATTTTTCAAAACTTCTTATAAATGAAAATGTCATTAAAGGTAGCCTGTTCCAGCAAATTATTTCACACTTGACAAATCCACACATTTTGGAAAAAATAGATTTTGTCAAGTTATTTTCAGTCAAGTCTCTCTGATATCAATATCTCAAGTCTGTGAAACACCAGACTGTGTGAAGCTATTACCAATACTGAATGTGTAAATAAGTATCTCCATCTAAATTACTTCATACTTTTTCACACAAGAAACATAAATGCAACAATAGATCAATCTGACTGTAAATATCTAAATATGTCCTTTAAAAGCCAAAGGAACGTCAGATACAATTTATTTTCAGGCAGTGCAAACTGAGACATTAAGTGGCAATTCTACTTCCATTAGCTAAATCTGGCAAATATGCAACTGTTTAAAGGCATTGTCAATAGCCATTGCACAATTAAGTATTTGTACTGATGCCTTATTAAATTACCCTTTTCAAGTAGGCATAATAAACTAGGAGTTCACTGTACAGATTTTCACGGTGAAAGTCCAGATCACTGGAAAATTTATTTAAAGAGAATGCAGTCCACCGAGTAATGAAGTAAATGTCAAATGTTTTTTGGCAAATAAATCTGAATTGTCTTAAAACATTTTTGGCGGATATAGCTGAAGACGACACTAGTAATAAAAAGCCTTCAGATTAACGATTTTGATTTACGGAGTTCCCAGGTAAACTTTGAATTGCACTGCATCTCCAGCAGCAAACCCTGCTTGGATGGAGATCATTACCACGGGCAGTCAAAAATGGCAAGACAGCCAGAGCTAATAACTTGTATGTTTGTTCAAAGTACCATTGGCCTCTGTCGGTTTAATTTTAATTTGTGCCACAATGCCCTGGAAAGAGCCCCTGCGGCTGCTGCCTGCCGCCAGCTGTGGGAAGAGGTGCTTGGCCCTGGCTGCTGCGTGCACACCTTGTTGCCTCCCATCCAGCTCAGCACACCAGACAGCAAGGAAAGTAATGTAAAATTGTTTTTCTGCCGTAAATTACTACTCCCCAGTGGCAAGGCATGTCTTCGAGGATCGGTGTTTTCTGAGGATGGGCCGTCCTTGCAGTCTCTGGAGGCTGCTTTCCCCAGCCCTCCTCTCCTCTGGTCAGCTATGCGGCTGCAGGAGAGGCAATCCTCCTCCTTGTTTCAGAGCACAGACATGACAAAGAAAGCTTCAGCATAGGGAGAAATGTCCCCACACCGAGCAGCTGCTGGTGACCACCTAGCTCTCTGTGGCTGTCAGGATGAAGGCTGGTGCCAACAACAGTCCAGACTATGTGTGCATTTCCCCCTGTCCCTTGGATGGCAATTAAGCACCTTAATTGTGCCTTTTTTCCAGAATGTTTGTCCTGCTTGCTACTCCACACAAACAGCACTGGCTTTACCCACGTGCTAAATTTTCAGACTCCTTCTTCCAACCTCTCTTTTTTAGCATCATTGTCAGCTGGCCGAGAGGCATGGAGAATTACCTTCAGACCCTTATCCTTGCGCCAATTTGCCACTGTTGAAACGAAACAGCAATGGCCACAGATTGACAAGTTGTTCCGTGTTGGAAAATTGGAATTCTGTCTTTCCAGACCTCTTCCAGGACTGGGCTCCTGATTTCTTTATACAGAACGTAAGCTAGCCAGGCACGCGTCCTTCCAAGACTCAGCTGTGCGCCTGGCTTGAACTGACCTCAAAGGAAGACAGGCATCGACATTTGCTAGCAGATTTTGGACCGTTGCAACACAAAGGCTTTATCTTAAATGTAACATCAAACCACTTCCAATATTCATAATTTCCTCAAATATATCATATAATCTTTAAATATTTTCTCACTGAATGTACAAGGATTTTCTTATCTCCATAGCTTTATTCTATTATTAGTTTCAGTCTGATGTTTTAAAGAACTTTAAAGAAAAGCTTTAAAGAAAGTTAAGTTGCAATGTCCAAACTGTAATACATCGGGTTGTGAATTTATTCTTTTAAATTATAGCTTAGTAAATTTAGTCAGTTTGTTTTATATCAAGCATTTATTTAAGTGGTTTTCATTGTATTGACATTTTATAATGCCCTCCTAATATTCTTATTATTGATTTTAATACTGCAATGGTATTATTCATGGTGACACCTATTGGAAAGCAAGCTTCAATTATATCAATAGATGCTATTATTATAACATTGATAACATTAATATTTGATAGTGGCATAAAATGTGATGCATTGGCAATTAACTCATTAATGTAGATATCATTAACCAAAAATGTCAGAGTTGTTTTAATGATTTTTCCGTTGCTTTCTTTTAACAAATTCTCTAATCAGTGTCTCAGTTTTGTGTTTTTGAATGTGTATTAGCCACAAAAGTTTTTCTGAAAACTAAATAACGTCATCCCTTTTAAATAAGAAAAGATGGGCTTTTATGGCTCGGAAGATACCGTGAGTCTTGGATCAACAGCATTAGTAATAGATACAGTACATGAAACTCCAGCACAGAATATTCAAAACTAAAAGATTTACCAAAACATAACGGTGCCTTTTTGCTTGTTGCTTAGCAACCAGAATTGATCCAGCAAAAAAGTCACCTGACTGAGGAATTGCTGGTGGCAATATTGCTCCATCATTTTTCTTTTTCACACTAAACTGATGAAGGTTCTATCAGAAACAGCTATTAATTGTTTTTTCCTTTTCTCTCCAGCTCCTTAATTATACAGTAGAAACATTTCTATTGCTGTTAGTGAAAGGAAGAGAGCACAACGTAAAGCTTAAAAAATTAACAGGCTTATTCAAATACGTCTAGATCTAAAAGAACGAATATTGCAAGCCGCAACTCACTGTCAACTCTGCCATCCCAAAATAACAAATGCAGTGAACTGTTCTTACAGCAACAGAATAACCATTTTTACCACACCTGCACTGATGGACAATTTGCAATAATCTTTTAAAAACCACAGACTAAGAATACTTCTTGTTTTGATGACTCAGTTGGAATTCACCACCACATTTGTCTTGCTTTCATCATTTCTAAACATTAGCATTTTCATCTGTTGACTGAAAGCACTTCTGGTCCTCTATAACATATATATAAAACACTTTTGATCTTTTAAAATCCTCCTGTCAACCTGGAATCACACAGCCTCTTACATTACCTTGTTCTTGTCCTTAATGGTGACCTGCAGTGAACTCTGCACTCCCTACTTTCAGATGTTCAACATCCTTCCTTTGTTAAAAGCTGCTGATCAAAAAGGAACATTGTGCTCACTGTGTTTCCCTCTATAGCCCCTCACAAGCATTTACAGGAATTACACTAAAACACCGGGTATGGACAGCGGCAATTTCATTTAACCACATACCGTATTTTTGTTTTGCTTTCTGCAATACTTAATTCCTTAAGTAAATAAGAAAAGGGAACGCATCTTTGTACTCATACACTTGGCCCATCACGAGCAGTCAAATATAACGTTGAGCCCAGGAGCGGCAAAAGATTAATCCGCAAACACCTAAATTGCCTTTTTACCTTTTTTTTTCTTTGAAATGAACACTCTGTATAAGCTCAGATGACATTTGTCCTTTTAAGAAGTGAAGAAATGTTACCTAAATGGAGCATATATCCAGTTTCACTTTTCCTCTGTATCATATTCAGATCTGGTAGATGGGATTTGATGCTGTTTCCCATAATGCCTCCATGGCTTTTTCTGTAAAAGCTTAACAAGGACACAGCATCAGAGAGTCTTTAGTGGCTAATACCTGACCCCTTTCTCTCACATTACAGCTCCAAGTGACCATTTTCATGCCAAAAGGTCACCAACATCCCCATCCCCATGGAACCAATGTGCATCAACCTTCTAACCTTTGCCACCGAGAGATGATAGCTATTTGGGCTGCAATCCCTTCATTACAGATGGTCCATATTTTATATTTAGTGTGGGAGGTCAAATTTAGGAAAGCAATTTCTCTTAAAGCGAAGAGTTCCAATATTCCAAGATCTTCTATTGGCTGATGGGTGAGTGGACAGTAATGGGTTTATGGGCAGCTCTGGATTTTTTCTCTTCACTGGAGAGGGAATTCCGTCAATCTAAATTTTTAGGATTGGGTGGCTACCATTGTTTATTATTCAATGAGCTCTTATTAGATTGTATCTAAGCACACTACAGCAGGCAGAGAGTATCCTTATAAGCAGGCTCGCAGGCTGGATCAATACCTCAAGGCATTTACAATCTTCTTGAAACAGATTAAACAATGCTATTTTTTTATTCTGTTTTTAAAGCTTATATGTGGTCATACAGTTTTGTTAGTGACAAAAGCATTCATCCATTATCATCATTAATCACAATGGTTAATCTACTATTAAAGCATCTTGCGTCTTAATATAGAGACCACCTTTGGTGGAAATAATGTAACAGTTCATGGCAGAACAGAGAAGGATTGAGCAAATCCTGGAACCAAGAATACAATTCAAAAGATCAAACTCCAAAACGTTGGTTAAAAGGTATCTGCTCTACATTAAGGGCAAACATTTTGGTTCCATTTTTCATTCCATTTTGTATCTTTTTTTGTAAAATGGAACCATTATTATAGCCCAAATACTGCAAATATTGATGCGCATGCTTAATTCATACAACAAGTCCCAAGCCAGCAAAGCATTTGAGAACATTGTTATAGCCAGTCCTGCTCAGGACAGTCTTCAGGCATGTGCTTTACTCGCTGGTAGGTGGCAGATCCATACATAGTGTTTGGAGTGCAAGGGAAGAGTTATAACCCATGACACTGTTGAACGATTCTAGTTCTTGAAGGCCAATGCAGTCTATGGCTAAAAATCTCTCTTAGTCCTGCAAAACTACTTCAAGACACAAAAGCAGTTTTGAAGCTGCCTGTGAATAAGCAATTAAATGCAATTTGCTATTGTCTGTATGATCATGTTCTCTATTAGCCACAAATATTCACAATAGTGTTAGGGAAACCTGAATTTGTCCAAGAATGCATCAGCCAAAGCTCCCTGTTAAGAAAGAAAGCTTGCAACAATCAGGGAGCAGAAACAGTATGGGGAAGAACTAGTAACACGCTCTTCCTACAGCTTCTGGCTGCTGTGCAAAGCATCCTTAGCTTTAAACCATACCCTTTACATGGTTTAGACTAGTAGTTTTTAAGTTTCCAGCTTTCTCCTTTAATAACAGATCCACAAATTAGAAAATGAGATCCTTCAGCAGACGCTGCAAAAAACGACTATTATTCGTGATGAACACCCTGGGTCCAAGACAAGATCACAACTGATTTCTAAAAGTAAATTTCTCAAATGTTTATTTGCACCTACGTTAGTTTTTACCATTTGCTGAAACCTACACACAAGATTTCAAACGAGTATGACTGATTCCCTGGTGAGGTGGCCATAGCCGCCTGCTGACCAGGTGCTGCGCTGGGAACACACGTCCCCCTCCTGCCCCGGGGTGCCCATCACCCCCTGCTCGCCTCCCAGCACGGAGGGACTGAATACGGCGCAGCTTGGCATGCACGGAGGGTCTGGGGATAAGTAAGAGCCAAATTTTACACGCATTTAAGTGTGAAAAGATGCAGCATTAATGCTAGTGAGGTTTTAAAATACCACCTAGCCTCCAGCGCCAGGCGCCTGGGCAGCAGGGAGTATCTGCAGACTTACTAGAGCCCTCTCTGTGTATCAGAGAGGGGGCAAATGGGAAGCATCTGCTAAACACCTTCTTAAGACCATCTTGATCCGTTAAAGGAAAAGCTGCAAGGAGCTTGTGCCACATGTTTGCCTTGAGAGTGCTTGGAAACATCTGTGGGTTCAAACTGGACATTTGGAGAGCACAGGCTGGGGACTGGTGGTGATAATGGCGATTCTGGAAATAACGCTGGGCTGATCTGACCCTTGATATAATCCCACTCTGATCAATAGGGTTATCAGGATTTTTTTAAAGGTGAGCCTGGCCAGCTTCACACTGCATTTTTGTAGCAGTGCAAAGGGAGTTTCTTTGGTCTATTTTAAAACATCTTCAATCACACTTTTTCCCAGGTAAAGCTGTGCCTACACAAAGCAGCCATTTCCTCTTTTATTAGGCTCAAATATTACAATTTTGATAATATTTGCATACAACACTTCCATAATTTAAAGCAAACATAATACAGCAAATCTCTATTGATTTTGCCTTCAATACTCTGTTATCCAAAAACTAAAAAGGCGCTCCTCACCACAACGCAACACCAGCCGATGAGCATGGGTATACCTGCCTCAAACTTAATTAAGGCAGCTATCCAGGTTTTAGGGCTCCAAACCATGTTTCAGATGCCAGCAGCAGTTTAAGAGCAGGCTACCTTGCTTACCGGGAGGTATTGTGGGGCCCTGGAGGCAGCTATATTTCAGCAGTTCAGGATTCAGACGCAGGCCCAGCAGCGGCCACGAGCTCTGGGTGTGCGGTACAGACACAGCCTGAGCCACCCAACAAGCCGGAGGTTGTTCCTGGTATCACAGAAAGGATCTTTTTACTTTCTTTAACTACTTTGTGTTATCTCCTACGGTAATGACGGGGAACATTTTACACATTTTTAACATAACTGCTGAACTAAAATTCATTACTGTAGTGTTTGTGCTACGCACTCCTTGGAACAGAGACTGTCGCTGCGTTTGATGCTGTGTGGGACCCCAACGCAGCTATGTCCCGGTCCCTGCCGGGGTCTCTCAGCTGCTATCACAACTCACCTTTTCTCATACGTTATGGCAATTCCTTTTTTATTTTGGTCTGTTATTCTCACGTTCAATGAATGATCTCTATAAAAGCTGTATTGTGAAACTAAAAACATCTGCCCCGTGCTTACAGACACATTCCTGCTTCAGGGTCTACACTGTAATCTATCATAGCTCAAAGCGGTTAATATTAAAATGATGCCCTGTGAAGGTACGATGGGTGTGGACAGAACCAATTTGTTTATACAATTGTGTTTTGCCACAGAGTAAATTAAGTTATGGGGTATTCATCAAAATTGAATTACCACAGTGCGAGCTAACAATTTTCCAAAGACATTGTGACATGAGCACAAAGCAGCCCATGTCAGCCACGAGGAATCGCTGTCGTCTTGCGGGCTGCAGCTGAATTACTTACAAAAACAATTAGACAAAAGCAATCCTCAGAAAGCTGGAAGTTGCCAACCTGTGGAAAACAGTGACAAGTCTAAAACCGTGTTTATTTCTTACTAAGAGGAGCCAGGAAAAAGGAGACACCTTCCACGGGTGGGATGCCCATGGGAACAGGCAACGGGGACATCTCAAGGTGAGGAGGGCTGGTGTCCTGGTGGGACAGGCAGGACTGCTGGCCTGAAATCTGGTTTCTGGAAAATCAGATTTTCAGTTGACCACTTCCTCTTTACTTTTCTTTACAAAAGCTCTCCATGAAAGAGATGGAGAAAGAAACCCCCTCTTTTACCTCACATTTCTTTACATGAAATGGATATGAAAGTGAGAAAATGGTTGTGTTTCAGTACAGGAAAATTTAGGAGGGCAAATAGGGTCAAAGGAAGATTTTAGCCCCCATTTTCACTCAATTAATGCTGCAAAATAGAGAAGATTCATTCTGGAAAATAAATAAGAGCGTGTGAGTGGGGAGACCACCTTCTAATTATCTTTGGTTTTTTCCTGTACGAACGTTCATTTTGTTAATCGTCTTCACTTGAGAGAAAACTGAGGCATAAAAAACCTGTTTAAATAGTATTCTAGTTAACTAAAAAAGGAGTTTAAAGTGTAAAATAATTTTAACAGCATTGAAATGTTGCTGTTGGAAAAAACATAAAAGTTGAGGGCCTAATTTCTCTTATCTTTAACCTAGTTTTTAAAAAAATAAATCTATGTCACCTCACTTTTCTTAAGGAAACAGAAAATGAAAAGGTTTTGCAAAAGAACAGATGTTTCCCTGTGCTTTTAAGGCGATAGAAAATTCACAAATGTTTGTCAGGAATCTTTCTCTTTTTAAAAAATGCAAGATGACATTTTATAATTCAATCTCCAATAACAGTCATAGTTCTACCTGCAAAAAGTATCTTGGTCAAAAGAGTTTGACCTGCTCAGGCTTGGAGAAGACCAAAGTGGTTAAATCCAACCACTCTTGAGCTGGAACCCTGAGTGAGTGCTCAGTCCATGGGAACAGACCGGAGCTGCCCACCGTAACCCCCTGAGACGCGTTGATGTCCCCTCCTCGACACCAAGCTCTGCGCACCCTTGCACTGCCTGCTGTCTCCTTGGTGGAGCAAGTCCAGCAGAGACCCACATGGGTGCTGGCTGTGAGGAGGGGAGCTCTTCAGGGAAAGCCTGTGGATCAACCAGCCTTGTGGGCCATTTCTGGGAAGAGAAACTGCCGGGGCCAAGGCAGGCAGGAGCCAGGCTCCCCACCAGCATGCCAAGCGGTGCCCAGGCACCACCCCTCAATGCAGGACCTGGGCAGCCCTTTCCCCAGCTGTGCTGCTTTAGGGTAACAGCCACCACGTAGTCATATGCTGGCTTCCTGAATCACTGCAAACTACATATAGTTTCTATAAGACTCTTCATTGCAAAAAATCCCCCATCAGAAAAAGCTATTTAGAAAGCTGCTTTACCAGGGCTTGGCAGGATAGATTTTGTTTTTAAAGGATAATCATGCGTCATTTCATTGGCAGATAGGATGTTAGAGCTAGAACCAAAAAAGAAAACCAAACACGTATCTACCTCAATCCAAATTATACATCGGCAGGGCTACGTGGTCCAGGGAGGGAACACGGTCTGCAGGCATGCGCCGTTCTGCTTGATCAAACTCTGCCTTTAGGTAGGCTCAGGAATGGCTCAGCCTCGAGCTCACGGCTGCTCTCCACCGGGGCAGACAGAGCAAGTGTCCCTGTGGAGCTCGCACCCAGTGCCACGGGCTGCCTGCCCTGGGGGGGGACTGGGCCAGGCTCTGCCCCACCGCCTGAGCCCATTTGCCTACTACTGGGGCTCCTGGCTTCCCCTGCAGATGGTTTCTGGTTGAAAGACGGAAGTGTGCCGTGGAGCAGGAGCAGCAGAAGAGCTACCTCTCCTCCAACACGCTGCCAGGCTGGCTGGGGCACCGTGCAAACACCCGCCGGGTCACTGAACCTGGCAAAGCTGCATCGGACCAGCGTCCGTCACCCTGAAACACAAATTCCTTCCCAGTATTGCGTTGGCTCAGCTGCTGTCGCAGTGGAAGTGCTATAAGCTGTTACCTGCTTTGTCAAGGCTCCCTCAGGGAATATATTCGTTTGTGGTTTTTTTTTTCTAAATTTGGGTGGGGCGAGCAGGATTGCTTCTTTGCTCTGATGGAAATGGGCTTACGCTACGCAGTATGTATTACTGGATGCCATACTGGTGCCTCCAGAGATGTTGACTGTGCACATTTACATAAATCTAAAAATAAATAAATATACTCACAAGCCTCCTCAATCAAAATATGCCACAGACAACTAAAAGATCTTGAATCAAATATTAATGTTGGAGATTTCTCCAGCCATTTTGTAATGCTTCCAGCTATCTTTATTACACAATGTATAATGCACTACCTTATTTTAGTCCTGAGCTATCAGGAGTACCATCTTTTTGATGGCCTCAAACTGGCTTAATAAAACCAGTCCTCCTTTGAGTGCCCAGGAGCAAGTGCTTAAGATGGAGACATGCTAGTCAGCACCTGCAGGCTGCGGCAGTCGTGATCACGATGGTGCGTGCTGAGCCACAAGAAGAAACTGTCACTCATTAAAGGTCTGTTAGTCCGGCACAGGTAAGTCCCCTGTCGCATGCTTTGTCCTGAGACAGGTGAGAGGACTGTGAACGCTTTCCCATGTATCTAAAATTTGTCCTCAATTTACATTGATACATATCATATCTGCCAGTTTTTTTGGCCTCGAACTTTTTTTTTGTTCTTTTTACCTTCTGCAGTTTCCCCACTATTAAATGTACTGAGTAGTTACTTCTTTGCTGCGTTGCGTCCTTTTCCCTACATTGCTATAAAGCTCCATGTCTCATTGAAAGGTCTCAGATTCGTGTTTTCTAGATAAAAGAGGATGTGATATTATACTTAGAGGCAGCAACCACAAGAGAAAATGAATCTGCTTAAAAAGAATCCCATGCAATTCCCTTGCAAATATGAGATTTGCAACATCACTATGGGAACAAAACCAAGTCACCAGGCTTTCTAAATTTAATGAGGTTCAAATGTCCAAGGGCAACAGCTTTCAGGGGAAGAAGCAATGTCAGAGCACACAGGGAAAAGGATAGTGTTTCTTAAGCAAAGGAAGGAAAATATCTTGAAAGAGGTTTACCCCTTGAAGTGAATCAGGAGAAGTTACTGGTAAAGAGTGAAAGGCAGGCAGCTGTGAGTGTTCAAAGGGGATTAGATTCTTCCACAGATCGTGACTTTTAAGTTCAATCACTGCAATATTATTTATGACAGTTATAGGTCTATATGGCAATATCTCAAGGAGGAGAGTGATTCATCAATTCCAACACTGCTTCTTCCAGAGACGGAGCTGCAATGCAGCACATCACAAGCCACAATATTAGGTAAGAAGCAAGAAATCTTCAAAACAGGGAATGATGCAAGGTCTATTCTATCAGCTTAAAGTTTTCTATTGCCCCCAGTGAGACTTGAAGAAAGGCAGCTATTGAAAACGGTTTTATTTGCCAGAAATTCCTTTTGCTGAAGATGGCATTCTCTGGTGGATTACTAAAACTGAAACAACAAATACTTACACCCTGGAGTATTTCAGTGCTTTCTCTGCAGAGCTCCCCACCCAGCTCAGCCCCTGGGGTCAGCAGAGACACATTTCCTTACCACCCTGTGGCCATCAGGAAGGCTGAATATAAAGCTTCCCCAAAACTAACTGACCTCGTTTCATATTTATTATTTGCAGCGATGCCAGCTGCTTCAATGGTAGTATACAAATACCAACCTTGACTACTGCTTCCCTCATGCAATAGCTAGGCAATATTGCTTCCTTCAGCAAACACCCAAACTCTCTCTTCTGTGCTTGCCTATGCCTTTCCCACCTGTGGCAAGACAGAAGTGGGGCTCTTTGCACGCTTCTTATGAATGCAAGTGGGATTTGTCATAAAGCTTTAGCCTGGGTTGAGTCTGAGAGTCATTCAGTGCATTATCCACACATCAATTAGGATTTCTGAAATGCAAGATACTGTGGGAAATCACATGGTATCCTCTGAGAAAGATATACCGCTGCTTCAAATATAGCGCGTATTTATTCTTTGTTAAGGTAAGTCCATGTCTGCAATTTTATAGTAAAAGTAAGCCTGCAGTCTGCGTTGTCCTTATGCTCTACCATTTCTTCTCCAAATATTTACACTTGTTTTGTCTGTTTGATATATAAAACACCAACACTGTAAAGCAAACACACATGAGTGGTGCACCTTGTTTTAATACTACATCTATCTTCTGCTAGACAGCAGCAGATGACCAGGCCTCTGCAGGCAATTTGTCAGCGAAGAAGATGCAGTCATGCGTTTAGAGGAGATATTACAATGCACTTTGTTTTATTTATGCGTATTCATATTAATTCCAGAACAGAGGTGCTACAACAGTAGCTGGGGCAATTCCCCCTAGCAGGAACCTCAGCCCAGTGGCTCTCCCTGTTTCCAGTGATAAATGATGTGCAAGACACCAGCCCAGAGAAGACAGAAGTTCTCCTGCACTTGCAGAGCCCTTTCTACCTGCCTCGATGGCTCTATACCAAATGCTTAAGCATGAACTGATAATACGATATATCTTTCCCAAACTGGCCATTTGCTCACACATAAGAAAAAAACCCATGTAATAGTGACACCTGGTGACACCTATTGTTTTGCTTACACACATGCCTCTTTTTCCAAATATACTAGGTTTCACTGAAAACTCCCAACCTATCCTAAGTGATTGGGGTAGAACTATAAAACTGAACATTCAAGTGTAAAGAATTTGGATCAATGTCTTATTCTTTACTAGGTCTTTCTTTTTGACACTGCTAACCTTCATCATACAGTTTACCCACTGTACGGTCGCATTCAAGGAGACCATACGGTCCACCTGGAAAAGAAATTTGTAGCTAGACACTAATATAAAATGACAAATGAATTATGCTGCCATCAGTTAAGTCCTTTTTCTGTAGTCCACGTTTCCTGAGCTAAGGACTCCGTGTTCTTTGGAAGGGATTCTGCAGACTTAATGGTTAGAAGATAGAAAATTATTCTGGTTTACAAAACCCAAACACCTAAATCTACAAGATTTCTTGTAAAGTTTCTCTGCCAATAGATCTCAGAGTGACCTGATTTTTGTATTAAATAAGATGAAAAAAAGCTAGATGTGTCAGGAGGATACTAATAATAAGCGATACTATTAGACATTGATCCTCACTTTCTCAAAGTGGGGAAGTGCAGGGATTATGGTCATATACTCTGATGTTCTGGTTCTGTAAGTTGTCATTTGTGTCCCTTATTAAATTAGCTCACCGCTGCGGTGGTAATCACTACTTCTATTCTTTGGTAACTACTCTATGAGTCATCTAGGCCACAGACTACATAAAGTCCTATTGGAAAATCCTGTAAAAATTGGGTGTTGAAAAATAAACATATCTTTCTGACTCAAAAGGGAGTACAGTGGAAGGGGAATTAGTTATATCTTTTATTTCGATATGTTCATAAAAGAGTATGGGGAGGCAAGCAAAATGTCAGTGCAGATACAATAATACAAACCACATTTCCAAGCTTTGACCACTTAACTCTTTCCCAAGGGATGTTTTTACTGGTATTTTGTTGAACTCTCAGTCATTATGCTTCCTGTTATGAACTGGTTAAAGAGAAGATTATAATATCATTATGGGAAAGGAGAAAATAAAGTGATGAAGTGCATCTCAGCAGAAAGGAAAAGGAGAGACTGGGCAGGCACAAAAACATCTCTTTCTTAATTACACCAACCATTTTTTGGTAATTCCCTCATTTCCTTGCTCTTGCACCAACCTCAGATCCTACCAGTCATTTCAGCAATATTAAGACTAACAAACGTGTCATGTTGTCCATGCTTCAGTCTCTGAGCAAAAGGTTTGTGCCCTCTCCTCAGTGCCTTATTCTGCATAGCCTACCCCAGCTGGAGAAGTCCCTGCTTGCGTGCAGGGGGACTGCTCGGGTACCAAAACCTGTGCGCTCAGAGCACGGGGGACATAATAAAGATGTACCTGGAGACGGGCTTCTTGTTGAAGAATAACAGAGAGGTCACTCTGAATGCCTATGGCCACGAAGGGCTGAGCCAGGGTCATTAATGATAATTAATCATTAATTAAACCGGGCATGATACACTGGAAATAGTACGTTAACCACTCCATTCTCTGGGAAATCTTCTCCTTTAAGTTAAACTGGCTCACACAGCGGCTGTGCTTCCCGTGTGAAAGACATGTCACTTACATATGATCCCAAGCCACTCAGTGAAGTTGTGGAAGCAACAATCTTTTTGTTGATTGAATTTTCGCTTAATTTAATTTCATTGAAATCACAGATGGTGTCACCCAGCAGCTAGAGGCTAAGAAAGGGCACTTTACAAACTGAATAAAAAACTTATTAAGTTATAATAAGCACCAAAAGCAAATGGAGGTGAAAACTTTACTGCAAACAACGTGTTTACTCTATACTCACAGTGATATTAAAATTGAATTTCTTTTTATTTTCAACTTTAATCACACTCTTGGTAAAGCAAATAACATTGTAAAATGATGCAAAAACCTGATTTCTTATGGTTGAGACTGGAAATAGATATAAGGAGCACAAGAATGCTAAAATATAGACGGGAGAACGGCTCAAATGTGAAAAGTTTATGTACATAATTTTGTATACAAATGAGAAAAAATGAAAAGAATAAAATATTCTTGCCCAGTGCAGGCCACTAACTTGCTTCCCCAAACAAGCACAGATAATGCGTTCGGTGTAACAGATTGCTTTCAAGCCAGACAACTGCAGTGTGTGAACTTGCGCTTCCAATTCTCACCAGCCTTTCCCCATCTCTTGGGGAAGCGAGCACAAAAACTGTGCCACATTCCCTGGTGTGGGAAGCATTCCCCAAATCAAAACAGCCCACTCCGAATGTACTGACCAGTGTCCCAGGCACGTGCACAGTATAGGACAGTTTGTCACCCTGCAGTCCAGGTAACGTGCAACTCTTCTGTGTTTTTACTATCGACCTACCACTCCTTCTCAAAATGACATACTAGTTAGTCAAGGGCGCTATGTGCTAATAGCTGTTAATATTAGCTGGGATACAGCATGTCTGTAAGGGAAACTTTGAAGGGACAGAAAACGATGCTTACTCTTTCCTCTGTGTAAATTGGGACATGAACATCTGCCATTATTGGAAATGAAGAAAATCTTTCTGTGATCCAATGGAACACTGTAGCCCCACCTCTGATTTTCTACATGATTGTTTTTGGAGAAAGGAATAATAAATTTTAAGATAATCCCTTCTCACAGATGTGTTATTTATTCACCCAGTTAACAGCCGTTTCCTGTAATCAGTATAAACTGATCAATCTGCCATAATGAGAATGGAGCCAGCAGCTTCCTGGCCAGGGATGAGTCTGTGTCTCTTCTAATCTGCAGACGTAACAGATTGGAAGAGAAGACGGCTAAATTCCCACATGCTAAGCAATGAGAACCTGGTAGCTTTCCCCTCTGCAGGTAGGTGGCTAAAATAAGATATAGGAAGACAATAGTTCTCGGGTCACTTGTACCATTACTGATACGAGAAAAGGACTGTTTTCTAACATATGCTTGAATTATTTATTAATTAATTCTGACATTAAAAAAAGTGTTTTTTCTGTTTCTGCTGTAATATACCTGCTACGGCTAATGGATGATGTTCAAAAGCTGATCCACAAATGTATTAAGAGCAATGATTTTTGAAGCTTCATAGAAAAATGCTTTTATTAGTGCTGTAAATACCTCTGCTGAACACATGGATGGGGGTAAACTACTGAGCAAATGAGATTTAGTGGAAAAAAAAAGGGGGATCAAATAGTGCTTTGTTCCTACGGAAGAGTAAACCAGTAAATAAAGCAACAAAAAATCCTGCTCCTTGATTCCAGGAGGCCCCATGGGCTGCCCTCCTGTAGTTGTACGTTAGTTGGTGGGCACAGAAAACATACTCTTTTTATGACTGTTATGTGATTAAAAGTAGACCAGGAAGTGGCTGAAAACGTGCTGAAAAGACAATACTACCACAAAAACATTTTGAAATCTGCCATTTTTACATGTTTCTAATAAGGACTTTGGTTTACAGGAAACACAGCAAAAAAAGAACAGTAAATATCCAGAAATTTTTGGGGGCCACTGCATCGGCATCTCTGGGTTTTTTTATGAAATAAGCCTAGATTCCCTCTGTCTTCTTTTTTGGGTCACTATGTAGGCTCTGAAAAATATAGCATGTTCAGAGAGTTCCTACAGTCAAAATTTGTATCTCTTATTTAAAAACATCCATTACACACCTATAGGAAGTCCCCTCCCCGCCCCGACAACTTTATCGGGTTTTACATTACTGTTGCTTATCTGCTAAGATTTTACTCTTTACAAAGTTGTTTCCTGTCTGTTACCAAGACACATCATGCTGCAAAATTAAAAGTATCTCCATGCAAACAGTCAGTCAGCACCCACCTTCAACCACATAAGATGTGGATTTTAACTAATTCCTTTTCGACGTTAAGGGTCTGATCCCATAAAAGTGTCTGCAGGCATTTATACCTAATACTGTGACTAGCTCTGCTGCAGTCAGTCATCTTTGGTGGGTAAGTTACATGATGTATATTCGTATGTATTTGCCAGAGCAAACTTTTGGGAAAGCAAATGGTAGTAGTAGAATAAAATTGAATACTACCAGCTTCTTTTTCACTCAGACCTTAAAATAAACAAGAAAACTAAATGCCAATAATACCAGGCTAACGTAGGGTTAATACACTTGCACAATCAATCACCAAGTGTGAGAACTGCAAATGTGTGAGAATCTCGGTTCCTGTGGCCGTCCCGTGTGTCAGTGCTCCTGTGTTTTTGACTACGGAGCAGTACAATGAATACTGCAGCTTAGCTCTATCCTCTGCCCTGTAAAAAAGGGAGAATATGCAATCTAGCTCAACTAACTTTTGCATTAAAACCTTTACTTTTGTACTAGCTTCTTCTTGTTGTGATATCAGTACAGCCATAACACTGTAACAAGACAGGTAATTGTGAGTTTTACGTGTGCTTTGTGTAATAGTTAAGTTTTTTCATATCTCCTAATTGCAAGTTTCATCTGGTCCAATGAATTTATTTACCCTGTAAAGCTAAAGCAGCACAACTCAAAGCTGAAAAAGCACTGTTTAACACAATGTACATTAAAATTGTGCCAGAAATTATTTTACTGAATTTGTACTGAAAAATAGAGAGCACTCAGTGTCATAAATACTGTGTTGGATGTAATGCTTACAACCCGGAGTTGTTGAATGTGTGTTGCTGAACCTGTGAAGGACCGGGTTGTTTCTGGCTCTCTGTATGCATGCAACTGATTCTGCAGATCAGATACAAATCTTCTTTGTGTCTGTATTCCCATCTACAGCTGTAGGCACCCAAATAAGAGCAAAATCCTGTAACTATGTGCTTAAAAAAACCAGATCCTGAATGCAATGCTTTGTGACCAAAACAGAAAGGGAGAGTCTTTTATTGTATGAACTGCCAGGATGCTCTGCCTCCAGAGAATATTCCCTGGTTACTAAGAGTGAAGGGCCCTCGTTAGGTACCTGAAAATTGAGAGCTACCAAGAACTGGAGGATTGCTGACAGCCCCGCCACTGAGGAGGCACCGAGAGTTGATAGTGCTTTACCCTCCTGTGAGGAGGCAGCGTAGCAGGATGCTGCCTCTCGCTGTCATCATCCCTTTCCAAGGGATGTGAGCTGTGGCTTCACCTTGCTAAATAGCAGCTGGCCTCCGAGGAGCAACCACCACCTTACATGATTGCCCTGTTAGCTTACTGTCACAGACATTTCTATGCATAGTGGTGCACTGAGTTTCTAGGTTGAAAAGTGCTGTGAGAATGCAAAGAATTATTAATATTGAAATTGTGAGTCTAATAATTTATATCCTGCTTTCTCATCAGTAACTTGCAAAATGTCCCCAGCAGCAAATGTTAGAAGTCATGACATTAAATGTTCTTTAGAGGAGTGCATTTTTTTTTTTTAACAAATAAGACTCTCCCCTCTAAAAAGTCACCGGCAAAAACTCCAGCATGTCCAAAAGGGGCAGGATCTGCCTGTTAGCTTTGAGAATATGTAGTTCATTTCAGCTGTGCTACCCTTGATGAAATCTCGTGTGATAAATCATACAACCCAGATGTGTTTCACTTGTTTGCCAATGAATTTGAAAAAGGGCTTATATAGCAGTTGGGAGTGTAAATACAATTAGATTTTAAAATTATTCAAGAATCATTTTAAAGTTCCCCTGAGATTTCCATGTTAACTCAAATGGATTTTTCTTTCTGTCAGGATTCAGCTGCTTCTAGGAAAGCTTTGGTGAGAAGGCAGGTAATGTGACACCTAGTCCTACGTGAGGATTTGTGCACAGATCTAAATTACGATACTGCTGTAAACATTTAGTAATGTGCTTTTAAGATAATGAAAAGCATATTCATCTTAGTTTTTTAAATTTCAAACACAACTACATTTACAAGTTCACTTTAGCTCACTATAAATATTCTTCATCTTTACACCAACAGCCCTGGTCTAATTCTGCACGCCTGCATCAGCTGCCTGCTCTGTGCCTCTTCCCCGCACTTTGGATCCCCTGTTGTGTCAACACTTTCTGATGTTGCTGGGGGAAGAGGCCAAGGGTTAATTCTTTTACTGATGAGATGTAGCTGTTGGCTCTTCAAGAGCGGGTTAGACTAAAGTTAGAAGCATGCAGGAAGGTAAAAAAAGGCTTCCTGTCTCTAACCAGTACACTTTCTCATGCTACTGGGATGAGTGTGTCCAAAATGAAGAAGTCAACATTGCAACACAACTGGCTTCATTGCTGTGTGGGAAAAGACAAACTGGAGATGGGAACATTTGAAAACATGCACAACCTCCTGCAGAGGCGCAGCGCCCTCCTCACCCACTCCGGGCTGATCTGCTCAAAGCCCCTTGTGAGAAATGGTGTTGCCTCCCCACTTCTCCCACCTCGCTCTTCATATTCAGCAGCATTTTAAATGTGTCAGGAAATGTACAAAGAAACTATTTGCCATTGATTAGCAGTGCACGCATTTTTCATAAGGGTTTCTTTTTTTTTTTT
>VYZM01008844.1:132281-165454 GCA_013398915.1 Dromas ardeola
TTTTTTTTTGCTAATCACGTTTGGAGACATTTCCCCACAGAGAACCACTATTTCCTAGTAATGAATAAGCTCAGCACTTGTGAGTTCAAGCTGGCAAATTGCCACTAAACATTTATTATCTCTGAACTGCTGCATGAAGAGTCCAACTATACAGCTAAACCGGGGAAAAGGAAAAACAGAAAATCAAAAAGGAAACAAGGGTACCAAGAAGGAAACATGGGTACCAAGTTTTGAACTTCTGAAAAACAAGAGAAGCCTTTGAAGGACCTTTAATTTACAGAGATGATTTGACTTGGGGTTTTTGGCACTTCCTGAGTTTTAGGATCAAGTTCTCAATCCAGACAGGCCGGTCCTATTAACTGGGGCCTTGCCATTGCCTTCAACAAAGCTACAGCAGTGCTCCCTGTTACGGTGGTGGTGGCTGTGCCTGCTGGCTACACCATCGCCCTCTGGCATGCCCAGCCCTGGGGGAGAAAGGTTAGAACCTGGCAGTGCAAAGTCCTGCTGATTCCACTAGCGCCAAACACCATCAGTTCCCCTCAGCTGTACAGAGAATAGAAGTCATTCTGCAATGACCAGAAACATCTGCAAAACCCCTGAGGAATCCGTGAAGAAAAAAAAATAAATCGACTTTCCCAACCAACTGCAAAAGCTGGTTTTGATGGAGCTCTCCTCACATTTTTGCCTGCCACAAATTTGAAATTGCCTATGCCAAATCTTGATCTAAATAAAGATGTAAGGGAGAACTTGCTTTCTGCAATTTTATTTTAAATCTGCAATTCAAAGGGATTCCAGGAAAAGAAAATATAATACAATCCTTTACCATACCAGACAAAGAACAATCTGTGTAAGAATAATTTGTTCACAAACTATTGACGCAGGGATCATTTTTTGCTCTGTGTTTGGGCAGCACCTGTCAGTACAGAGTCCTGATCCAGGACTGAGGCCTCCAGATAATATGGATGAGCACTAGCCAGCTTCCTGCCGCAGCACAGCAGCTTTTCAGTAGATAAAGAGAATAAGAAAAAGGTTTCTCAGAAACTAACTGCTAGAGGATTGTTTTTGAGTAGCTAGCGATGAGCAGTCCAGATATCAGCTGACAAATATTTACTGCAGAAGTTCCAAGAGTTAAAAGCTCATTCCTCTTAAGTAGCTGGACATGATATTTCTTCTGATTTTTTTCTCACACGCTATCTCTTCACCTCCATATAAGATATCATGGGAATTTTACCAGCCTTAACCTCTTGTCTCCCCACAGCTCTACCCCAGGTAGGAGTTGACCTTTGCTAAGTGTTCAATCTGCCTTTAATGAGGGAGGATGTGTGTTGTATATAGATCTTTCCGAAAATCCATGAAAAAAGGCTGTTGCCCAGTAACGAAGGGTCCAGTTCGGCTTCTTTTGCTCACGATGAGCAACATCCGCCCTTTCAGGTGGTCCTGCTGCTTCCTTTCTCTTACTTGAGTAAATAAACATGACATGATGTGAATGAAGGTACAAGGCAGGGCAGGAGGGAGGCTCTGGGGATGGTTTCTCCAAAGGAGAGAGACCACAGGGCTCTCCAGCAGACCTGGTTTACTGGGTAGTTGATTTTTCTGAGGTTTTCCTCTAGTTGTCTTTGCTATACAGTGACATATGAGGCAGACACTTGACCTACGCCAGCTATTTAATTAAATGCGCTTCTCCACCTTTTTTTTTTTGCATTCGTGTCGTGATCCATGTAAGGATAGACAAAATACGGTGTTGTTAATAGGCAAAACTTATGAAGCTTAAATGGAAGATTTGGCTGGTTGTCTTTAATTAAATGGGCATTAATACCATGCAACATCCTAACTCTGAATGTGAAGGCATTAAAATAATTAACCAGTCTAATCTAGGTTTAAGAGGCTTGAAAAATAAGTTGAAAATAGGTGTCAGTGTGACAGTATATCCCTGTGAAGGTGACCTTAATAGTAGACGTGGAAGAAGCATGCAAGCATCCTGGCACGTACTGCGGACGTATGAGTACCTACTGTCCTTTCAGTCTTATACTGCACGCAGCATCACACCTCTGCTTGGCATCTCAGACTTGAGCAAGACAATAGGAAACAACCTACAAATAATTAGACACCACACAGTCAGAACATATTCTGAACTGCCTTCTGGTCCCTACAAGAAGCAAACCAAGGGCAGCCACAGGACCCAAAGAAGCACTTACAGTCTTGTAAATGTGCTAAAGAGAGGGGTGACTATTCAGCCAGCCCCCTTGACTGAAGCTTTCCATGCTCATAGAGAGGACGCAGAGTATCTAAGATCATGAATAGCGAAGAAAGAGGGAAGCGATGGACCTTTTTGTCATCAAGATGTGTCTGAGACCAGCAGAGCAGTGAAATGCTTTATCATTAACAGCAGCAGAAAGCATATGTGTTTCTGGCAGGGGAGAGCTCTCATGGAGGTGAAACAGGAGAGATTTCCAGTTCAGCAGTGCCATGTGGCAACAGTGGGATGCAACTCATTCGCTAGTGTTTAACTTTGGCTCAGAAGCGCACTATAGGACTAAAGCTACCAAAAATACAAGAAAAGGTCTCAGCCTGGCATGAATTCCTGGAGTTTTTCATTGGGAGTGTTCAAATCTACAGGTCAGAGTGAACCAAGACCTTTAAAAATTATAAACTAAACCTCTTCTTAGCAAAAGGTCTAATTTCAAAGTTCTTATTCTCTGTTTTTTGGTTTTGTTTTGGGTTTTTTTTTGTTTTTTTTTTNTTTTTGTTTTTTTTTTTTTTTTTTTTTTTTTTTTTCCTTACAGAGATGATTCAGGATCAGAAAAGGTACTAAAAATGTTTATAACTCTCCATATGCTAAGTAACATTCTTCAGAGCATCATGTAAATGGGACAAATGTCTAGTCCTCTCTGTAGGCTGCTGCATGCATTTCCATACGCAGGGAAGTGTATCACGGTCAGACCCCCCCGGGGGGTGCGTGAAGCCCCATGAATGTCCCCTAGCACACAGTGCTCAGTAGAGGCTGTGGCACCAGGACAGTGAGCACTGAGACAGAAGAAAGTGGCAGCTCTTTAATCATATATTTGATTAATCAAACTAGAAAATATGGTGAAAAATATTAAAAACACTAGAATATTGTTCATATATCATAGCAGCAATATAAGGCTCTGCTTACAGCTTTAGGACCCTCTTTAGGCTGGTCTTTAGCCATAAATGTAGGAAGACATATTGTCAAAATGATATTTTGTTCTGACCTTGTAAATAAGAAAAAAGGCTGATAAATGACTGATCTTTACTTACTGACAATCATATGATGTGGGTGTAGGCTCCAATAAGTTCATACCTCTGTCACTTAGCAAACAACTAGTGCTTTTTCTGTGTGTTGGCTCCTGAAACAAAAACTCAGTTCCATGAAGTAAACAAAAAATCCAGCTGTAAACAGAGGGGAACACCATGTTCAGGAGAAACATCTCATTTATGCTTGTTTGGGAAAGTTGTCATCTATTGATACCCTCATTCTAACAAAGGTTTTACTGAGTTTAACATGCATGTTGTGTGAAAAGCAGAGCTGCTATAAAACTGTGGCATGGAAAGTGATAATTAAAGGCAAATTCATTTATTGTTTTGCCAATTTGTTCAAGAAATCTTAGGATCTGTTAACATTACCAAGAAGTACAGTAAGACAGAAGTGATCTGAAGAATAAAACAGTTGGTGCTGATGATGTCCATGCTACACAGCTGTGTGATGAGTTAATTTTCTACAAGCTCTAGTCTGATCTTACGGTTTGCATGTTTAGGTTCATGCCTGAAGAGCATCTTTTGGTGAAGTTATTTCTTCAGAGACCACAAATGAAAGGAAGAATGAAGAAAGCTGGTCAAGTATTCCCCCAAAGTTCTGGACACCAGTCTTGAAGATGATTCCACTAAGTAAGGGATTTCCACTAAAGACAGGTAAACTGCTATTACCAGATTTCAGTGTAAACACCCACTGAACATACACATTTTAGACCTTCTGGACAAAACCAATCCTTTGTTTATCAATCTAAATAGGGTAACAAGAAGAACAAACATGGCCATTTGATTTTACCATCCTCCCTGAAGAAGACTGTGAGCACCATGCATCTGTTCAGGATGGAAGGTCAACAGTGAACAGTCAGATCTAGTCTTTTTTTTTTAACATGGGGGCTTAAATTCTGAGTAAATGAAACTGCGTCCATGCAAATCACACTGCTGTTAAACAACAAATCCTAAATTATAGTACATAACAACAGTCATTAATGCCTGGAAGCTCTGACGACCGTGTTAACTCTGGGATGGAAAAAATCCAAACCACTATAGCTAAAGTAGAAAGGAGAGGAAAGTGCACCTCTAAACCCTGTTGTGATCTCAGCTGCCCAGAGTACAGTGGCAATCTGCAGGATTTTTGTCTTTATTTATCGGACTGCATAATCTAATTATCTCTCATTAGTCCAAAGCTGATTATTTCATTTATCTTTGTATATGTGACAACAAAAGGCTCCCTTTAATTAAGCAGATCAGCAATTAGCTGTTGTTTTATAGGCAGTTTTAAACATCCCTGTACAAATAGCATGCAGCATGATTGTAATCAGATGCTCAGGGAAGAACTGTAGATGAGGACATTTTGATTTACAGCCCCATTTAGTTTAAAGCTGCACTGGCAAGTCTAACTCCAAAAGCAAAGGCTTATGAGATCTGGCCAAGTTGCCAAGCACCCTCGATGGAACAAAGCGTAACCGCGACAAGATCTGCCAGTGAAATTTAGTTAGATCTACAGAAGAGCCTTCTGTGGGCTGACCCTGAAGAATATGGGAACTCTGTTTACATCAAACAGGGCTGTTCTACTGTTTATAGGGAAGGAGATTCACATTCAAACTCCTCAGTGAAACAGCGACAGGCAGGTTTGAAGGTACAGAACTCTGTCCAGCCAGAGCAACCAGGAGTGTCTGTGGTTAATTAAAACGAGAGAATTGCTTTCTATTTGTGATGATGCTGTTGACAGCCATGGATACTGCAAGAAATATGAGAACAACTGAATTTGGCTCGTGAAATATCCAAAAATCAGAGCAGCAAAAACACTAGAGCCTGGGTATCCTTCCAAGAATCTTTGGATGAATTCCCAGTCCCAGTGATTCCTTTATGTCCTCTTAAAAAGGCCTCCCCCACTTTGGGGCTAGTTTCTGGAGGAGGCGTCACTACACCCTACTTTCCAGTCCTGCACTACAGATATCATAGTTGAGCCAAAATGTCAAAGCAATTTTTTGTTTAACCTTCCCAAGTTCCTGCATTAGTTTCATCAGCAAAAAATTCTTGCATCCTGCCATATGTGTGTGTCAGTATGGCTTGGGGTCTTGAGAGAAAAAAAAATGCAGAAAAGAGAGAAAAGCCGTAAAAAAAATAAAATACCTTACAGTAATTTATGAACCCCCAGTAATTTTTAATTTTAAGATGTAAGTGCTGAGATAAGCAAAAAGAAATTAAGTTGGATGTCTCTGGTAGCACAGAGTAAAAGAACAATGGATTGGAATGCAAATCTCCACACAAACTCATATTTGTAAGCATGGGTATTGTCCATTACTTGAGAGTAGCTCAATTTAAATAATCAATTTGCAAGAGAAAACTGCTGGTGCATTTAATATACTGAACTTCCCCCACTGGACTGTGCTTGTGACCTGCTCTGCTTAAAATATGGAGAAATGGAATTAACCAAACCAGAACAAAACAGATGCACCTTCTTTACTTCACTTTGCATATGCAATTTCTTATCTTTCAAAAATCACCTGGAAAATTATGTTTGCTTGTGTTGATACAATTTTCAAAATACATTTGTTTTATTTTGTGAAAGACAATTCTTTTAAATACTTCTTGCCCTTACTGTTGGATGGTGACATTGTAAGTTTTTTAAGAGGAGCAAACTGCGATATTCCAGCAAAGTGTACGAGGAGCTCTCAAACCTACAAGGAGGTATTGGAAACTTCGGAAGAAATGGGGAGGTCCTTCAGTGCCCTTTAGCCTTCCTTCTGCAGAGACTTCTCTGCACAGGACTCCTTTGTAAAGTGTGATAAGCTTGGAGCAATGCAGTGTTATGAGGCTGTTTACCCGCTGGTAATTGGCAATTAAGCCTAGTATAAAAGGCTAATGGCAATTCTCTTCTGCTTGGAGAGTAAGAGGTAGAAATCTTGCCTGAACAAACTGAAGACATCTGTGAAACTCCCTGAAGTGAGTCATGAAAAGGACATAACCTCTCAAGCGTCTGCCATGAATTCTAAGAGTCCTTAAAAAAACATATATGAAAACCATGAAAAATCTAGGGCATCTTATTGTGCAGAGGGAATTAATGTTGATTTGTATGAATCAGATTGTAGCAACCTTCATCTAAATATGCAGAAACAGGGAAGCTGGGTCCAGACAGTCAACTCCTGGAGTCCTGATGCAATCCCAACTGTGAATGTCGCTGGGAGACTTGGATGACCCTTTCTGTACAAGGCTTTTATTTAGAAGAATCAAAAACCACCCAGTAGCACTGATCTCAACACTAATAATGGAAACAGAAAAGGCTAACAAAAGACTGGCAGAAACAGTGTTAGAAGTAATTACTGAGTGGCTGTTGAATAAACAGCCTAGTGAATAAGTAACGACCTTTTAGAGGATAATTTTTCCCTTCATATTCTGACCAAAACACATCCGTAGAGACAGTAGTTGAGCCAAACCTATTCTTTCATTTATCGAATACGGTCTTAAAATGAGAAAAAAATGTTCTTCCTCTGGGCACATTCTGAGAATGTCTAGTAGGTACATTGAGAATCAGGAAAATAAGATTAGAAAGAGAGTATCATATAGACGGCTGATGGGATAATCTTCCAGAGAGGCTAGTGGATCATCAGGCAGGCTGGACAGTCTGCAGTTGCAGACTTCCAGGAATGGTGGTACCATGTAGGACCACTGCTGTGTCACCTCAGAGGAACAGACCCCACAGTGACAGCTTCGTTAAAATGAAGGTCAAAATGACAGTCCTGTCTCAGAGAGTCTGTGACCTAACTAACTGCCATTAGACACTTCCTAGAGAGAGCAAAACAGACATGACCCTCCCTCTGGATCCCTACATAAAATGGTGCAAGAGACCATTGTAAGTAAGTGTTGTTACCCCCTTAAATGGCGTTTTCCTTTTTTGCACTATAAAATACTCGTCAATATTCATGCCAAAAAAATCCCCAACTGAAATATGAAGTCAATATGAACTTGAACTCATCAACCACAATAACAGCTTTAAATTATAGTGGAAGGAGAGACAGTAGGTTGAGCCAAGGGTTGTAACAGCCAAAATCCATGCTGTACGGCAAGAGCAACAAAGGTAGCACCTAGTCCTACCACAAAAACTAGAACAGAAAAAGCTTTGAATGATGTCATAGCTCAGTGGACACCTCAGAATGGAAATCAGGGATATATCATATCTATCGCACACCCTTTCACTCCACTGGCTTTGGCTTCCAAGTCAAGGAAGTGGAAGCAAAACCAGGAGTCAATCTAGCAATCTAGGATTACTGAGGACAGCTGCTGCCTCACCTGGAGTTGCTCCTTAGCTGACCTGGAAGCCAGCACTTGGTCCCTACTCAGCCACTCCACAAACCCCATTGCTAGAGAAGAGAGAAAACTACATTGAAAAGAATTTTCAGTGCAGGGTACTGCATTAGAATAGAGATATTCATCTGAAGGGAGATGGTCTAGCTATAGATTTCTTGAGGTAAATTATTTTATTCGTAGAAGGGCATCACTAGTTAACTAAGTTCTCTGAAGCCTGGCTACCCCTCACTTTTAACTTCTGACCATTTGCTGGCTTTTATGCCTTTGATGCACTTCCGTCTCATAAATTGCAAATGAGGAACCTTTTTGAAGTATGTGAATTTCACTTAATGTTATTCTAGTCCATTGGGAATGTGAACATGAACCAAACTTTCACTCCCAGCAGAGGTTTGCCACAGCTGGCTACAGCCACATGTTTCTTACTGATTCATTTACATTTTCTGATTTGTAAGCAATAAGTAAACAAACAATTAAAGCGACTAACAGACCTAGGATAATTTAATGGTTTTTTTTTCTGAAAAAGTCAAAGTAAATTGGCTTATTTCTGATAAATATATTTTGCAGCACTTACTTTTTAGGTCCTGAAAAAGCTCTTACAACATACAAGAAGAACAGCTTGAGGGTTAGGGCTTTGCGTTTGTACTTCTGCAATATCACAGGCAAGTCCTCTGCTTCCCATTTTACAGATGAAGAAACAGAACATGTAATTTTATGACCTTATCTTTAAGCTACAGTAAAATATTGACAGAGTGAGAAAAGAACCCAGATTTCTTTCTCTGCATTCCTTTCTCTCCTTCCTTCAATCTTCAGGTCTCTATTTTATCATAAAAATACAATACCTTACAGAAACCATGCATACATGGGACTGACATGTTTTGGCTTTTCCTCTGCCACATGAATCCATTCAGAGCGATCCACCTGGAATGACGGCTCAGTGTGGGAGTGTGGCCAGGTCCTACCTCCTTCTGCTCTCCTGACAAACCCGGATCAAGCTAACAGAGAAGGAAGTTTGGGGGATTTAATGGCTATTTGATACTCTCCAATAGGCCTAGACAAATGAGGCAGTTGCAGGTTGTAGTAACTGGTCAGGGACTTGCTTTTGCCCTCATCAGTTTGCCTAAATTTATGTTATCAACTTTTAAGAATTCTGCTTTAGCGGAAAATACCTGTTTTACCCAACACCGCATCCATGTTTGACCCTGGATTTCATCTAAGTTTTGTTTGCATTTTAAGGGTATTTGACAAGCAGCTACTTTCTGCAAACAGCTATTTTTAGGTAGCATAGGGGACTTCAAAACAGATAAGAATTACACTGTCACTTTTTTTCCTTCTGCTGTTTGTGCCCTCCTTACTTCAAAATTACAAACATCTGTACGTGAAAAACTCAAACCTCTTACAAATCTACTTCTTCAGAGAAAAACCTGTCAGCTTAACAATGTCAGAAGAGAAAAAATGTCTGCTGTGAAGTGGAAAGGAGAAGAAAAACTGTGACTATCAGCCAGTTGTCCTTTGAAAAGCGTGTCTCACTTTGCATTTTTTGGGACAAGACCTACAAGCCCACGGTAAGCAGCTTCTGCGCTATTATTCAGGATTTTCTAAGGCTTTCCTAACTTTATTTTTCATGCAGGTTAATCGCTATATGTAGCAAATAATTTTTCTCATGGCTAATTCTTCAAACTGTAGAAGGGGAAAACAGGAAAGTGCAACATACGGTCAAAATCTACTTCCACGGAAAGCAGAGGTGAATCTTTAAGATGTCTGTATTTCTTTTTTGCAAAATAAAGTTGTTGTTTTTTTTTTCTAGAAGTAAGATGAGCTCAGTGTTGCGACTGACATTCCCTGTAATGATTTCTAGCTCTCATATCTGTAAGCCGAGCAACATGTCCTGCCCTGGGAGAACTCCCGCTGCCAAAAAACACACACCAAAACAGCTGCCTCACCAGTTAATCATTATTCATATGATCAAACAGCAGACCTAGAGTAAAACGTCTGGATAATTAAATATTGTTTAAATATTAAATAGTCCTTCATTCATTGTTGTAAAGACATTGTTAATAACAGTTAACTGCCAAAAAGAGCTCTGATTTCCATACTTCAATAGTCCTACAGGTGTAGTAGAATTTTTTTCTTTTTTTCAACAGGGCAGAGGTTTCTGACAATACCTCAATGAAGACAGAAAAACATATGCAAAGAGACAGACAGACACATTAGAGTAGGAAAAGTCCCTGAAACGAGACCTATTAGCTAATTAGCAAAGATATAAAATGTTTTATGCCTCTACAAAACTATTAAAGTAAACCTCATTTAGTTTCACTATTGATGCATATTTGGTTGAACTGGAACTTTGAAGAGTGCTATAGTTCCTGAAAAAAGAGATCCTGCTTACAAAGGGTTTGAGCTTCTCAGTCACACAGGCCTGGGTTTTCCACTGTACTTAAATATCTGGAGAAGGAGGTAACAACAAAAAGCTTCTGAGCAATTTACCTATATTTCGCCTTAGACAGATTCTCAAAAGTGCTTTACACTGAAAATGGTGAGGAAGAACTAGCACCTACCTCCTTTCTGGATGTTGCTTCCCAACTATATAGGCCTACTGAACGACTCGGCAATACTCCCTTTGCATATTTTTCAGTGCCCTGCAGTGATCATTGCATGGGAAAGCAAAGATTCAGATGTTTCCTACCACCATTGCCTACATCAAGCTTATTCACCTGGCTTGAATAACACTCTGCTGCCCAGAAGCTGTTTTTTTCCCCAAGAAAAAAGGACAGAAGTAAGTGCTTTTGAGAGGGATGGGATGGGTTAATACGATGACCGTCAAGTAGCTGAATACATTGGCCAGGTATCATACAAACAAATTCTGATCCTTCCAGCTCTGTTTTGTAAGCTCAGACCTAGAAAAGCCACCCTTTTCTGCGGTGAGAAGGTAATTAAAGCTCCACTCCTTCAACCTTGCTGTCTCTTGGAAGCTAAGGAAACAAAGAGCAGGGAGTGGCTGTGTGATACAAACTCGTACTAAATCTGAGTTACAGCGAACCCCTACAAATTAATGTAAATGGTGTCTTGCAGGCTTCATATATAATTACACAACACAGGCAGGTGGGGTACTCTAAGGAAAGAAAACATGAACTCATTTGTATTTATCATTAGTAAGAATACAGAAAAATGTCTTCTCCAGACACTGAAAATGTACGTAAAATTTAAATGTAAAAATCAGCTTAGGTCTTAGGAGACTATACTATAGCATCTTAAGTACACATGTACTTTCTTTTTGTTTCATTAGTAAACTCTAGATTTATTTAATTAAAATAGTTTTAAATTAATACCCTCTATACTGAAAACCATGAGCTATGTTTAATAGTAATCGGAGCCTGGGAGTTCTAAACCTTTAAACCTAAAAATCGGAGATTT
The DNA here is from genome assembly GCA_013398915.1 of Dromas ardeola. Lineage (NCBI taxonomy): Eukaryota > Metazoa > Chordata > Aves > Charadriiformes > Dromadidae > Dromas > Dromas ardeola. Next base: position 143,271 of record VYZM01008844.1, read on the forward strand.
CATTACGGGAAGTGCTATATAGCAGTACTGAAAAACTCAACCATCTTAATTGTATGAGCTATTACCTTAACTTACAAAGCATTTCGTATAGTCTGTCTGTTCCTGTATTGTATCTCCCAAAAGACAGCTGTAAGTATACAGAGCTGGATGTATTCACTTGAACGGTGTATTTTTCAGCCATGTATTTCTTTAGAAATGGTATATTTTGTATTATTGTGAAGCACATACTGCATAGCAACACCGTAGATTATTGATTCAATTGAATTGTGCAAGACTGAAATTCTAAACCGTGCTTTTTGCATTGATCCTTAAATTGTATCATTAAAATAAAACTCAATGATGTTTTGAATACACTGATCCTAATAATTTTACTGCTTGTGAAGTTCCATTGCTGCACCGATGACTAACAGCTCCTGAAGAAAAAAATAAAAATCTTCCTGAAACACAATTGTGTCCAAACCATTTGAAAGCTACAGAAACCAATTACAGTAAAATTCTGTGTTCTCAATCAGGGTCCATAAAAAACATTCTAGCACGAAGAGATGCCGGGTTATTTATTGTGGGAAGTTACTGAATGCTTAACTATGCAGATGAAATTCTACTCATTCTTTTATACAAGGCAGCAAAATAAATAACAGCTCACAGTTCCCAAGGTAGACTTGTTAATCGGTCCAATATTGTTCTAATTCTCCTCGTAGCTAACTGAATTGGAGCATGTAACTGGATAAAATGTGTCTTTAGATACCATGTACTTATTCCGATTACTATTTGGTTGATTGATGACTTTCTGATTTTTTGAAACAATGCCAGCACAGTGGCCTCTTGGTAGCTGAACACATGACTGCTGTTTGTTGTGCTTTGGGGGGACTGCAATGCGAGGTCTGGCTCAGTCATTTTTAAAATCAATACTTGCTCTCTGAGCACGGGATAATTTAGAGAACATAATTCAGAATTCTACCTTTCAGCATGTATCCTCCATCAAAGGGGGATTTTTGTCCAGAGTCAGCACAAAGGCTACATGACCCAAGAATGCACAGATAAGGTTAAAAAAGAGAGGGAAAGCACATATTTTTTTAAACCAAAGCATCACTAGCCACATGTGTAGATAAATATGTCTTCTATAGATGTGCACATATAGCACGTGTATTTGCATGAATACCAACTGGAACTGGATGCTTTGAATAAACTCCAGTTTTTGTTTCCTCTCATGCTTTTTTTTTTCCTTCCTGTTTTGACCATTTGTGTATTATCTCACGGTTTTTGAAGCAAGGTTCTACTTCACTGCAAGGAGTGAAATGTCTGAAAATGGGACCCGAAAAGCCTCTGACCGGCTGGTCTTCAGCCTTCCTAATGCTGGCGTTCTGAAAAAGCTGAAGAATTTCCTACACAGGTATTAGTAGTGTTCCACTCAGCAGCAGACATTTGAACCAAATTTGCTGCATTAAATCAGTGCAGTTCTGCATGTGTAAATGGAGAATTGCAGAGTTCCTAATCAGATCCACTGTTCTTTGAGTATTGACTGAACTCCAGTGTTATGCATTTTAATCCTTTTGGATTAATCTTTAAACATTCTGGTTCTATATTATAACTCCATTTCACTTTCCATATCTCTTCCATTAAAGAAAAACTTTATTTCCTCAGCTTCTTTGGACTTCAGTGGTCTTCTAAATCCTCTCCCTGCCATTAAAATATAAAGTCCTCTTTGCACTTTCTCTTCCCGCTTTCTCCACCCTGGTCCTGAGCTGAGCACCCCCAGAGCTTCCTATTTCCCATGCAGCACTCCAAATACATTCCTGCACCTATTTCCTGCCTGATTTCCCTTTCTCCTCCCATATCAAAAACATCTATTCCTCTTATGTTTTGACAGAAGCTGCTGAAGTCAATAGAGCCTTGTTCATATTTAAAATGTTCATTTGCTTTTAAATTCTGAATGTATTTTAACTTCTCGATACCGAAAAGCTCAGGCACAATCCTTCTGCCCAGATTCCCCCCAGTTTAGAGGACTGGGAGCCCCTCCACAAGCTCCTATTTTCATTCCAGTTTGGCTCCTACCTCCTTCCAAAGGGGAAACTTCCAGGTGTAACTGAACAAAATTTACAGTTTCTCTGTATTGTCACAGCATCCTGAGAAAGCAAAGAGGGATCTGCCACAAAAAGCACAAAGCCATCTAATTTTTAGCTATTTTCTAATGACAGTAACATGAGAAGTGGTATGTAAAATTTCTGGAGGCCTGGGGAAAAAAAATTGTGTAAAGCCTGATGCCTCACTTAAAGTCTATTAGTTATTTTTAAACATCTCATCCTCATCCAGATTTCTTACAAGGAAAATATTTGTCTTGATTCTTTGCAACACTCATTTGATTTCCACTTGAAAAGCCATAGATGGCAGCAAATTATCTTTAGCAAGCCGAGTTTTCTAATCATTCTCCTTTTTCGTATGCTTCTTGTGATAGAAATAGAATTAAATACGACGTAAAGTAGTGGAGAAGAGTGACAACAACAGATAAATAATGTCAACTGTCTAAAGACTAATGAAAAACTGCAATTTCTCTTACTTCCTTATTTATTATTCTCAGCTATTTAATGAGCCTTCAGCCAGTTATTCCAGTGTGGACCAAAGAACTAAAATCCACTTGGGATACCAAAGTTTCAAACCCTGCATCCATTCTAAATTTTTTATGAGGATTATCAGCGCTGTTTCATTCTATACACTTTACTGGATGCCCATATCAGCAGCTGCAGCACCGGAGCTGTGCAAAGCAGTTTCCCTTTTAACTTTTTCCACAGCTTTCTGGAAAGGTCATCCTTCCGGGCTGAAATTTCTAGTGCCTCTAAATAAATTTTAAACAGGAGATTTAAACCTTATTCCTTTTTTGAATTAGGAGTTAAAAATCTATTTCTTCTGTTTTTAAGGAAAATCCTTGTTATGCTTTCCTACAGAAGGGCATAATATGAACATCCAGGTACTTAATAAAACGTGCATTTTCTGAATCATCATATCCAAGTTTAGAATTCTAGGGTAGATATCTTCCCAGGCTTGGCTGATATTTTTTGTAACAATGTAGACACTTAATCTGCAGATTTCTACCCAGCCAAACTTCAAAATAAAACATGGTGAAATAGAGGAACAGAAGGAAGGTACCTGACTAAACCCAGAGAAAAGAGTTTAAAGCATCAGTCTCCATGTCACTGAGGCTTCTTTCTCATTGCCACTGTGCACCCTGGGTGCCCTCAGTATCACCTCTCAGGAGAGGTTTGCGCTCTTTCGCCGCGGAAGAAAAGGTGAGTATTGTACACAGGTTGCTTTTTGTAAGGTTTGGGAACTTTTATGAATGCAGGGTGTGTGTGTGGGGAAATTCCATGGTTTTTTTTAAAATCAAGCTGGTAGATTTTGCTGCACTTCATCTGACTTAGAGAAATGCAACAGTAACAAGGAAGCTTTCTGCCTCATTCCTCATTATCAGTTGTCTCTGGTATGGTACGATAGAAAACCTACATTTAAATTACAACAGCTTGAAAAAATTGCTGAATGCTTTCCTATGTTCAGTATGTACATTGATAAAACAAGCAAATAAACCACAAGAAGGAAAAGTGGAGGGTCGGGAAGAAGCCCAAGTCCTCAGCTTTGCACCTGAGGACATCTGGGCCGTTATGGAACGGGAATGGAGGCAGACAGACATCCTGTGGCCACCCTGATTGGAAGGGAAACAGGAGCAGGCACTGGAAATCTGTGGTAGTACTTCTCAGTATTTAGCGGAAAGAAATAGGAAAAAAATTGTATGCAGATATACTACAACTATTACAGTATTTTTTTTCTCCAAGTGAAAATAAAACAGAATCTGGAACAGTTATTTCAGAAATGAACAGCAAGGATAAATATCATTTGACATGAAAGATTTTGTTACCAGTATTTGATTACAGCTTTATTTTATAGTCTATTATTATAGTCTATATGTATGAAAGGGATGGTGGCTTTTTTCACTTTACTTGTCTTGGATTTTCTGTCCTTGCCCTTCATTTGCAGGTACAAATCTAGATACCTTCACACCCAACTTCTCAGCAAAGGAAAAAATACTCAGACGAGCACCTGCAGTGTAATTTTCTGTCTTTGAGCTGCACGTATAAATTATATGACAGAAAGATGGGGAGATTGCAGGTTTTTGACAAGATTTTATTTAGAATATATATGATTATGCACATATCATTCCGAGCTGGAAATGATCTCATTTGTGAGAAATAACACCTCTGGCTTCACTGAATATAAAACAAAGGGTTTGTCATGGTGGCTTCACCAAACGGCATCTTTAGGAAATACAGTAGCTTTAACGGTAGGCTTACTACAAATTTTTTGAAATTTATTTCTAAGATTTTTTTTTAAACCTTCACAATTATAATAGCTGTATCATAATTTTATAAGCCATACATAACTACTTTTGCACTGTTTACGTTGTCAAAGCTATAATTATGAGAACAAAGAGTGTAAAAGCTGGTATTTCTTCATCCTCCTTCACACTGTTTATTTTCTCAATTTTTAACCTATTCCATTTACTTTCTGTGGCATGGGCAGCTGGACTGCTTATTCAGCTTATTCAATGAGCCTCGACCAAATGTTTATTTATGCTTATTCAATGAACCTGGAACCAACCCTTCCTTTGCCAAACTCTTTTACCTTCTCTCCCTTGAAATCTTTCCCTTTGCAGGTTCATCCTGCCAAATTTTAGATGCCTGAGTGCCAACTTCAGGACCCCAGCTGTCCTAAGCTGTGTCTCTAATCAAGACTCAGCCACCCTGAATCCAGCCCCCTGTGATGGCAGCTGAAGAGCTATTGAAATGCCATATGCCTGCAGATTCAAATAGAGACTATGGGTTGGAGGTTTTTTTTCCCCTTGTTGCAAGGTAGGAGAAAATGTCATCTCACGAAATCGTGTTTCTATTTCACACAACCATTCTACAACTTAAAGGACAATATCTCCTTGGGCTGTCACCCTTTTCCCCCACTTTCTCTGTGTGTGTGCACCATGGACCTGTTCCCACACTCCTGCTGACTGTATCCAGGAGGACCCAGGAGCAGAGTGAGTGCAGTGATATAGCCCAGCGCTAATGCAGTCAGCTTGAATGCCATATGTATGTTTACATAGCATACAGTATTTATTCTCAGGAACAGCAGAATCCCAATTAAACATAAAATACTATACCAAAATTTAGTTTTGGTTTGGGTCCCTAATTAGAGATGTTTTGGCAGAATTAACTCCCCTGGAACATCCAGGCCAGGATTTTGCAGATCACTCAGTAAATGCTCATGACATTGAAGCTGGGTACAAGTCATTACTCTCTGCTGTGAGAGCAGGAGTAGGTAGTAAAAGTCCTAAGAAAGAGAAGAGCAGACTGTTAATGTGAAAATGGATATTATTCCAAGAGCGTCTTTGGACTTGCTGTGCTCCAGATTTTGGGTCTGGAACAGAGACAGTCCTCAGGAGAGTATTGGTATCTGCACATCCATGAAATTGGAGAATCCAGTCCTAGCTTTTAAAGGAGCCAGTGATAATATGGCCCTGACATCCTTGAATTTATTTTCAAAGTCAAGAAACAGAAGGGGATTCACATTTTGTTTATGTGATCTTCCTTTAGTGCAGCGGGTTAAACTTCTGGACCAAAACATTTCTGATCTTTGATTCTTCTAAATCTGTTTTTGAATCTTGTGTCTTTGGACTTCTCTTAAAAGCAGATTCACGATCTAAATACAGAAGTTATTTATTAAAGGAATGCTTAGGTTACAGAGTAATTTTTTCAGCTCTCCTAGTAAGATGAAATATTGTTGAATAACATTGGTTTCCCCTGACAGATTTTCTGGCAGAATTCCTTCACAAAAATAAAATCTGCAGGAATTGTAATACTTCTATAAAAAGTCACGTCCCCTTTAAAGAATTGATTTCTATAGCCCTCTATATTTCATTAGAATTGTTTTCCTTTAAGTAATTTCATAATTCTCTGTTAATGAGCAAGTGAAGAGTGTTTTGGACTAAATAGCATGTGATGTCTAAACCACCAATCACTTCCCTAGACCTCCTATCTCTCAAACCACCTGCTAATCATAACAATTGCTAATTCAAGACCTTTTAGCCATTTCTGGTGTCAGTGACAATGCCACGTAGCCTGCAATGGCCATTTGGCCAGTCTCCCACCCACCTCAGCGACTGCCGCTGCTGCTGCCCATTTTGGGCTCTATTGTTCTCCCTCCTCTGCTGACCACAAGCAATTCCTTCTCGCCTAATCTCGGGGGAATCTCTGCCTTCACAATGGGGGCAGGGCCATTCGCTTTGTGTGCAAGATAATCTTTTATAGAATTGTTCTCACACACACGCAGACACACACACACACACTGTCCTGCTCGCCCTCTTTCTGCTTCTAAAAGGCTGACAAACAGCAATGGGAAGATTTTAAAGGCAGATAGGAAGTGTTAAGTATCTCTGATTACTCATTCCCTTGTTGATATGCACTTAAAAATACATATAGATATGGCTAAATGTGGAAATAAGTGTTTTAAGTAATCATTGTTATTTTCACACTCTCCCTAAGATTACATCCAGCAGTGCTTTCAATATACCTTGCGGCTACAATCTGATAACAGATAAACAAACAGTTCACTGGATTTGGATTTTATAAATACCTATGTGTAAAAACCATACAGAGATGGACCAAGTGCTTCCCACAGTATTTCAAAAGAGAATGGAAAATCTAAGGTGATCTGTTAAAGGAAGCAGAACTGACAGCCCCTGTGCTCAGCATGGTATCTTCCTGCCTTATGGATGCTCCTCTTCCCCAGCCCACTTGGAATAGAAAATAAAATTTACTTGATTTCCCTGTCTGAACTGCTGAAATATGACTTTGTACCAGGCTTTACCTTTAAGTCCTCCACTCTGAAGGATTTAAAGCTAGTCATTATATTACAAAGCAGGTTGCAGGAGAAAAGAAAAGAAAAGAAAACAAAAGAAAAGAAAAGAAAAGGTAGTGTGTACTGACCAACTGCTTTAACCCGGGTAGAAAAAAATCTGTAAATATTGTTGTACCCTACACTACAATGAATAAAGACATAGAAACAAAGAATCCCTGTTGCCTATGACATGGTTGACAATTTTAGATATTTCTTTCAGCTTTTAAAATTGCTTTTCTGATTTATTTCCAATCCTTTGCCTGAGCAGAGTACAGAATTAACTGCAAAACCTGCATCAAGCAGGCATTTCTTCTTGAAAACACTCACACTCGACTCTACTAAAAGAGCAAAGAAAACGCGCAGAAAAATCTCAGCGCTGTCGTTATGCTTCGTCCTGCTGAAAGCTCTCCTCCTCCTCCTCGGAGCGCAGCCCGCGTCGATGGCTCCCTCTAGGCTTTGGTACCCAACACAGCAGGAGGAAACGCCGGCGGATCAATAACCCGACCCTGCATCTGCCCATGTCAAATCACAAAGCAACAACAAACACCCAAGAAGATCCATCCAGCTAAAGGCAAACTGCTGCTTCTTTGCAGGAATCGCAAAGTTAAGCGAAGACTACAGGCTCACTGCCGTACGAAAAAGGGATGTTACAAAGATTTTGGAATATCTTCTGACAAAAGTGCTAAACATAGAGGACGTGAAAAACAAATCTAACATGTCTGTCTGTCCCCTGGGACCGAGTCTACTTGCCCTGGTAGGCACTGGATTCATGCACGGCAGCCAGGGCTGTAGTCACTTTGTGCTTTGTTGTACTGCTGCCTTTCATTACTCTCTGCTTTAGCCAGGTGGTGAGGGCCACGCTCTGAAAAGCTCCCTGGGGTCCATGTTGTCTAATAAGTATGGATGTTGCCGGAGGCAGTTGGCTAGGCCCCTGTATCTAAGGCCCAACAAACTCAGCTTTATAATGATTGGCAGATTTGGGGTTGAAGCGTGGCTTCTGACATGACATCGTAATTCATTCCACAGTGCTCTTTAACGTGTAAATTACCTGAGATATTAGGGAGTATTTTACTTTTAACCCTCGTATGCTTGTATTTAATTTTGTTTTACAGCTGTGTCAGCGGACTTCTTTGGTGAGGTTTTACAGATGCAGGACAAACGCGAGGGAAGCCCCGGGTAGCATGCTTTGTTACATATTTTCTCTGTAAAACACAGCGCAGTAAAGAACTTCAACAGCGTCAGTCAAGCCCAACAAAATGTTACAGGTATCACATGAATGTCAGACCTCAAACCTGGTATTTAATCACTTGGTTCAAAAGTAGCAATTTTGCAGTGGTTTCTGTAGAAGAACAAGCTGCAAGCACCTCACAGTCGCAAAATATCCTTTTCAGCAGAGTCAATCTATTTGTGCACCTTTGTATTGCTTCCTCTACTGATCTCAGTTCTGATAAGGAGTTGTAGATATCGCTGTGTACATGAACGTAACCATGCACACAGACCAGGACCCCTGGTTCGCTGCCACAACTTTCATGTGCAACTAGCAGTCAAGCAAAATTAACACTATCAAATGTCAGCTGACGTAGAGTAAGTGACAAATATGATTAATCTAATGCTGGGAAAACAGACGGGATATTTTGTGCAGATACTCGAGTTTTATTGGAGTGTGGTATATTTTACATAAATTCACGTCCCCAAAACCCTCCAAGCTTTGTCGTGGCGAAGTTTCAAAGCTTGTCATTAAAACATAGCATCTGGTTTTGAAAAGAAGCTTTAAAATGGGGTTTGTAACAATGATTTCAAAGGATGCTCTCTGTGCTGCTTTGACCATAGCAGCCTCATTTTGCCAAGTACTTGTGTGTAGATGGAAAGAGAAGGGGTTGCAGTATGTGTGAGGCAGGATCCTGACCTCTCTCCCTGGTCAAGATCTCCTTGGCGCCAGCACCTCCACCCATAGCACAGGCCTCTGACAAATATGTGGAAAAGTCCTGTGTTTTCAACAATTATTACAAAATAGTCGATATTTATAACTTGTAGCTGCAAATAGATTTTTCAAGATACCTAATATTAGCCAGCCTGGCACCTACTTAATTCAATGCTGACTGCCTTGAAAAAATATATCCTGAGAGTGTTGACTGTCCTTGAGTTTCTCTGATGCCAATAGAATCTGGAAGGATTTAGAATCCTGGAGGAGGTGGCTAGCAAACTGAAGGGTTTGACTCACAAGCCAAAGAAAAACAACTGGGCCACTTCTAAAAATCTGCATCACCAGAAACATTTTTTGGCCACCCTCATGATGGTATAAGATCACTGCCAATTTACAGAAATGCCTTTATCTCAGACTTCAGCAGGAAGTTTTTGGCTTAGCTTTAGTTTTTTCCCTTCGTTCTGCATCACAAATGCTCTGATCCTCTGGTCACGTGTCACTAACCCCAGATTCATGTTCACCACTTCTCGGTCCTTGTGAAAGCTTGCCATTTGTAATGGAAGCCAAAATGAATGCAAACCGTATGCAGACTTCGTTACAAAACCTTTACGTGGTCCTAGCTGAAAACAACATGTGCAGAGTAAAATACCAACCCCATCTCCCCTAACACAGTGAACATCTTTGCTCTATAGTGAACAGATGCTTTTGGGATTGCCTCTGCCCATCACAAACTGTCCTTTGCAACAGTTCCAGCACCGGGCAGCTTCAGGAGCTCCAAGAATAATAATGCTCCTGAAGATCCCATTTTAATTTGGTTATAGTGAATCTTCCACAAGTTCCAAGTATCCCATGCATTTCACTGTAATGTGTCAATACAGGGTGAAAAAAGTTATCGAAAGCTTGCCCGGAAAAACAGATATTATTTGTATGTATCTGGCACCAACAGATTCTTTGTTTTGTCAATACTAAATACAGGACCAAATTAATTTCTTTTTTATTCATGTTACACCTAAACTGGTTGCACCAGCAATTCATTTGGCTATGGTTTAAAAATTGCACACAGTATCTCTTCTTACTGCACTTTGCTCCATATCAAGGTAAAGTAGCTTTCCATAATCACACTCGTGTAAGTAGAGAAGATATCCCTCTTGTCCATTTTGAGTATGAAAAAAGTGTTAAGGCAGTTTATCAGATGACAAGACAGTTGCTACAGAAGCCTAATTCCCCTCATCCCTGGCCCTTGTCTTGAAAGACAAGTCCAGCCTTGCAAGGTGCTGAGCTCTCTCAGCTTGGACCACACCAGGCACTGCAGATGTTCAGTGGTCACAGGAATGATTCCCAGCATCACCCTGTCAGGAGGGCGAGGGGGGATTTTCCCCTGCCCCCATCTAAAATTCCACGACACTTCATTTTTGTACATGTTTTCTTGCATAGAATACAGACTTTTTTTTTTAGTTAGACAAATCAAAGTTTTTCATTTTAACACGACACATTCTATATTGCTGTGAGGCCAAGGAAGACACCGGAGATGCAGCGGCTCAATACTGGGTGGTAAGAAGCAGAGGGAGTTAATCAGTGCTGAGCCAATATTTCAATATAATGTTAGTGGGCTTGGTGCTATTTTTAGCCCCTCTGCCAGCTGTACTCATTGCAGTTCCTGTGGCTATTTTTGACAGAGGGGGAACATTATGTCTAGTTACCTGGCCAAATTCTTATTCTGGCAATTTCATCCTCCCTGCTGAAACAACTTGCATAATGTCTATAGAATAAAATGTTTCTGTTCCTTCTTCAGTAGCACACAGCAATACTACACTTGATGAAAGGCTGATATACCTTTCTTCCCCCGGTGAGTGCTGCCTAGGGTGGTGATTTCATTTGACTTATTCTGCCAGTGTGACCCACCCAGGTGGGGATACGGCTGCATATCGTAGCATTTCTGTAGTCCAGAAACCCTGCTGACCCATGATGTTATTGCGGACAGATTCCACAAAGCGTCCCGCCTGATCCCCTCTCCCTATTTAAATTATGAACTCCTTGGGAAAGCAATCGCATCTCCTCCTGCACCCGGTCCACTGCTGCAGGCATTGCCAGCACTCGGAAAAGGACAACATATTCTTTTCCGCTCTTTGCCTTCACTGAGTGCTCACTGCCTAAACAGGACACAGCAATTCTCTCCCGTGATTACGAGGGCTTTTGTTTCACCAAACGCAGACCTGAGCCCTTGAAGTTAAACATACCCCGATGTTTAACTATTACATTGGAAAGTGGAAACTTACCATGCTTGTGTGGTTATTAGGAGACAATGTAAATATCCTATGGCATTTTAAGATAAAATTTTGAGGCTGCTATCTTAGACACTGTTGCTTTAATAAGCTGTACGGCATTACAGCAAAATAGATTATAGATTTGAGCATACCCTTGGCTTCAATATAATCTTGTTATCAAATGATTTTAAACACAAGGGCCTTCAGACTTTGCTTTTAAGTCAGACTATCCTCCCAAAACAGAGAAAACTGCCTGACTGTGAAGCATTGCTGTCTTTCCCTTGCTTTCTCCATTTTCCTTTCATGACACAATACAGGGATACTACAACAGAAGATGCTGTACATCCTCTGCCTCCTTCCCTTTTAGTGCTAGAACCACTTCTTTTATCTGAAAGATCAGCCACCTAAGGCTCTTTTTCAGCACATGAGTATGTGTGGTTTTCTCTCCCTACTTTGAAGGACACTAGGGAATGCTCTGTTCACAGGTACACAGAGTGCAGAGATACCTATTTGAGGGAAAAATACTCTGTAAATCTGTCAGCCATCTAAAAAAGGAAAGCATTTAATTGTAATTTAACTGCAGAGGCATTTCATGTGCTTTAACTATAACAATAAAGAGGAAAACTTTCATTATCAGGTTCTGGGATTCAGCTGTGCATCTTTCCTTAACACTAATAGGAGACTCTGTTGTTTCTGCCCACCTAACACTGAAAAATTACTCAATAAAAATTACTTGTCTGGTGCAATTACACCCTCATCTTTCAATTAGCATTCTCTCTAGCAGTTAGGGTGGGCTTTAGGAGCCCAGTAAAGAGATATTCCTTGGCTGAACAAAGTCATCTTCTTACCAAGTAGATTGGTCAGCTTCAGCCTTTCAATGAGCACAGGATCCCGAAAGCATTTTATCCTCATTACTGAATCACAACGCTGCTGGTGAAGTGTGAATGTGGATGCTTCAGTCTTCTGGGAAAGAGGAGCTTAATATTGAATAAACAACTATCCGGGGAGAGGCAAAAGAGGCTAAAGGAGCTTCTGGGGCAGAAGAGGGCTAAAGCCGAATATTTTTATTGGTATAATTTTCCTTTTAAAAGGGAATGAGCCACTTAAGCGTTTCCTTTGATTTGTATTTGGCTGACTGAATTATTGTCAGAGAGAGGGAAATGCCTGTAATGCAATCCTGAGTGGTGAACTACACAGCACATATGAAAAAATACCAGGGTCCTTAAAAAGGATAACGAGCACAGAGCAATGCTTGCCTATGTGAATCCCTCTCTGACACTCGGAGTAAATTGAACCATCTAACAAAACCAGCACCAAGATTCTTTTTATGTTGCATCTTTTACTCACATTTTCAAAAATTTCAGGCTGAGCAAAACTTTTCTTTCATTTCCTGGCATTTTGAACAAAAAGCACTTTGGGAAAAAAGAAGCCTGTTCTAAGCAGCGAGGAAGGTGGGATGGCGACACAAAGGCAGCTCCCTGGGGAGCTGGGTGAAGGCAGCCCCACAGGGCTGGTGCCCAGGAACCAGTCCCTGGGGCTGCTCCAGGGCAAGGACAAGGACTTGTCCTTCTCACTTCCCAGGAGAGCGGCTCCCTCTGTTCTCGCAGGGCCTTTTGAAGTGAGGTCACTATGATGTCACCTTTCAAAACTTTTTTCTCTTGTATAAATCAGTATACGTTAAGCCAAGCAGAGGAATTCCTGAACCCTAACCCAACTGAGGATCCTACTTATCAGGCTCAAAAAATGATTCTCTCTCCTTCTTTGGCTGGATGAATGGTTATTTTTACAAAGCAGTGACCAGCAGTGCCATCCAAGTTTTGAAACACATGGGAGCGCTTCTATCCTTTACAATTTTTTTATTATTGAGAAAAAGCATTTATGGGCTGAAGAAGACACAGTATAAGCCTCAATTTACAATGCAGTTAGGAACACTTATAAAAATTTTCATCAATTCAAGTTGGGGTTTTCTTTTTTGTTTGTTTGTTTGTTTTTTACATTTTTAATTAACAGCAAATGGCAGGAAAATGGAATATTTCAATAAATCCTGATGTAAGGAAGAACTTTAAAAGGTCCTTGCTAGAAGACTTTCCAAATTTTCAATTTTAAATAAAGAAATATCTCTAAAATCAGATTAAACCAGAGCTGTCACTTTACTACCTATTGTGCCCACCTAGCTCTGAAGTCTGACGCCCAAGGCCCTGCTCTGAACAAGAATCGCTTTCACCAACAGCCAAAGTTGGTTGCTACAGGAAGAGAGTAGTGCTGGATCAGCCCAACAGAGGGCAATGGGATGCATTGATGGGCAGCTGCTCCGTACCCCACCAAAGACAGTAAAGCTGGTCACAGCCCATTCAGTTAAAACCCACCGCCACTATTTTCAGTGACATGCCTCTATTACGCACGCAATGCTGCCTGATACAAAGTAAGAAGGAAGGGACAAAACAGGGCTCAGCGAGAAGAGTGCAATTAGAAAGCTTCAAGGAGTACTCACATAGGTGAATTGCTAATGTTGGCATCTGTGTTTTGGGTGGGCTTTTTGTTTGTTTGGTTTTGATTGCCTGCATTTGTTTTTAGATCTGTAAACTAAGAGTCTTGAGAAAGGCCAACCTTCCAGGCAAATCTGACATGAGAGGTCAGAAGCTGTGGCAGTAGCATAAGGGCCACTTATTTGGGTAATCAGCAGGTTACACGTTTTGCAATGGGGCCCCTTAGTCTCCTCTGTCTTGGGAGCACGTCCAGCTTGCGCAGGCGAAGATGAGCTCTGCTGAGCTCATGCTATTTTTAAGAGCTGTATGGGTTATAATTAGCATGTGTATGCAGAATAAACAAATATGGTTGCTTTTCATTTTACCTTTGTTCTGTCTCAGGAGTCTGGCAGCAGGAGGACCAAAAGAAGATTAAAATAGGATATTCTGGAAACAATTCACATCAAGATGGAAAGAAGAATCTGGGAATTATCAACCAAGTGCTATTCTTGGGAATTCAGTATACCAGCTCATTCCCAGGCATGCTTAGACAAGATTTCTATAACCGAAAGAACTTCCCAGTATTTATCTAAACAGCGCATCCAGATGCTACAAGAGATTCAGACTCACATCACTAATACATTGTGGCCTTGTCTCTGTATAAGCGTATTAACAAACTGGTTTATTTTACAAATTACATTGCAATACTACATAGTGAAATAGAATGGCAGGAAAGCTCAAAATTCAAAATACATATATTGAAATGTGTGATGCTTTGTTCAATTGGCAGTGGGTAATTTCACAGATGTTTAGTTTTTATTTTGTTGTATGTTTCTCTCAAAATCAGTATCTGGGAAAATGTGAATTAACAAGCATCTGTACAGTGGGAGGATGTCCACACAGTGATTTCAAAATCATGCTCTCATTACTGCTAAAAATATAGTTTGTTATTCCAAGAAGGGATGTAACACCTCTGTAATTAGGGACTGCTCTGGCCTCAGGGGAATCCTAATAAAGCAAATTTCATACATTGATGTGCTTCCCATTGCTTCATTTCTTTGTTCTATCACCCTGTTGTTAATAACACCCTGCAGCAAAAAATGTTCATGAAGCCAAGAGCTGTCCAGATAAGAGAAAAGGTCATGATCCCCCTAGTGCGCGTTCATCAGTGAATGGACACCAATCTGAAAATAAGAGGATGCCTGTCAATATGGAATGGAAGGCAGCAGCATAACATCAAATTAAAGCCAACGAATGCTCATACAGTTGTACTGGGCTCCAACCTTAACCAAAAATCAATAGTCAACAAAGTATTACAATATGAAGTGACTGAATCAGTGGGGAAGAAGGTAGAAGAGGGAGGAAGTGCATGAAAGCTTTGCAAACATTATTATACTTATATACACATACGCACACAGATGATGGAGAAGATGACGCTCTGTTGCCTCTAAATTTTAGCAGGAAGCAGAGCCTTAGCTATCAGGGGTGGGAAATACAGTACAAGATTCCAGTCATGCCAGTATCGCTAATGGAGGATGCGGCAGGTACAGCCCTCCTCTTATGCAAGGTCCTGAAAACAATAAAATGTATTGCACACAGCCTTCGTGTTTGATCACAGCCCCAAATACTAAGGGTGACTGCTGACCATAATTCATGTGTATTCTACGGCAATTCCTTTTAAAAAAATCACAGTAACAGTAAAAATTTCACAGGACAAGCAATGTCAGATGGCATTATGGGAAGCAGGGATTTTTGTCAAGGAAGGGGTACAATGAAAATATCAGTTTGCCTTTGATCTTTTTTGATAGGGTGTGTTTGTGGGGAAAAACACCACCTTTAGAGATAAGGCATCATACATGTTCCAAAGAGTTTGCCTCAAAACCTCTACATTTACCAGTAAATTTATGAACAGTAATATTGTAATTTTCTATCCCCAAGTCTAACTTTTAGCTAAGGAATTTTGTGCTTTCATTTTAGGCCACTGATAGATTATTCCAAAACCACTCATAAGCAGTTCGGAAACTCCCAAAAGCATCAGTGGAATTTGGTTCAGGCCCCAGAGACATGGGGGATCACTCCATCCCTAATTACAGGAAATGCTCAAATTAAGAAGTCCTTATTTTTCCCCATCGTTTTCAAATAGGAAGAATTCCAAACAACAAAATGGCTAAAAAGATTAAAAACATATAGCTATACATACAGTAGAAATTTGTCTGATGACTGTTTTTTCCCTGAGCAGCTGAGAAGGTCAAGTGAACCAGGGAATTTCCTATTTGTACATTATTTTGTGGTGAAACAAATCATTTAAGTAGCGATATGACCCTCTGGTTTGGTGCTCTTCATTTTGCCCCACTGAACGTACAAGATTAATTTTGCTGCCTGAAGGCCACCCTGCACATAATTAGGCCTGATGTTGGAAAATGACCTTAATTTTATCCATCAGTTTTGTACCCAGAGTAAGTACAGGAGCACTTTATAGCCCTTAGACATCTGATGACCAGATTAAACATGCAAATCAGATAGTTGGACATCTAAGCATGATTAAATTAATCATCCCTTACTTGAATCTATAAACCTGCACAAATAATTAATTTTGAAGTTTGCCATAATTTCAAAAGATCAAATGCATCAGCAAATTCAGAGACTGCTTTGGGGCTCTTCTAAAATTCCCAGAAAGTATATGTTTATAGCTTATCAGAGAAGCAGGGAAACTTAAGATTCCTCTGGGTTTTTCAGGATGAGTTACTGAAAAAAAACCTGCAGAAAGCATTAATTAGGACAGGGTCCAGTTGTTCCAGGCACTGCACAAACCATGCAATGATCAGCTAGATCAGATTATGAACTAAAAAGAAAGACCTAGGCAAATAAATGGTAGGGGAAAGGGAGATTGCAAGGGAGACGTCCCAAAAAGAGAATGGGCGCAAAGTAGATCAGATCCACAGAATTGTGTTATTATAGTTGTTTCTTTCCCTCCCCTTCAAAAAAGCCTGGTATTAGGTATTTTATCAAGGCAACAATTAAGACTTCATGTTTACTCATCTGCTTAATTGCAAAAAGGAATGAAGAAAATAAAAGTCAGTCTTATTTCCAGAACAGCAAGCGAACCTATGCTTGGATATGAACTTTGTTATCTGACCTCCACATTTGCTCGGTGTGTTATGGGAGAACTATGTTGTAGCCTTTTCTTATTACCCAAGCCATAAATTTACAGGACAATTATCGTCTGCAACTTACAATGCAGTGTCACTTCCAGTAACCCAGGGACTCCCATCAACCAATTTTTTTGTTTGGTTTGTTTCTTCCAGGAACCTTGGGTTCCTTCTCATTTTCAGGGCAAACTTCACCTGGAGCATATGGTGTCTCAACAGCTGCACCACAAGCAAATCTTCAGGTTTATTACCCTGTTAATTAGGGTCACTGCCCACTAATAATTTAGCCAATAATAGGATATTTTTTAATCAGCCAGTCATTGCATTTATTATTTCCTTTGGCTGAAACTGTAATAAACACTATGAAATACTTTAATTTATGATACTTCTACCCATCATAAAAGCATTTAACCTGGCCCTAAATTTTCTTTAATGGTAGCTTTCATTTCTATTATTTCAGATCTTTTAAGACTCTATAATGCATGTTCTGGTAGGTGGACTTCACTGTCATTTAGTGCATTAGCCCTGCTAGCCAAATCCACTCCTGAATAAACGTGTGTTTCATTCTCTTGCTAACGAGGATTATAGCAGAGAACTATCCTGTTACTAGAAGTGATTACTACAGTCTGTGTCTCTGTATTAGGGCAGGATACACATTGCCTACAGAAGATGCTGTAGACCAAATAGACCTTTCTGAAATCCTGCAGGTCACTAGTCCAGAAATGAGAGCAGGTTTGCAACTATGGGAACTATTCAGAGGCCTGGCTCCACTCCTGGTGCCCTGTCACCTGGACATGGTGGTGGCATTTGTGGGGCTCGATCCAGGAAAGATCTTGCAGTCTTCTCAACTGAGAGATTCAGAAACTCTGGTCTGAAAAAACAGATAAGCTCAATGCTGATATTTTTGCAATTTTTATTCTGCTGTTAGAGGAAAGGCCTGTGTAAACCTATTAAAGATGACCAGTGAAAGGAGAAGAAAGGGGAGAAGGAGGAGGAGCTGGTAGTATTGTGCCACATTAATGGAAGGTGCTGCAGCCAATGCATAAAAGTGAGAAGAGGTGGTGGCACTTTTCAAAAGAAGCAAACCTCTAAAAATGGATACATGTTGGAGAAATAAATGCCAGGACTAACTAAAGGTTTCCTTGAGTATAACAACTAAGCAATGATGTATGCAGGACGTAATGCCAGCAGCTCATCTTGACAAGCAGAGATAGGCAGAAAACCAGAGTAATGTTCCTTTCATGAGGGAGGAGTACTAACCATGAAGATGTTTTTCCACCCCAGCAGGACTGAATGCATTAGGATTAGGAGCAGAGGTGGGCAAAGCAAATCCTGAGAGGTAAGGAGCTTGTCAGCATGATATTGATGTCACAAGTCATGCTGATGCCCAGGTAGTAATAGCGCTATTTTTTGTAGCTGTTATTTGTATTAAAGTAGCTGAGATTAGGATCTCTTTGTGTTAAGCCTTTAAGCAAGGGAAAGTCTAACCCCCAAAGAGAATGCAGTCATCAATAATAAGACAAGCAAAAGCTGGGAACAAGGCACCATTATTATTCCCATTTTATAGCTGGAGAACTGAGACACTAAGACTAAATGACTTGTCACAAAAAAAAAAAAAAAAGAATCTTTGGCAGAGTTGTGACATGGAGCGACATCTCCTGATTCTACAGCTTCAGCTTCAACCACATGATCAGCCCTCCTCTCTACTACCATATAAATGGTAATAGTAGGTAAATAATGTACTACTCACCTAAAAGTCTCAAACCACTTAACAAATACTAATTGAGCCTAATAATGACTTCGGAAGAACAGTAAGTATACTCTTAAGTGTTCTCTTGATCTAAACAGGCAGGCTCTGCCTTCTCTTGTTCCAATAATGCACATCACGTCAAGGATGCCAAATTGTCATCCTGGCATTGAAAGCAGCATCCTTATTCACACTCAGGATGCAGGGAAAAAAAAAAGCGTGACATATGAATGAATGTCTGTAAGACTGTTAAGTACTCTGTCACTTTTACCGGATTAGGAGGCTGCTTGTGGAGTATAGCCACAATATATATCTTGACTCAGATTTCTGCCAGCAACAGAGAAATACTGCGAAAGATTGCCTAAAACAGCAGTCGCAGCAGGAAAAGGATGACAAAGCACAGGGACCTTTTAGAGCTGTGGGTCTTGTAGCCCTTGGTACCTCAAGGCAAGAGGCCTCTGCTGTGCCCACAGCAATGGGGAGTACTACAAGGCTGGACATTACTAGGGGCTGTAACTTCAACCTCAGCTGTCCCAGGTAGATGCTGTGATCGCCTCTCAAGTACATTTTTCTTCCTTAGGCTAGGGTAGGTACCCTGTTATAACTAAAATTACACCTTGATTTATGGCTTTATTTGTCTGAGCAATGCAGGGTTAATGTCCTGTGTGAAGAAAAGTGGTATTTACTTTATTAGCACAGTCTCTTAATGTGGAGTTACATCTGTGGCAACGACCAACACCACAGGGCTGTATTTTAAGTCCTCCTCCTAATTTAACACATCAGAGTATATATTTTAAAAGATATTTCTCAGTTTGCCACAGGCATCAACATGCTGCAAATCAGAGGCAAAAACCTAGTTGCAACCCCCATGGTTTTTCTTCTCCTTCCGAATGGTCAATTCAACAAGACAGAGAAGACAACATTGCATATCTTCAGCCTGGTGTTACTCCAGTAGTGGCTTACATTGCCAAAAAGCATCTGGTAGCACCAGATAGAGTGGCTGCAGGGTCTGAGGGAAACTCATCTCACTTTGGATCTGACGACTTGGATGCTTTGTTTCCTCCACCCTTTTCCAGCTGGAGGGGAGGTGCTCTGTCCTGCGAGGCAGAATTCCCCATCAAAGTAGATGTTAAAAGTTTTTTTTCTTTCTGTGTACATTTTATTTTGTCAAGCAGAGCCCCAGGAGGAGGACAGACTAAGCGGGAAGAAATGTCACTAAGTAACAGACTGTTGCTCTGGAAGAGTAGAGCAGATTGAGATTAATCCAGGAAGGGTTTTCTTTCTCTAAATGCTATGGTAACCTCTCCAGACTCTAGGGTTATTCAGGGAATATTATAGGAGCCTCGTATTCCTCAGAGCACAGGGGATAACAGCAGGCTCTGGAGGAGCAGACCACAGTGAACTACAGGTACGGTTTCAGAGGAGCTCAGCTCCAGACCATCAAGCAGTTGCCTGGTGATCTACAGCAGCAAGGCTTTCCATGGGCTGATACTGGTGGAGTCTGTGAAATCAGAGCTGCAGAAATATTGTTCTTCAGCAGCTGGGTTGTCACGTACCATGAGGTTGATACCAATACAGTGTAGTACCTAGGGAATGCAGGAAACTGCTATGAACTAAAGGTCCTTCTGCACACATAAACAAGATAAACACGCATACAAATGGTCCATATATAACATGCCATAACAGGCCAATAATACTGATCACAATAAAGACGTAAAAAAATGGAACAGAAGATTCTCTAATTATACTAGACACTCCACAACTTTGAGAAAAAAATGTTATTTTTCATAATATTAAAGAAGAAAATGAGAGTATTCTCCAACAAAACTGGTATTGATATCTCTGTCCAGAAGAGAAAAATTGAACGTTTGTTTTCTGATTCAAAACAGATTGTTATTTCTGGAGATGTTAAATGCACAGAAAAAAACTCAGTGAAATTTGAGATTATTACAAATTTATGAGATCTTAAAATACTAATTCTGTTTGACAAGTACTACAGTGAGACACGCACAGCCATAATTACTACATGCTATATGAAGAGTTATCACACACTGCCTCCCTATGCGTGTTACTCAGACCTAGACTGTCACCATCTGTGTGCTGTGAAGACAGCAAGAACTCATTTCATAATCAGTATCAGTAGAAAGCGCTGTACCACATAAGCACAGTGTTCTACATAACAACAACGTAGCTCGATAACAAGCTTAGCATGTTTAAGCATAATTGGTTGGAGAAATCAATCCTCTTCTCGGGTGTAATTGTTGTGCATGCAAGTGAGAAATAGGACTGAACCCGAGAGAGCTCTGCTAGGTGCCTGCTTCTGCTGCAGGTTCGTATTTCGGCACAAGTACTAAGGAATGTACTCAGAAATCAAGTAAGGATGGCGAGTAAGAATGTTTCTTCACCTATTTCTGGGCAGACCATAAACAGTAATTGCAGTGAAAGGCGATTTCTCCCATCATGCCTTGTGCTCTATTGAGTTCACTCAAGATGTAATTGGAAAACAAATACAGCAACACCATCATCAGGACAGACACAAGTGCTTGTCTTGAGAACGAGCTGTTGTATAATGTGATAGGTCTTATTTCCACTGACACTCTTTATTCTTCTCTAATAAAATACACCACCAAAGCCTTTGTAAACCTATAGTAATAATTAAACCTCATACATATATATTGGTGCTCTGTACAGATTCAAAGGGATATTTTAATAACAATTAAACATTAAGAACTGGCCTATGTCTGGAGAATAGAATCTAGTTCATCACCAAATTATTTTGATAATGTAACATTCTCCTCCCCTCACACACTTACACAGCACATAAGGGAGCTGTAAGTAGCAGCTAACAAAAGTGGATCTTAGTAAACAGAAATGTTTTTGGTAGAAATAGTCCATGGCATTACATAGTTACACTTATTTTTAACCTTTCTATTTATACACATTGCCAGTGGACTCAGTGTAGTATCTGAGTGACTCGCAAGATTAAAGACGCAGCAATACATTTACTATGGAGTCCATAATCTATACAAAGAAAATAAAGAAAAAGCAATTACCGGTGAGAAATGCCACACGTTAAAAATATCAGCCAAAGCTTAAGAAGCTAAATTTGATGAGATTGCACATTTGATATGACTCATTTGTTCGATGGTTTTAGTCTTAACAGGTACATGGCTGAACCTGAAAGGATAATTTCAAAATAAATGTGTAGCTATTAGCTGCTGGACACCACAAAAGTCGTACCAGAATAGCATTGCAAAGTCAAGCAAACTAAAAATATTTCGAGAGACACAGTGACACCGCCAGTGCCTGCAGCCAAGAAGCTTTCTATTTGCATCGGATTTTAGACTTGAAAGCATTTCTTGGCTCCCTCAAATACACCTAATTTTTTTTTAGGGCTGCAAGCCTGTAGGCACAGTGTGTAACATGCAGCTGCACAGGAATCCATTGCAATTTAGCATTATTCATGGCCACCTACCTGACATGACAGTGCTGTTAATTATGTCACACCCACTACCTAACATGGGACCACAGAAATGCTTCATGTAGATGCATTTTAAACTGCAGTGGCTTTAAATGAATAAACCATATTCAATACAGATACTGCTAACAATGCACCTCTCTTACAAATGTGCATGTCACAAAGCCGCCCCCGCCCCCCCCCCCCCCCCACCCCCACGCTGACCAACAGAAAACTTAAACGTTCCT
>VYZM01008844.1:165502-182855 GCA_013398915.1 Dromas ardeola
TAAATAGAAATCTTAATATTTACTACAGGAAGTGCAAATATATAGAACTTGTCAAGTAGCATTTAGCCCCGCTTACACTACCACAATTATTTGGTTACCTTCTCCTGTCTGCTTCCTGTCTGCTAAGTGTGATGCTTTTTTTTTCTGCCTAATATCCTGTGAAGGTGCCAATTACCCTGCTGCTTATCAGCTGAAAACTATGCTTTGTGCAAGGGGAGCATCAATTATTTGTGAGCAGAGAGCAAAGCCTGTTTGAATCATAATGATAGGATGCCGGGGCTTCCAGCAAATAGAACATATCAAAAGGTAACATAAATCTAATAAAGTGTAGGTCATAAGGGATCATCTCAGAAGTCCACACTTCAATCTTTAATTGTTAAAATTATGTTAGTTTTGCAGAAGGCAAGTCTGTGAGCGTACATGAGTTTACTAGACCTTAATAATGGGAAAAAAAAACACGGCAGAAAATATATTTTCTTGAAGCAACATTGTCTTTAAGATGCATCATTTCTTCCACTCAATTCATTCGAATTCTCAGGCTTTCTACTTCAGTGCTGTTGTTTATGCCTTGATTCTACACTGATAACCATTCTACAACAAACCCTCCGTGGTCTCAGCCAGACATAAACATGCTGCAAACCTGTAATCCTCTGCAGATTGCAGAGAGAGGCTGTAAAATGATTTTGTGGGGACACCGGTCTCTTTATTTGGTATGAACATTGCCTTTACAAGCTTCCCCCCCACCTTTCAATTTCAGGCAAGCTTTTGTACATGGGGGGATATGGGACAGAAAGATTAGGTTATTCCTTGAACTACCTCTGTAAGGTCAACTCTTTATATGCTTTTGAAACCCAATTTGAAGGGCTTGTCCCTACTTTTTCCTCAAGGATTGTGATTCACAAGGGTTACTACAAGAGACCATTATCTTATCGTAACACCTGCTCCAAGTGGTGGGACTGCAGGGTAGCTCCCGCAAACCAGTTTCTTTTCTATTACAAAACTGCTTACCTGCTGACTGACACAGTCTCATTCAAATGATGTACAAGTGTGTCCCAACCATTTATAGGATTATCGTGCTCTTCTTTCATGAGGCTAGTACCCACCCCCACCCCGACTCGGGTCAGAAATCAGGAGATGGTTCTCCTGTGGGAGATCTGACTACTCAGAGTTGCAACATGCAAGAAATAAATATCACAATGGTTTCTATATCTGCAGTGGCACGGGAGTCTTATTTGGGATTATCACCCTCTTACTAGGAGAGCAGCAATGCTGCTTCTTAGAAAACTGTTGGAACTTAATAAACTACTCAGTGCAGAATATTACTTTTAGGCCACTGAGCCTTAGGCAAAAAGCTTCCGAATTCCTGAAAAATTCTTGCTTTCTAATGAGTGCACAGGATACTATATTGGTACTGTAAGAGAAAAATAGCGGTGTCACAGTCTCAAAGGACTCATCTAAAACACTACGGTATTAACAACATGCATATGCACACAGATGTAAAGGGCAGCCTCTAGTGACGGTCATCATCTGGCAACAGCTGTCACACGATGGTCAGAGGCGTGGGAGATGCTTGAAAAACCCAGGGCAGCAGATGCGACACAAACAGCATGATGGAGAAAAAAGCGGAATGAGGCAGCTGAGGAATGGCGCCTTTTTCTGCCTCATCTCTGCACATCTCAGACCAGCCTACAGTGTTCTGTGATCAATTATTATACCTGCAGGTCTGCTTAGGGATCTAAAGAAATTCAATATTTTCAGCTGCAGCTTTCTTCCCAGCAATTGCAGGCCTCTAGCTTCCAGAAAATGCACCCCATACACCAGTTTGTAACCTTAACCCTGTGCCCCTCGCAGCTAAGAGCACGCAGGGACTCTTTGTGCTAGGAGAAAATACTGGAGCTGACACGCATCAGTCACTGGCGTTCTTCAAAGGAACTGACAGAACAGTCTCTCTGTTGTATTACTTGTTTCAGTGAGTGCCCACCATTTTCCATTTCCAGTGGTTATGAGTGAGAGGGGCATGTGCTTCCTTGTCAGAGCATCAGTGATCTCCCATCATTTGCCCAATATAGTCAATTATTCCTCTACTCTGGCATAGCACTTGGAGTAGAGCCATCACCGCTATTGCCATGCCTTCACCTCTACTCTTCTATGTTACCTTTGGAGGAATTTGCAGGACATGGGATTAGCTCCTGCTGAAGTCCTCAAGTCACAGCTTGTAACTTGAGAAAATGGCCCCAAAAGTCAAACCATGACCTGTGCTCTAAACCTTTGCAGGAGAGTAAAACATGTTGCTGTAGCCTCCTGTACCTGCTTCTCACAGCATATAATCCTCATGTGGCCCCAAGGACACCCAACACACTCATTTTGGGAGGGATTTGAGAAGCTTGGGCAGAGCCAGGCTGACAACTCACAGGATGGGATGTTATTTCCTAGAAGCGAGCATCTATAGAGTCACAGATTCTTTCTGTTGCCCAGTAGAAAAGAGACAGGAGGAACTGCATTTCTCTGAGCCACAACCCTCCATCTGATGTGCCCTAAGGATAGCTCAAGTTCCTTGGTTTGCAGCCTGGCTGGGACAGGGGGCTGCAAATCAATAACTTGTGTCACAAAGCAACCCAGTCATAAGAGAAGATATCGAAGCCGAGGTTTCCAAGGCTGCAGTACCTAAAGTGATACTCAAGCCATTTCTGAGTGGTACACAAATAGCCTGTGGACAGCTGACTGCTTTCTGCTGGCATTTATGCAGCTTGGCCCAGGACCAGGACTAGCAGTTATTGTTGCCGCAAGTAGGGATAGCCAAGAAAGCTAGTTAATATAAATAATAAAGACACAAATTAATATCAACAGTGAAAAACCACAATCTTATCAGAGAAACAATTCTTCAACTTACAGAGCCTTATTCAATTCACAATTTCTGGGAAAGGACAGACGATTAGACAGACCTTGCCGTGACCGTGAAAGTCAGCAAATCTGAGTAAAAGGGGGACTTCTGAGACACAGGGCATCACGGCCATTAAATACAAGCAGTTGTATACACAAATGCAATTGGGTAGCCTGGTAGAGTTCAAAGTACCACCTGACCCATACTAAAAAAACTTGTAAACAGAGCATCAAAATTTGGACATCCTCTTGGATCGTGGAGTGCATGGTCTGTTGCACACCCCAGTTGTGTCTCGTTGTGTCCAGTCTGATATTCTTCTTGCTAACGCCGCATCTAGCTCTGCCTTTAACTAGAAAGCAGGGAAGTAAAACCACACCAACTGGGGCAAATGAAATAGAAGATCCAAATACAAACAGCGCCATAATCTCCACATCTCACCTAAAATGCATGCTGATTATAACAGCTTTAAAGGAGTCAGTCTTTGGGAAGTTGGCTTGATTTTTTCACTCCAGTATGACATTTGGTAATCACTTATAGAAAAGGCAAGTTCACTTTGCGCACAGGGATCGCGATGGGCTACAGCATTATCGCATCTGCTGAGACAAGAAGGCTCCTCTCACACCCTGCTCAGGCCCTTCTCCACTGCTGAAGGCTGAAACTGTCACCCTGGGGACTCTAGTGAAGCCATGGCAGATCTGACAGCAGCAACCAAAGTGCCGTGCCAGAGCAAGCACTACGTGACTCTCCCTGGATGGACTCAGGAAAATCTCTCTTGGCCTCAGCCTTTGTGGGGACAGCATTCAGAGGGATAACACAGGAGAGTACCTTTACACACAGCATTCTTCTGTGGACAGTATTAATTTCCCACGGATGATGTTAATCAGAAGCATAGGACTAATAAAAACATTAATCTGCACTGCGGACAGTAGAGGATCATGGAGTCAAGTTAAGAAAACAAGTGGATTTAAAAGCCTTTGAGATATCTGAAAAAAGTGACTGCACAGAAGATCTTGCCTTATCATCTGCCCTAGTTAATTCTTCAGACAATCCAGGTAAACCCTGGAAATGTCGAAGAGTCACAAATGAAAGAATAACATCTTTTCCACCACAGTCCTCATTTTTCCCATGTAAACGCAGGCGATTTCATTTAAAAGCTCTATCTGCTCTATCACAGAATTTGAGGATAAACTTAGCCTTCTTGGCTGATGGCTGGTACAATTAGTCCCAGACTGACAGCAAATGTTTATCAGGTTTGAAATATTCTGCTTCTGCTATTTCTGAGGTACAGGAATGAAGAGTTTAATACAATTTTGCTTTATCTGAAAGTTCATCTAAAGAGAAATAATATAAAAGGAAAGCAGGATTAACCATTTTCTAGCTATAACCCAGAGTATAAACCTTCCTGGCTACCTGCAAAGAAGATTATAAATCCTTCTTACCAGGCTTACACCTTTCATTCTGCTGACACTCCTTTAGGTAGCCCTGTGGTCCTGGAGGTAATTCTTTTTTTCCCTTCTACCACCAGTAAGAGTGGACGTACCCTTCCTCATGTCTACTGGATGGTGCAGGAAGAGTAAGTGTTAGTTGCATTTCACCCTTCCATACTGTTTTGTGGAGGATGATATCACTGGTTGGAAACAATGACAGACACCAGAAAGGAAGGGTTGCCTTTGCCATTCATCTGAGCTGCCTTAAAATCTCTGCTCTTTCTGACAATCTCTGATCACATAGTGAGAAGACAGAAAAGCTCTTCAAGGAACTGAGTCAGGTCACATAAATTAGACACTTGCTCAGGTTTGTCCGCTACAGGAGCCCATCTCTTCCTCTGTAAAAACCTTGGAAGACTGGCCTCACAGCTTAGGCACTTCAGATAGACCCCTGTGAGGACTTATATGAAAATCCAAGTGAATTTTCCCTAAAATATGGTCCCTTTTGGTTACAACTGATGTTTAATATCACAGCAGTCAAATGACAAAGAAATACCAGGGAAAATGCTTATATTAATGCAGCAGCTGCAAGGTTGAAAGGTGAAGAAGATATTTGTACACAAGAGTCAATAAGAAGTCACCCCTACGAGAAAGCCAGCAGTGTTCACCCCAGACCATGGGACTGCAAGCAACCTCCTTGCCATCCTGCCAAGGAGGAGGAGAAGGTTTGAGTGCTCCCTGTATGCTGGAGACATCAGAGCTGGCAAAAGACATTATTTATTCCATTTTCCCTCTGCAGCACTTATATGGGAGTAAACCTGGCATTTCTGCCCAGAGGTTTATTTTTCAGGAGAGGTTCGGAGGAACTCCCTGCCAGCCGGCAGCCACAGCAATAGTGCTTGCTTTCAGCTGACACTTTTGAATTCATACACTGTGGTTTCTAGAGTTTATAGGAGATTTGGGGTCCCAGATGTTCTGTACATGGCAAGATGACCAACAAGGAAAAACCCCAACTGAAACACAATGGCTCAACTTTAGTTAGCAAAAGGGCAGAGGAAATTGTGATCAGCATTATCAGTGCTGAAATAAAAGCTTGGGCAGAATTCAGCTGAAAAAATAGATCAAGATGTGTACATAGGTTTTTATTTTATCTGCACTGATTTCTCCATCTCAAGTATTTTGTATGGTATTTTAAAAATATAAAGGCCAACAATAACATAAAATAAGACACTAGCTAGCTTACACAGTCCAGCACTTCTGTTATGACTGTTTACTCTCTCATGAGTTGCTCTAATTAACTAGAGCAGATTTATAAAGAAATATATAACGAGTATGGATGCTTCAAACTACAACGTATAACTGTCTCGTTACTGCAGGTGCAAGTCTTTAGTATAATGATCCATAGTGCTAATATCTAAATCTCAAGTATTAAACATTTTAACCAACCTAAAAGTGCTAAGATTTGCTTACATTTAGGAACTCAAAAGTACATCAAGATAATACGTCTGGGTTGTGAAAAGTTATTTCCCTGAGATACCGCTCTGTCTTTCTCATGGATCCTGGTGACCCTAAGCTAATCACTACTTATAAGTGCAGTACATTTGGCTAACCATTGAAAATAGAAACTTTAAACTTTATAGAGTTTGCAGACAGTCCCTGGAGTGTTACAGGACACTAAGGATGAATGCCAAAGAGAAATTTTTTATCTCTCCTTTTTCCCTTCTTCCACTCTGAAACAATCATCAATTACCCTTATCCACTAGCACCATCTCATCTAAGTTCATTTTCAAGATGAAGTTTCCTCGTTGGATGGTGGCTGTCCAATCCTCTTTCTGTCCATCATGGACTGCTTTAGCGCTGTCCCCAGATTGACAGCCTGAGAGCGAATCAATAATAATTATCAGACTGCAACCACAGCGAGCTGTGTAATTCTGTGATGGGATAGCACTGAACAAACAGCCCCACATCTACTGCCACAGCTTTAAATATGTGGTCCAGGGCTGTCCATTTAACTAGTCTGATCATGTGGTTAGTCGTAAGCTGTTGGCCTTTTTTCCATTCCAAACATAAAACCTTTAAAAATTGCCTGCTACTCTAACACAATCATGCCACCTCCTGCCTTTTGCTATGTAAAAGCCATTTGCCAGTGGATGTTAAGTAAGCCCACGAAAGAGAATAACACGTAACTGAAGAGGAAGAACAGGCTAGTTTTCCTGGATGCGAGCACGTACACTGCACTACAATAAAAGTGATAGGCATTTTTCACACTGTGCGAATGAGAAAGGCCGAAGGGCTTTTCCAGGTAGCGACAATGTTCCTGGCTCAGCTGAGATGCTGCAGTCATCTTAGTCTCACTGGATCTACATGCACACACCAGATGTTGTCCAACTGCCCTGGCAATGAAGCAGCTGGCTTAATGGTGAAACAGGCTCGTATTTTCCTGGGGAGAATATCCTAGGGAACTACAATGTAAGGAAAGGTGTATGCACATTGTGCCATATACTCTAAAAAAAGAGAAATGAGTACGTGCACAGGCAAATTACTACTGAAATTATTTGCAAGTCAGTTTTGAGTCTTAAAAGCAAAACTAATGTTCTGGAAGCACTTACACTGGAAGTGTAAGTGGAAACTGGAAACTCAGGTGTAGGAAAAGGAACAATGTGAAAAAGGCACTGGTCTGAAATGAATGATTTTCACAAGATCCAGAGGTATAATAGAAGCATAAAGTAGCACAAGATAAGGAGGAAGAACAGCTTTTATATAACCATCATGTGGAGCAGACATTGGTAGGCTTTTAGAATGAAGCCCAGAAACTGAAGACAGAAGAATTAAAAGGACACAAAAAATAAATACTGTAAGAGGCACCATCTTTTAACCAACTGTAAGAAATGTGAAATTAAGGAGATTGGTTAGCAGATAACAAGACTAATTTCCTCACACAAAGAATAGAAAATTCTAAAAATACACAAATACATAGATAAACGCTACATCCTACTGTTACTAAAAGGGAGTGAGAGATTCTTGACGCAACACACTTACCTTGGTGCTTCTACAAATATATAGTAAAAGAATTGCAAGCTGATTTTATACTGCATTTATTCAGGTTCGCTTCAGTATAATTCAGACGCTTCTTGCAGTCTCAGCAACAAACCAAGCAAGGCATCATGACTGGATGGACCAGTATGAGGACATCTGAAAGGGCCTAGTGCCAAGACTAGTCTATATTATTGACCTCACAAGTGTTAACACATAGCTGGATAGAAGTGGAGAACTACTAAAACATGAGGCAGGAAACAAGACATCTTCTAAAATATATGCACTTCCAAAAGATATCGGATGTTAAACGGAAAGACTTCATCATGAAAGAAGAAATTCAGTACATCTTAGCTAACAACTTGTCTCCTCCAGAATTAGGAGGACATGTTGAGTGTGTTTAGGATGTGGGCACTGGATGCTGGTAGAGTTAGAAGTTATCAAATGCAAACCAACTACTGTGAGGA
This sequence comes from Dromas ardeola, assembly GCA_013398915.1. NCBI lineage: Eukaryota > Metazoa > Chordata > Aves > Charadriiformes > Dromadidae > Dromas > Dromas ardeola. Next base: position 173,311 of record VYZM01008844.1, read on the forward strand.
AAAGAGGACTTGCCAGGGAAACTGTAGAAGCAACTTAAACATAGCAGTGCAATCCATATCAACAATACATGACAGACCAGGGTAGATGGTCTCAGTAGATGACAGGAGAATCTGTTAAAAGAGCTTTACAGACTGTACTAGAAAATTATTTGAGACTCTCATCAGTATATTCTTGATCCAGCGCCTATTAAAATGTATGCTAAAGCTCCCAGTACCTTCATTCTTACAAGACCAGAGATACAGTGACATAAAGTAGAAACAACATTTTACTAATGGATCAAGAAAAATTATGTTGAGTAAAAAGGGGCCAGTGACAATAAACAAATATGTACTTTAAGTATTTATGATAATTGTTACGAATTTATCAAATGGATTATGAAGAGCTCCAGCACATGGGGGTCAATAAATAGTTTAACACAAATAAAACAGAATTCAAACTGTAGTTCAAATCCTCTCTGGTTAGATTTCTGGCTTTATGCCTTGCTGAAATTCCCTGTTTCTATGACCAAGTGAGAAGCTACCTGAATTATTGCCTGGTTAGCAATCAGAATAAAAACAACGGTTGAGAAAAAGCTTAGTGCTTCACAAGGACAGTAAAAAAATGGCCTAGTCAGTCATAGAGCTGAAGGTCAGGATGCAGTCCTGAGTGTTATCTACCATTTCTAGATATTGGAAATCCTTATAAAGAGTCAGAAAGGTGTTGCATATTATGTGAGAGGTTTAACAGCAGTAAAGCTATTATTGCAGGAACAATTTCTGAAAGCCTAACAGAAAATCTAACTCTTTAGTTCCAAACACAAAACAAGCTTATCATGCTTATCATTGAATTCCCACTGGAAGCTCCCCAAATTCTGCCTTCTCTTGTGGGTTTTTTTCGGTGATTTTTTTTTTTTTTTTTCTTCAGAGAAATGCTTACTGCCTTCAAACATACATAGAGGCTTACTTTCTACTGGCAAGGAAGAAATTAAATGAAACAAGCCAGAGGCAGGATATTAATGCAGAGTGCATTAAAAGAAAAAAATGATGGTATGAACAGGGTAGTGACTGATTTATAAAATCAATCACATACTTTTGGCTTGATGTCATGTTATAAAAAGAAAAATAACTCTGTTTACATGAACAGGATGATTAATCACTGTTTTCCTGCTATTTAAGATCGGCAATTTTTATTTCCTTTTTTCTCTCATATTATTTGTAGGCAGTAACGTAGTTGTTTTATAATATAATCTAATAATTGCATTGTGATTATAACGAATTTAATGCGCGTCTGTAGTTAAAAGGTCTGTCAGCAGCAATTCTGAAAGAAACTTTCAGGCGGTTCTAAGTAGTCATAAAAATTCAATGTTGGATGAAATTTGACTTTTATCAAGTTTTATCAAAGAAGAAAATATTACAAACTTGGACATAATGTCTGTAAATCACATTGTATAGCACTAGATTTCAAGGCAAGCATTTGGAGCTGTGTTGTTCTGTGGTAGCTTTTTTCCTTTTCACACGCATGGAAACAAATTGGCAAATTTTCAACTCATTTAAAATGTGACTCTCAAGGTGCAACTGTTAATTACAAATTTGCAAAAGTTTATTACTAGTGTAAAAGAGGGTTCTTTTTATTCTTTGCCAGCTCTGATAATTGCAAGATAACACCCATTATTGATATTTCAAATCAACACTTTAAGCTATTTCACGTTTTGAAAGTCAATAAATCTGTACAAATTGTCATAACTAACACCTTTACTTCCAAAAACATCTGTTTCCTGGGATACATACAAAAGAGAAATTAGAGAAGGAAATACAGAAAAGTATTGGGAAAAATAATGTCATTGGAAATTTTATCAAGACCACGGGGTGTCTGTGCAAAAAGAGTCTGATGACAGTGTTTTATAGGTCCTGCCATACTATTGCCACAATTAATAGCCAATAATAGACACAATCCTCGCTCTAATGTGAAAAGGTATACCTGTCTCACCTGCACCAGTGTGGAGGTCCCCAAAGTAAATATGTAAATTTGTAAATATGGAGTACAGCTCCTTTACATAGTGATTTTTGTCAAAACCTACAAAGGATTATAAACTTCATCTATTGCTCAAAGAGACAGCAGAAATGCAAAAGAATCACAAGGCCTTGAAAGGAATAAAGTCTAAGGAAAACTATCAAAACCTCAAAATTAGGTACTGTAGTCTCTTCTTGCGCTTTTTTCCTACTCTCATATTACAAAACTAACACTAAACACAATTGTTTCTCACTGTGTAATCTTAACACCCTGTGTGTTGCTAAATGCCAGCTTTATATTCAACTCTGAGCATTCTTTCACAGTTGGTTTTTTTCTTGGCATACTCTCTGAAATACTTTAGGAGACTGGCTCTTGCAGGGAACAAAAATCAGTCAACCAATACATCCTAGTTTGATAGACTTTGAAACAGAAAAAAGGAAGTTAATCCCTGAGGATCTTACAGATATCCAGGTTGAGGATAACCTCTACGAAACCCACTTTGACAAGCAACAAGAAGTGATGAAGATCCTTCTATGGTTGGTCCAGATAAGAGAGAGAGTGGCAGAAAGACTAAGAATTGGCCGTGAAAAAGACCTAGTAACTGGACTGCAGTCTGAGAAGTCAGCCTTTCGTTTTCTTTCCTAAAGAATTCCCAGATGACAATCAAGAAACATAGAGAACCTCTTAGAGCATGTGGAAGAACAAGGCTTCAAACCTGAAGCTGCAGTGAAGACCCAGCGTGTCACCCCAGCAGATAGTCTCTATTTTCTAAACCACAAAGTGGTAAGCATTAAGGACTTAGATGAAGCTCCCCAGCAATCCTTGTAGTACTGAGAAATGGAGACCAACACGGTGAGAAAGTCTGCAGTAAGTGCAAGGAGATAAGAGGACATGGACAACAGTACTACTGCACTACCTCTTCTGTGGTGCGATGCACCAAGGAAGTTCAGCATTTAAAGGTGGGCTGAGGAACAGCTGCATCATCTTGTTTTTATGTATGCACTGTGAAAATATATCTAGAGAGAAATTACCTATCACTGATTCCAATTCCTTCCCTGAATCTTCTAGCACTTCTTCAATCCTTAGGTTGCAACTGTTCGCATTTACTTGTACAGAAGTGCTCCTTCTAAAGCCAATATTCTAAAAGAGTTTTAAAATTATTTCGCACAATCTGAGAGAAGATGCTGACATAAGTGTTGTTAGTAAAATTATTTTTTTTTATTTTATTTCAAGGAAGATCAAGCAAGATTTAACAAAATAATCAAGTGGTATAATATTCTAATGATGAGTATTATTTACATAGTGTCATCCTCACAGGAATTTTTAGCAATCTATGAACTGCTGTCAATCAACAAGCAGTATATAGATGTACTTGAACCTCTCAATAGGGTTTAATTGTCAGATATTTTGAGAGAAAAGTTTTAGCTATTCCAAAATCATGCACAATTCATTCAGATGGTAGGACAACAAAGGATTATTTCCTAGTTATGAAGAATATAAAAACTTAATTAAATTCTTTTCAGCAGTGGAAGCACTCCTTTCAAATTAAAGATCATTGACTACCAGCCTATACTTGCATAGCTTAAATGAGAGTATATTAAAAACAATTATCAAAATAAGCACACAAATACAATCAAAGTTAACTGATTAAAAGTCTATTGATAAAACACATGCAAAATGTTGTTAATGTAATAAAGAAGAAACATCAGCACTTATAGAAAACCCGTACGTTGCTTCTGTTGGTAGAGCATTTATACCTTTTATTATCTATTGTTGCTTTTGAAAGCTAGCTTTAAGCTAAATCTGTAGAAAAAACATTATGAACCTTACCACCCAGACTTCTTTTTATTCTTGTTTCCTTTCCTTTTAAACTTTGAGAGCACACGATTTGCTTCTGTAACATTACCTCCCTCCCTGTTGCTGATAGTGCCATGTTATTAAATGAAAATTATTCTTTTTTTCTATTAGAAATATTCTTCACTTATACTGTTGCTTAGAATTATCTTTGTATATTGCCAATGTACGTGTTATCAAAAAAAGAAGGGGATGATACAAAGCAAACCTCAAGTCTAAGAAAATGATTAACATGTAATTGGGAGAAAAACCATTTTTGTTTGAATATTGCAAATTCCTGGCAGTCTCATCTCAGATGGCAGAGATGCAGCTAAGGAAACATGAATATCACTTATAACTTCCACCTGAGATAAACAAGCTTTGAGGACCTAAACAACTCCAACAGGTTCCTTTTGATAGCATTGACCATGACTTCTGTGGTCAGCATGAAGCGTTTGATAAGGTGGTTTCAAAAGGTTTTCTTTCTCTCTCATGCAAATCTGAAGGGATACCAATCATGAATTACTTCCAATGAGATTTGGAGTCATCAGTCAAATAGAAGCTCTGCATTCATCAGGCCACAAACTATGAAGTTGGAAAGTCTATGCTCAAACTTGTCTATTGTTCTAATCTGGGAATCTAAAGTCTGATACTGTCATGGAACTTCATTAAATACTTGTATCGCTTATATGATATTTTTCTTTCTGGTTTCTAGGAATGATCTACTCCTGGAATAACCGTTGGGGCAAGAAGAGCTTTGTCATTTCATGTGATCAAGCATCCCACTGAAGGGAAAGTGCACAAGGTGCAGCTTTGATTGCATTGTTGCAGATTTCGTTTACAAAGAAACAGTCTGTATGTGGCTACACCTCTGCAGTGGCATTTAGCTGAGTTGTGTGTGAATAATTTCTTGTGATAGCAGTACAGAATTGCTAATGGTAAGCATTTCACAATGTTACTTAAGGCTCAATAAAACTGCAAGCTATCTTTTTTAAAATTCAGGGAAACATCCTAGATTTAACCTAAACTTGGATCTTCTTTCAAGAGGCAAGTTGGAAAATCTTATTCAAAGACTGATAAAAAGCAGAAGCTGCTTAGAACTTTCAGGTTGAAGAAGCAGCACAGGATCTGATGCAAGCACCATTGTCTCTCTTTCAACACATGATATTTTATGTATTGTTTCATTTGTTGACTTGTCTGAATTAGTTTATAAACTCACACCAACTGACAAAGAGAAAACGTAGAGGAAAAAAATAGAAGAAATTTTTTAAAGAGAAAGAATTCCATTTAAGCGTAATTCCCCTGATAGCATTAATTTGGTAAAAGCCTTGGTACATGACCCAATCCTAACCTTATATTGAGCAGTCAAAGATAGCAAAAAAATTCATTGTCAATTCCAAACTGCAATTGCACTTGTTTGCCACCAACAAAGGTACCTTATATCACGTGCGCAAAGTAACTAATAAGTGCCTGATTGAAGTTTTGACTTCTATTAGTCTAGCCAAGGCCAGAGCAATTTTCTGGGTTTGAATGTCCAGGGTTTAGCTGGATTCCCCCGAGGACGAGCAGGAAATACCACTAGACAAAAGCTGCTCTGTGCCTGAACTGCTGCTTCTGCATTCAGTGCCATTGCACTGCTCCAGCTGCTCCAGCCCAGCTACTAATAATGTTTTTGTATGTCAGCCCTGGCTCCCAATAAAGACAAGGACATTATTCTTAAACAACATATGAAAGTGTGATAATCAAGACACTGCATTCAGTCCTGGTGTATTTTTATGAGGATTTTGAGAGTACCGCTTCTCCAGATTATATCACAATCTTTTTTTCAGGTTCTACAGTAACACTTGAAGGAGTGTAATTTGCAAACAGGCAGGTGAGGACTAACTAACAGTTAACATCTGTGATGCTACAATTTTTAATGTATTTGGAAGTCAATGAAACTCTAACCACGCTAACACAGAATGACTGACAGTTCTAGAAACCTTATGCTGACCAGTGAATGCAGAAACCACCCACCTAATTCAAAGTCTGTGTAGCAAGCCCTGACTTCAGTGGGATTTGAATCAGACTTTCCAGGTTCACTATGTTAACTATGAATTGCCTGCACTACACTGCTATTGAAAAGTGCAGTCTTTTTCAGCCAACTCTCTCTCTCTCCTTATACCTTGCAGGGTTTATGGTGTATTGCAGGTTATTACTTGTTTTTATTAAATCCATTTTGAAGCCCAGGGGCTAAATCCTAAAGTCCTTGCCCAATTCTTCCTTTCTTCCCCCAGACAAACATCCCCAATGCCTGCAATGGGACCCTGAAATCAGTGGAAGCAGAAATGATCCAATCAGCTTAAATTTAACATCAGCTTTTTGTTAACTGATTTATCATGCAGTACCTTTATTCACTAGATGAACATACTTTATAGTGGCACTATCCTGTACAAGTATTAACAAGGAGGGAAAGGATTATATACAGAACTTTTTTACTTGTTCTGTAAATTTGATCACGAAGTGTTTCCACCAGAGGAGATTTTATTGAAGCTATTACTTATCTGGTGATTCAGTCAGTGCAGACCTATAAGATCTGCAAAGTTTACAAGGTGCTAAACAAAATCCAAACCAACCAGATTAACTGGGATAGATTTCAGGGTATTATTATATGCGATAACACCATCTACAAAGTACGAGTCCTGAGTGTTTAGAATGGAAGACAGTGTTTTATATTTAGAAGGTCAGATAAATTAAGATTTTACCCTTCCTGAATGAGTGAAAATTGAATAAGGAATTGTTTATTAAGGTTTGAAATCCTGGATTAAGCTAGTAATTCCTCTAAATTTATTGGAAATAATTATTATTAGGTCATTAACACATGCAGTCCTCCACTAAGAACAGGGTTCCAGTTGTAGGGAGTGCTGGAGAAGCAGCTGTTGTCTGTCCCATGCAGGTGCTGTTGGAACCAAATGAGCTGGGACCACCACATTTTCCACACCTATTACTTCTAAATTATTTCCATTACTAAACTCCTTGCCACTCTGTAGTACGTTAAACCCACCTCCATCTCATCCACCATAGTCTTGTGTCCACTTCATCAGTACCTCCCTGCATCTGAGTGTGTGAGATATCTGAGGACTTATTTTAAAGACCAGTATCCGTGCATGCAAAACGCGACAGAGCGCTCTGCATTTTCTCACCACTGAGGGTAGCAGAAAGAAATTCTGTAATTTGTCCCACAGCGCACAGAAAGTCCCTGTGCAATCCCATGTTCAGCAAAGGGCTGCATGGGGATTTCCCAAGCCTTTTTGTCCGAAGGAGACCATTCTCCTTATGTGGGACTGAGGAAAGCGAGGGACTCGCGCTGCGTTTTTTACATAATCTCTTCCATCCACATTGTGCAAGAGGCTGCGCTGGTGTTCCCAGACCTGCTGTATGCTTCCATGTGTAGTGTAAGGAGACAGGCTACTATTCTCAGTTGATGATTTCCCTTGCAAAGAGCGAGGCTAATGACACTGAAGGAGGTTAATTTCCATTGGAGAAGATGTTTTCTCTTATGCCGGACATAGCGGCCATTTAATAAGGGAAAAAACTAGGAGAAGGAAGTTGGAACAAGTCTCCTTTGGCTAAAATAACACTCAGCTATAACATTCACAAAAACCCACACCCAACTGAAACAAAACCCCCAGCATTTTCTGCATTTTAAAAAAAGAAACTTTTAGATATCTTTGAGCCTAAAAAACCCCTGTTCCAATTATCTCTTATAATTTGCTCCTGGGCGTAAGGGAAAGGTAGGGCCCTTCATGTTTACAGTCCATGCTAAATGGAGGGGGAATGAGGGAGGTTATAGCATAAAACTTCCCCCCAAACCTGCTGCAGTTACATCAAAACTGTAAAAAGAGAACGGACTCACATTGACTCACAATTACCTACATGTTTTTGATGAATGCCAACACCTTCAGGGAAAATCAGAACATTTTAATAGACAAAATCCTTTCAGTCCAGTGCAGTTGCTATAGAATTTCATCACTTGCATGTCTATCACAACGTTGGAAAGCTTTTTAAAGAAGAAATGATAAGTGAAACCGTGAATAAAATTGGTTAAAATTGGACCTCGTCAATCAGCTGACAGAAAAGAAACAAGCCAGTTAATTTCCAGAAGCCTTTAGGCATGTATTTATTACTTGATTTCTAATCAAAATTATATACACAGAACAGGAAAAAAGTGCAATTACTGGTTTGTTGTAATACAAAACAAGTCCAAAAAGCTATGGATAGTTGGAGCTGCACATTTATAAACTAATATACTTACATGCTGCCAAGACTAATACAGTTTATTTGATTTCTGGCTGCAAAAACCCAATGATATATGTTAACCTGGATATCTGATTTTCAGCAAGGATACCTAAGTACTATTTAACATTGACAGTTATAGATAGCTTAGCATTTAACTGGAGTCTCCCTTGACCTCAATTACCACATTAAAATATTGTTAACAAATTTAGAGTCAAATTGGCATTTATTATACAAGATTAGGTTCACTCTGAGTAATTTACATATTGTCACCAGGACTGCCAACTGCTTACATCTTCATGTAGTTTGGGGAAAGCAGCCAATGTTAATATTAGCAGGGCAGACGCAATGACAAATAATAAAGTTTTACGCCCATAGTGAGTTGGAATTCTTCCTTTCACAGCAATGAACAGGTACACACTGCCTACATCCTTTATGCTGCAATTTAAAGAGTTCATATATATAGAGAGAGGAAAATTTCCATAATTTTTGACCCATGTGAACTGTTTTCCCATAGTTTGAAGTGGTATATGTAACACTGTGTGCCTGATGCTTTTGTGGCAGTGATTCTTTTGTTATGTATTTCAGTATTAGTATTTCATCAACATCAGTACTGCAGATAACATATTAAGTCTGTTTTCCATATTTTTGCATGTGTATATGTTCACAGTGACACATGAAAAATGAGAATGAAAACGCGTGCATGTTTACTCATGTATGAAATACATGAAAATAAAATACATATGCATATGTTTCACTTGTGCCTCTCAGATTAACAGGTTTTCCAATATTTTAGAATTGATGACTGTCTCCAGTTTCAACCTATTTTTGTGCCCTTTTTAGTCATAAGGGAATGTCACATAGCATTAGTAATCTAACTTTGATCAGCCTACAGTCCCATGAGGAAGAGTCATGAAGGCTCTGGTCAGTTTACAGTCAATCCCTAATCAGACAAAATGTGTAATGATTTCAGTAATGATTTTATAAGGACTCCGGGATTTGTCCTACTATTATTAAGCAATGCAGAAGAGGGACCGTAGAGTACTTCTAGTTTGCCCTCAATCTAAAAGGGTATTTAGTGCATTAGGGCAGATCTCACAAGAAATGCTTTCTTAAGGCAGATTCTGCAGTGAAGGAGATTTCCAAGGTATGTAATCCCTTTAGCAGAAACATCAATTTATCTCGGCATGCTGTAAAAACCATACTAGCAAACAAAACTACAAATCCAGAGATCAGTTTCTGCATGATATTCAATCATAAGTGCTTTCTGAGACCTGCAGACACTGACATTCTGTGGAATTCTTTGGTTGCTTCTAAAAATTATTCAACTGAGCTTCATTGTAAATCTTTGGAATTGCACGCAACTATATGATGAGTCCCCTCAAACTGCTTGATTGCATATTTGCAATGCTTTCACATTCTAGCTTGCCCAACTCTGTAGACCTAC
>VYZM01008844.1:182892-299823 GCA_013398915.1 Dromas ardeola
TTTTTTAATTGAAGATGAGGGGAAAAGGTTTTAGGGTAAACTAAAGGGAGAAACTTTGTATGGAAGTTCATAGAGAACTGAAGACATTTTCTACACGAATCAGTCAGAGTCTGTTCTGAAGAGGAGTTATCACAGAATTCCCTAAAGAGCTTTCTACTTGCAAAAGACAAAATAAGGCACATTTCAACTCCAAGGTAGGTTCTGACCCTAAAAAGAGACCCTCTAAACTTGAGTAGAATCATGTGGTTTAGAACTGGAGTCATGCAGAAGTTTTGCTAGAAAACACACACATTGGTCAAATCCAAAATGCTACTTGCACATAGAGATAGGTCAAAATAACTGTTGGGGTTTTTTAAATAACAAAACTTCATACATTTTCAAATAGTTATTCCTATATTAGATGTTTAAAATTAGCAAGTTTACACAAAACAGATTACATGACTGAGATTAGAAAATTATGCAGATTTATTATAAAAGGTAAGAAACTGTCCTTTTTATTTTAAGTATATTCTGTTTCTGGAGAGTCAGAACACTAAGACAACCTCATCTCAAGGGTCTGTGTTCAAAGTTATGCTAAGGAAAAAAATCAGAAAAGATTCTGACTAGTGAAAATTGGTTCCTGTACACAACATTGCCAACTCTTGAGCAATATTTGACTCTAGAAATGTGTTGAGTCCTTTATGTCCACAAACCAAAAGAATTTTGGAGTCAGAATGAGTGTTTTTTAGGTCTTCCTTTATCAGAGTTTTAACTTTAATTGCTAATTTAACACATCACTGCACTTTCTTTGTGTTTCCACCTTCCTCGTGCTCTCATTCTTGTTCATTTGTGCAGCCTTAAATTTAAAGAAGGAAACTAGAACATAGGACTCTCACTCTTTAGATCCAGATTTGTCTGTATCTGATATTTGGCCACTGGAAGTCATTTGTTATTATGCAGATCAGTTTGCTTTTTCATAGTTGTTCTGAATGCCCTCCCATGAGAAGGGGAAACTGCGCAATCATATGATTATGACTTTGCTTAGAGATGTTATGAAAGAGGTCCTAGATCATGCTAAGTACTATTGCAATGACTGTTTCCAGTGGTCGTGGTGAGGAACAGAGGAAGGCAGGAGCTTAACTGAACATCTGCTCCCTGAGGACCAGACTGGAAATCTCTGCAGATTTTTCCACTGTTGCATTTACAGCCAAGCAGTATGCCACTGAATTAATGGCTTGCTCCACTCAGGAATGCCTGATCTTCCTGGAGCCTGGGAGACTTTGATAACTTTGGATAATATCGTCTACATAGTGGCCTCTGTGCAAATACTGGCCCAAACCAGATATACTTTTGTTTCGATTACCTAAAATGAGCTAAACTGACGTACGATCCGGAATATAGCTTAACTACCTATGAAAAGGGACATTAAGAATCAAATAGCACAGTTACTGCTGTCCTGGAAATATTATATACTGACTAATCACTGGTGACTAGATTGACATGGTAAATCTAGCAAAATGTATATCCATACATGTTAAATGTACTCTGCTACTGAAATCCACTCAATAGACCTTAAAGTCAGGTTCACCTGGACTACTAGTGCATTGTCAAGCCTACTACTAGCCTCGGTGGGGAAACAGCAAATGAGACTTGGCAGAAAAATTGCTTCCTATGAGATCATATACCAACTATGGCACATTCCAAGGATGTGCGTCTCTAAAATACCTTATTGGATGGGTCCCCAACAGAAAGCACAAGATCTCCCTGACATTTTCAACAGTTGCCATCTTCTCTAGTGAGCAGAGAATGGATTGAGTGCCAGGTTCACAAGCCGCATGTTTCTCCCCCTACAGCCTCATGATTTGGATTCTGTACGAGTGAGCTCCCTTCAGATTGCCACACCACTCAAGTAAAACTAGTTCACAGCATGGTTTGCCAGTGGATTAGTATTCAGCTGCTTTATTCTGGGCCCTCTGCTTCAACTATGCATTTTTCACAGTTTCTTGATCTTCCTAGTCCTCAGGAAAGCAGGTGTCCTTATATGCATCTTGAATCTTTCAGTGGAATTTAATGTGCTTGCTGAAAATCCTTATAATACAGAACATAAGTGCCAAGTCACAACAACAATGGCTGCTGTAGCATTACAGTGAGATTTATTGCTTGCCATTTGTAACGTGAATGTGTGCGTCCACAGAGTCTCTGAGGAACCAGGCAGTTCTCATACAATTACGGTGCCATCCTATACACCTCAGAGTCAACCCTCCTGTAGATCAGCAACTTTTACTATAAAATGCCAGTAACCTAATAAGAGTACATTAGACAGTTTGTGAACCTCCTCTCACTCTTTAAATACAATGAAGAGAGTCCTATAACATCCCCTATAACTTGACCATTTCAAGCCAGAGCTAGATGGGATTCCAGAGCCCAAGAGCTCTCACAGAGAAAGCTATGGCACCAATCTATGGACTGAAAGGAAGACAGCTGATTTTTCTTACCTTTCTATTAAAAAGACTTCTGTGTGCATCACAGAAGCTTTTCAATTTTATTATAAAACCTCATTACTTCTTTTTATTGCAGACTTAGTGGAGCCTTCTTGTAGAAATTAATCATATGATTAACTGTAAGATGGTCTTTTAATACTGTATAGACCATATATTGTTAAATGTCCTTTTTGACCCTTTATTTGCAACTTGGGTATTCTCATAGGACAGAAAATAAGAGACAAATCAATGCAATAAGATATTTCATCCAGGGCTTCCTGCCCTACCCTAAACTCACATTATTTTAAACCTTATTACTCAAGGAAGGTACGGGATCAAATTCACAACTGTCAGAAACCATTAAAGTCAGTGGAGCCCTACCTGCTTATTCTAACAGGGAATCTGGCCAACATCATACATTTTATTCTTGACTATGTTAACTCAATGCCTTAAACAGGGAAAGTTTTTGCAATACAATTGTAATAGAGAAAAGAATCTCCAAATTAAAGACACTATCCAAGACAAGTTGTACAACCTTTAAAGACAATGAGCCTTCACATAAGGTTGCAGACAGAGGTTATCAAGAGCAGAGATATTCAGAATAGATAAACTTGAATTTATGCTACTGTCTTAAACATTTTTAACAAATATTTATATCCAGCATATTCAATTGAGGATTTATACTGACATATTTCAAATATGATTCTTTTACTTATCTCAGTTAATATATTTGTAGACTAGCCACGCTAATCAAAGGTATGCGAATGCCTAAGCGGGGAGATAGGTGTCTGCTTAGACATTTGAGCCAATCTACCATGGATTTTCCCTGACAACACCTTAAAATACATACATTCTTTTGTAAACCTCCCCTAGAGAGTGGAGCTCATCACTGGTCAGCACTGATTGTGCCTGAGAAAAGTCTTTATAAAATTCCTTAATCTTTTAAAGTCAACTATCTTTGCTGTTGATATAATGTTGTAATAGAATCTGTTGCAGGAAAAGATATCTAGGAGTTTCAAAACAATGTATGGAAGTCAGCAACATTAATTCTTTATTTAGAACTAAGTAGAATACAAACTGCTTAATTAAAATACTGCCTGCTAATCTTCTACCACTTGTAAATTTACATAGGACTGCAGGATTAGGCAGGCTGAAATGCAGAATTCATAGTGGGCTGGGTACTGCAGCATGAGCTGAGATACCCCCAGGGGGCTCAGCACCTGGCAGGAACAACAACAATGTTCAGCACGTGGATAATGCGAAAAATATTTCAGTCTCAGGAGTGGGATTCTCTTCTCACCACAAGTATAAATCAGGAATAACTCTTCTGAAATCAAGAGAGGTCGATCACAGAAAGTGGAAAATCAGACTTTGATGTATCTAAATACAAACCAAACGTACTACCATTTACCAAAACCTAGCTACTGTTACTTTTTTCGCCACCAGAGATTGTATTCAAATCTGTCACTCACCCTAATGTGTATTATATAGAGATGTCAAAGCAGATGCAAGTGAATATGCATAGTTCTGGCAATCTTCTCTTGTTTATTTTGGTGCATCGCAAGACAGCCCAATGTTATCCACTACAGTATAAACTTGTCTTTTCAGCTATTTCTACAGAGAATAAAGTGAGTGTCCTCTACTGCAGTTCTACTCAAATCCATCTATCATTTTATTAACCTGCTGGGAAAAAAATGTCCCCTGTTTTCTAGCTCACAGATTGGGGCTCTTCAGGACCACAGAGCAGGGACACTTCTGAAGGTTTTTAAAAAGCTGCAAATGCTTTCCCTTTGTGTAAACATGTGATGCAAAAGGATAATAATAATAAAAAAGGACAAATATATGTCCTTACAGGAATTATGCCTCGCAGAAAACAGTGACTTGGTTAACAAATCCTGAGTTCAACAATGATTAAATGCTTACTGTAGATTAAAAAAAAATAAAATAAGAGGAATCCAGCACTGATGGAGAGTGCAGCATAGGAGCTAAGCAGCACAGGATTTGCGAATCCTTTATCCTAGAGCAGCCAAGCCTCGTTTGGTCCTGGCACAAGGCACCATGTGAAAAGCTGCCCCACTCTGGGTTTGCCTGGTTTGTCCATGGCCATAGATCCCTGAAGCTCAGATTCCCCCCGGCTCTTTCCTGGCTGCTCCCCTCCATCCCACGTCAGCTCAGACCTACCTGGGAGATGCCCTCTGGCCAGGGACTCTCCAGGACAGTGCAGAACTTTCTTCTCGTGGAGGAAGACCTTCCTCCATGGGTGGTAGGGAAGAGGTATAGAAGTCCCATAACTCATACTGTGGGAAGCAGTCCACACTGCACCTGCAGCTCATGAAGCTCTGCCATGCAGAAGTGAGTGATCAGGGAATTTGTGGCTTCAGGAGATTTAGATGTTGTATTAACCCCAACCATCTCCTTTATTAATTCCTTATAAGGAATATCAGCTGAATATAAAAGATAAAACACCACTTTAACATAGGCCAGCTCATTGGCAAAAGCTGACATGATGTTGCACTTAGTGATATAGACCTTCTTTCAATGTGGTCTTGGTGCTCTTGCTACCCACAACGCATTCAGATGCTTGCTCCCTCTTACAAATTCTGTGCTACAGATGGTTTCACGAGCTGAAACCATACCTCAGGTGCTGGAGTGTTTTCAGGTTACAAATGCCATTTATTCTCTCAGTGTCTTCCAAGTTTGGTGATGTATGTTAAACTTCTTTCCTATAAGCCAGTTGGTCCTTGCCTACTTTGTTTGATAGGTGGATAGGAACACACAACAGATAAAGCAGAATATAGTTCCTCGATGTTATCAGCATTAAACCTGTACCTGTGCTTTTCCAGTCATGAAACCCCCAGCCCAAAGTGATACTTCAGCATTTTTCATAAGATGGCGAAGGGAGACAAGGTATTAGTCTGAGTAAGCTATACCATCTGTCAAAACATTCTGTGTTACCGTGGTCACACAATTTCATTTTTCCATCCACTTTTCCAGACAGCAAATGAGGAAAAATAGCATATCAATACATACCAGAGCTGGATATTCATGTCTGTAGAAAGTTCAGGTATTATTGGAATGGGACCAATTTATTCCTAATATTGACGAATACAAAAATCAAGAAAAGGCTAGATTTTCAGATTATCTATACAGGTTTTTTCCTCAGATGAATGCAAGTATTCTTATAAAGTCCTGAGATCCCAGCTTCTCACATGGCATGAAAACGCTGTTCATCTCTTCAAAGCAGTGGTCTTACTTTAAGCAGCAGTCCTTAGATTTTACAGACCTTTTACACCTTTTATTTTATCTGCTCCCATTTTCAGTCCCAGTACCTGTCTTCATGCTTTTTTTTCTAGCAATGTCTCTTACTTCTGACAGAGAGCAGGCAGCATATGACTGGGTGAGGAAATGTATCTCCACCCAGCAGCTCCTTGTGCAGCGGGGAAACCCAAGCTATCTTCTTACTACTGACAGAGTGAGAAACCTCAGTTCTGGGTTATGCCCCTATTGCTTTCTTTGCTATGTTTGTAGTTGAAAGGTACAATTTGGAACTTAGAAATCAGTGATAATTGGTCTTTGTACAAATTCACTTTAAGTGAAAGACTCGATTTCATGTGATATCATACTGATTGGAAATCAATTTTTACCAGGAAAAAATGTTTTGGGGCATCTCAGAAACTCATTCTTAAAGACCTGTATCACACCCATGTTACAGAACAGGAGCATTTGTCTTCATATACATAAAGATTCAGACCTTAAAACTTCAGAAAAAATCAAAACTGAAATGTTGGGCAAGTGCCCAACCATTCAAAGCTCATTTAGCATCTATCCTGTTGTAGATTTGTGAAAACGTGGAGACGAGAAGGCTCTGGAGAGACCTTACGGCAGTCTTTCAGTACCTAAAGGGGACCTACAGGAAAGGTGGGGAGGGACTCTTTATCAGGGAGTGTAGTGATAGGAGAAGGGGTAATGGTTTTAAACTGAAAGAGGGGAGATTTAGGTTAGATATTAGGAAGAAATTCTTCACTCTGAGGGTGGTGAGACACTGGAACAGGTTGCCCAGAGAAGCTGTGGCTGCCCCATCCCTGGAAGTGCTCAAGGCCAGGCTGGACGGGGCTTTGAGTGACCTGGTCTAGTGGGAGGTGTCCCTGCCCAGGGCAGGGGGATGGAACTAGATGATCTCTAAGGTCCCTTCCAACTTCAACCATTCTATGAAAATGGAACCTAAAAAGAAATAATTAATCACAAATTGAATTGTTTCAAAGCCTTTCCTGCTATAGATGGTGTACAGCTGCAACACAATAAATACACTGTGTAATCTCACTCAGAGGAACAATGGCAACACCACACACATTTTTCAAGATATAAAATGTGTAGCTGACTGGTACACACACCTATCCTCCCCTGCTGCACCAGTCTTTACAATTGCACAAGAAATTAGGGAGCTGAACATACAAACCCATCAGTTCAGACTCCGTCCTCCTTTCCATTTAGCTGGAGTACAAGCAGTAGCCAAATGAATTGCTTTGAACTCTTAGATTTTTAGCCAGCACTATGCTTCTTCACAGCAACAACCTAATAATGCCATACTTTCTTACTGTATCCATTTGGAATCTTACTTCAGGCTAATTTTCCACATTCTCTGATTTCCTCTAACTCTTTTGGTTTTGCTTCACCTTCTCTGAAGTATAAAAAAAACCCCACTTTTTCCTTTCATATTTACAGGGCACATCTTATTTTCTGTACATCTGCTGACTCTCACTGACAGAGATCAGTTCCTGCCTCTCTTCATCTCATCCCATCACCTTCTTTTTTTCTTTTTTTAAAATAGCACTTACATCCTCTCCTGTGTTGCCCCTCTCAGTTGGGTTGGGCTTTCCAGGAACCTCTGGAAAGCTACAGAGGGATTTCATCATCCTCACCTAAATGTCAGCTTAAAAGTCCCATTCCCTATGGTGCCAGCCAAGCCCTTGATAAATTGAGTTCAGGTCTGTGCTGAGCTACTGCCTCATGTTCTGGCCCAAGGTACCTCACAGTTCCCCATTCTCCTTCCTGCTCCTTGGCTGGGCACAGCACCAAGAACAGGGTTTTGGATCAGCCACCATCCACTTCATGGTAATACAGTCAATAGTGGTCTAAATTAGCCTTAGACATGCCATTGATTTGGTGATGCGAAATGATCTGTGTGGAACTAGAACATATATCTGTCTTCAGATGACTCTGGTATTTTTTGCCCATACCAGTACTTCTCACCCCTTCAAATCTTTTTTTCTCTAACTTACAGAACACAGGTTAGGTCAATCTTTCTCTAGAAGGCATACTTTCAAAACCCTAAATCATGCATTTGTTTGCCTTCCACTGCACTTTTACAAGCTCAGTCAGCAATGTCCTTCCTATAATACATTGCAGAATTGCAGATATTCCGAATGGAGTCTGACTAGTGATTTTCAAAATGGCAGAGTCACTGTAGTAGTGGTAACACACACTTGCTTGCATTTGTACTTCTGCCAACATTTTCTGTTCAGGACCATATTTGAACCTCTAGTTTCCCAGGGCATGGTAGGAACGGATGCATCTTTGAGTGCAAAAGCAAATGGCCTGAGCCATAATGGTAGGGTTTCCTTCTCAAACATACTTCTCCAGAGCCAGCAAAACCCCTTTCAGAGTAATTCCCGTGTCTAATTCCCTACAAGCGAGCTTAACACACAGCAGTGATTTTAGAGGTTGTAAGCAGCATCAATATTAAATCAGTAACATTCATACACAGTTAATCAAATGAATCCAGAGCCAAAAACCTCAGAGTGACTCTAAGGGCTTTCACCCTCTTTGATTTCCTATTCTTTGGATGAGATGCACGCTACAATCTCTTCAGTAAAAAGCCCTTGGAGAACTTTGCAACAACCTTTTGGTACAAAACTCTGGCTCAAATCCATTTCCTACAATTATATTTCACTATCAATAGCCTCTCCTTCATAGTCTTACTGTAATCCTAAAATAGTCTAACGTACAATACCTAGGAACTGCTGCATTATACCTTGCTGGGGGCATAATTTTAATGCTGAAGATATTGATTCCAATTTAAACTTTGTTTATAGGTCTTATGATGCTTTACGACAAAAGATATCACATAGAGTCACTAATAATGATCACCTCTTCTCCATCAAGATTATATCTGTTGATGGGTTTGGATCTGCCAGAGGTTACTTAGTCCCCATAACTCTCAAACTTGGTACAACTAGGGGTTCTTCACAGCCTGTGTATGTTTACCTGTTGAGATGGCATGACGCCTGGCTGCTCGCAAGTTGGTCAGACACTCCCCGTAAGACTAAGTTTCCAGGGAATATGAGAGCTCAGACAGGAGGCCTAGATAACATTTAAGTGCCATCACTTTTACAGGAAATCCTTTCCACTGTGACAGCTCTGCCACACTGGTGTCACATCCCTCTTTACACTTCATCACGCCTGTTCACACTTTGGTGCATTGATGAATCAATTAAAGCATTTTCTTGGCTTTTGCTCTCTCCCTTTTGCATCAATATGGGACAGTTGGCTCACAGCATGACAAACTTTCACATCTAGATTTTAAAACTTTTCCTGGAGGCTAATGGGAATACATGTTCCACATGTAAATCAACCAGTATAGCAGGACAATAGCGGAATGTTTCTCTGGCTCTATTTTGTTTTCTTGCGAAACTTGCAAAATGTGGCTCTGATGTCTCAGAACTGGTAGACTGAAAAGGAGGATCTAGTTTCCTTTTCATGAATATAGAACTTGCAACATCTACTGCTATCAAAGCCATTATGTTTGGATTGTGTTCTTAAAATACTATATTCTTGGGGTCTGGCCAAAATTTGGAAATCTTAATGAATACAGATTACACTCTGAACCTAATATGGGTTCCTAATAGAAATGACTTGAATTTCAGGAGTGATACATGCCCGTGAATCCCATTGCAATTAGAGAGCACTACAGGTACTTGATAGCTTGAAAAATATAGCTTCTTCTACCTAGATGTAGGAATATGAGTTAGAATCTACATTTAGGTACCTATGTTTAAAAATGTTTTTATCATTGATGTTACCGTGTACATACCAGTGTAATCCACGGGCAGCCTTTTTAATATCAAGTCTACAGAAATCCTGATTTTCAGAAATATCAAGACATACTGACATATGTTCTTGAAAATCAGACTGAAAAAAAAAAAGTATCACATTCTAAAGATTTCCAATGCTGCTTAAACAGAGTAACTCCAGAGAACTCTCCTTCTACTTGAAAGTTCACCCATTTTTCAGATCGTAATATGTAACTTCCCCAAAGGGAACAAAATGCCTTTCAGACCTGCTGCTCCAGTCCTAGTCTCAAGCACTCGCATTGCAGTATTGACACCAAAACTGGCAAGACATGGAAGAGGAGTCTGCTCTTACAGATTATACCTACATAAATTCACACACATATATATGCCTTTATATACAAAAATACACACATACACACATCAGAAAAATACAGTGTGAAAATGGAGATATTTTGCATAACTAATTAAAGAAAGTCTATGTCCACCCAAATTCAGGATCATGGTGGTCCACCCAAGACGATTTAAGCCCTGCCCAAAGATTTACCAGTGTCACTCAAAGCTAACACAGCAAACTGTACTGCTGAGACCATGACAGTACTTTTAAAAAAGTATGCAAAGTAATCCAATTTGACTGTGGAATCCTTTACTAAGTAAAAAGCAAACTAACACGTTATTTGAAGATAGCTACATTATTCTTTAAATAAAATGATTTCCAAGTTATACTCCTCACCATATGTGAATTATATGCCGTTCCTGAAGGTATAGTGTTTAATCCTACAGTTTCTTTCTTATGAAAGTTGTCCTTACTATCCACTAGTAATTTTTCTAAATAGTGTTTGCATGATGGGTACAACCTATAACACGCATTTTTATAACAAGGACTTTGAGATACAGATTTTATCCGAAGCATGATTAAAACCATGTTACCCATTAAAACTTTTCTTAACCTGTTGCAGCTGCAACAAAGAGACATTCTGAGCCTTTCCCATAACACTTTTTCAAGAAGGTAAGGTAAATGAAATTTGTGTTAAAGCTTCTGTAACCTTTGATTCACTGAATTAGGGATTTCCCCAATTAGAGAAGAAAGCAGATCCAGGAAAAGTGATGTGTGGGTATTTACTTTCTGTTTAAAGACTTTTTTGATTAAAAGATACTGGAACAGATAACACAACAAAATTAGGTTTTGCTGTGATGGTGAGGTTAAGGTTTCTGCTGTTGCTAGGATATACTGCCCTATCACAGCCAATCTTGACGGTGAAAATTGGGGCCTTAATTTCCCAGTGGTCCATGCTACTTCTGACTTAGGCCTCATTCTGGTTAATCATGCTGTCATTCTCGCTACAGATTGCCTTTTGACATCTTCATCTGCAAAAAGATTCTACAGTCAAGCCTGACTATGGCGAGTCAATTCAGTGTTTCACTGGTGGTCAAGACTGAACTCACGGTCGAGTTTCTTGTGAAGAGAAGAGGTTCACTAAAGGATGAGGAATACAGTAATTGAAGAGTTATTTTGCTTGGCAGAGGCAAGCGTGACCATGTCCGAGCAGAATGTAATTGCAGCAGTGATCACATTTGGCTCCCAGTACTGCAGTGTCAGGAGCCATTTACACTGTTACCAGAAGAGTCAGAAGGCAGAGCCTTCCCCTGCTTGCACTGGTTTTAATAACGAAACAGAATAAAGCTGCTTCTGATTTACACTTGAGAACTGAAGTGTGCATTGCACTTGGTATTGTCTTGTCTCAGATTACAGATCCTGTTGAAGATGTGTTTAGGCAGTTTCGAGAGCTTTTTTTCCTAAAAATTAATTTCTCAGGTTTTGCTGTGATTTCTATTACACTGTTCATAATGTGTAATAGATTGTTCATAATGTGTGATCCATTGGGATAATGGATCATCTGTACTAATTCCCTCAAGTTGCAATTCATGCCCTCAGTTACCAACACATTTGCCCCTGTAAGGCAGTTCCATAGTGCAGAGAGATGTAATATATAAAGCATACCCTGCTAAGGCATGGCTGCTGTCAAATGCTGCTTAAAAAGCCTTTCTGAGGATGAGTGACAGGTGTCTGACTACAGGCTTCACCGAAGAGAAACATAAAAAAATCTGTGAGATCCAAACAAGGTGAATTCTAGCAGGCTGAAAAGGGGGCATCTGTCTGAAAAATAAAACTAACCTGTGTGTTACACAAGGTAAAAAATTAATTCAGTTAGAAAATTAAAATAGAAACTGTACTTTACACACAATTATATCCAAACCATATGTCTTTTTTTTTTTTCAAAGATGTTATTGCTTTCACTGCCATGTAAGTTTAATGTGGCCGCAAACTACATTAGATCTCAGTTTCCACCAGAGATTACATGCAAATGTCATCGAAGTTATACCAGTAGAGAAATGTAACAAAAACTTGTGCTGTTTTCCTATAGGTAGGAATGAACAGGAAGCATTTTAGTGTTTTGAATAATTTATTGATGCTTTTGAAAAGCAGATGTGCTCTCATTAACACTGCTTCTCTGGTAACTTCTGCCCTTACTACCAAGATTTCTTCTGGTGCCAGTCATCCACTATTTTTTCCCCACAATTATAAAAGCAGACCACTTACTACAGAAAACTACAACGAAACAGTACAGTCAGCCTAGCAGAAGATTTCTCAACAATTACTATTATTTTATTAGAAAAGAGCAGAAAGATCATCTGATGCTCTTAGCACCTTCCTTGATACCTGACAGGTATCTCAGCTGTGAAGGTATCAATTGAACTAATGGGAAAGGAAAATCTTTATTGCTAGTAAATCCAATAAGCTGGACTCTGCTACTCTTGCTTACAGTGGCTAATAGTTTCACTAAGGGCATCTAAATTTAAAACAGTATTTCTTACAGAGAGAATAAGTAATACCAACACAACCTAGTATAAGAACTTGAAGTTTCTAGAAGACAGGATAGCCCAAAATTAATCTGGCTAATGTAGCAGCTAAACGGAAATACATATAGTTGCAGGGCACTGGAACAGGGAAGCAAGGAGTTGATTGAAAGCGTGGCTAATGAAGTCATTGAACTTGCTCGGAATATATAACGCAAACCCAGAATGAAGCTCAAATCTCAATTTAAAGATTCTGCTTTGCAAATACACAAAATGGCAAATAAATGCACACATTTTTAAAAAAGCAGAGAGATCTGCTTGGTAAAAGTGTTTCCAGAAAAGGTTTCCAGTTAATATCATTACAATTCCTCTGGTAATTCAGATCATCTTACTAGTAAAGACACCAGTTCCCGTTACAGCAAGGCCAAATCCACTATTACCCCTCATATAAAATAATTATACACACCATATATGCAGCAGTGACATACATGTACTAAACTCCAAAACCAAGTGATAAATTGCATTTCTTCACCACCTCTGACCGCCTCACCTGCACTCTGCCCACTAATCCATCTTTGCCAGGACTACCTCTAACCTTCCATACCTATCAGCTGCTTGCAGACAACCATCATTTTTTTCAGATAATAACCTGCTAAAAAAAAATGTTTTCTTCCTTCCTACAAATGAGGAACTTGCCCCTAAAATGTATTGGTCTGAGGTTCAGGGCACTCTTAGAGCACTGACAAGTCCAATATCTCAGAACGCTTGAAGGTTAGAAATGAGTACTTTATATAAATGAGAAAGAGCTACAGATTCACTCCCCTAATTGTTCGATATAGGCTGTACAAGATATAAAAGTTTTTAGTTTAGTCCTGGTAGATCATAACATGTCAAATTTCCAAATTGCAGTGTCGTGAGGCACAGAATGGCTCTCAGCTCACACTTAAATGTTATGAAGTTAATTATTCAGGTTCCCCACCTTGAAAGGCCTGTAAAACTAACTTCACTGAGGAAGGTTGGTACAAAGGAAGTAAAGAGAGGGGTGAACACATAGATGATCCTTAAAAACTGCAAAATATATCCGTTGCTATGTAGCTATATGCTTTACCAGTCTGAGTTTATTCACCTCAAATCAGCTCCAAGTACAGATGAAGTCCATGCAGTCTGTCACACCCTTGGATTTTTTTTTTTCTTCCATGGCATAAACAAAATACCAGGTGATGCTGCCAACATTTCTAGTAGCTGGGTGCATATACAGACAGCTACTGAAATCAAGGTCTGCGTTCTGCCTCAAGAGAAGGCAGGCATTTCTCACTATGAATTTGGGCTAAGCAGCACATCCCTCCACTGTGCACAGAGATAACATCTAACCAAAACACCCATGAAACCACCACCTTCCACCTGTGCATAATGCACTGTGATGGAAGGATATAAGACACTGTAAAGCAGCAAAGCGCCTTTATGTATACCAAAGCTCTCACACACACTCCTAAGGAAAACTCCACCTGTCTCATTTCCCTCATGTATGACTGGTGAGTTAGCATGATCCAGCAAATTGTGAGACCTCGGGAAGAAGCAGACCTTCCCATGCAGTGTGTACCAGCAGGCTGCTTGTCCTCCTTCCTTATTGCCCTATTGATTGCCCTCTTTCATTTACAAAGAGCGCAGCACATGGGAAGGAAGACAAATGGCCAAGAGCCTGCCCTGACCTCTCCTATCCTCCTAACCTAGCAGGCAAGAGGAGCCTGCGGAAGGCGATTTTGGGTCAGTGCCGAGCACACCTGCAAAGGAAAAGCGACCGCGGTGAAGCTGTACGGGAACTGAGGTGGGAAAGGCAAATGTGCCTGTGCCATCCCTGCTCACGCAGTCACTGCACAAGCACCTGATGTATTTGTGCTTCTTCTTCACCATCTCTTAGAAAATGCATCCTTTGTGCAGGTATCACATCTTGTCCTTTTATGTCATGGAAATTGATTTTTTTTTATTTTTTTTTTTTTAAATCCTAATATAACCAGGGATACTGTTAAACAGAGCAAAATAATCTAACCACTTTTGCAAGTTAGATAACTATCTAAATTATCTCCTATGAATAGCTGTGCAATACTGAACTGGTAACATGAGGATTCTTGTTTGAGAGTTTCCTTAAGGCCCTAACGTTTCCCCCCCCCTTTATATTTTGGTTTCTGAAAAGTGAAGAAAATTAGTTATTTTTCCTTCTGCTTCGTAATATTTCAAAATGCCTATGATGACACTCTCACATAATTAGATAATCATTAACTTATTTGCATTTTAACAGTAATCAGAGGGTACTAATGTGACACAGTGTAATGCTGACAGGTTTCTGAAAAGAATTTTAAAAGGCTGAAGATCAAGGAATGAGATTAATAGAGTAACACTGAAGACTGGAAAGTAATACTTTTTCCATTAAAAAAAAGTTTCACCATGACTGAAGTATTTCAGTTAACTTATTATAATATAATACCAATTTATTATAGATGATACTTACTAATTGTATTTATTTCAAAGCCAGGAACAATCTGTAGAGAAGTTATGATGTATGGGCAGTCAAAATCCTTGCTTTCCAGAGAATTTCAAGGTCTGCTTACAGCTAACTCTGTGTTTGTGACCAGAGCTGGTCAGGTGTACACAATTAGTTTTTTCCAGGAAATCTCCCATGTGAGCTCTCAGTTTTTTAATCCTTAGATTCCTGCAGAACAGTCATTTGGGTTTTTTTAACTATTTGCAAGCCACATGTTTTGAAAAGATTTGAAATCTTGGTGATTTTCTAACTCAGTGATTCAGACAAGCTTAGAGAGGTCAACGCTTGTCAGGTACCACCAGAGATATTGTTCCCAGCTTGCTTTGTTTCAATGATCATAGATGACGAGATTGCAGTATAAATATTAGCTTCCGGATTTACCAACTAGGCTTTGCATGGATGCGGCTCATAGCATCTTCACCCCAAGAAGTTTCCAGAAAGCCTAGGATGGCTGGCTGCTTCCCAGGTTCCCCCACACAACCACACTGCTAGGTGCAATACCCCATTACCATTTGTACTTCTGGACCTATGGACTGACACCTTCCATTTTCGAGGTAGACCAGGAAAATGGTCTATAGACCATTTGTGGTATATAGAAAATATTAAACTGAACATGAAATTCATGAGAGCAAACATGTGATCCAGCCCTTAAACTATGTATTTTGCATATATGTAAGCATCAGCTCATTTAGCACTGATGACACAATCCCTTCTGGCAGTACTGGGACACCAGTAGAAAAGATGAAGCGATTAACACTACTCAAAGAGTGAAATGTAAAAAAACATTAAGCGTCAGAATCAAGTTTTCTCATTACAGTATTTTACACCATACATAGCCAGCATGTTTGAACCACACCTATTTCTACAGAATCTAAGGGTGAGAGTTACATACAGATTAATACCTACTGGGAAAATTCTATACAGTTATTTGTTTTTCCATAGTGTTAATTAAGAACTAATGGGAATCTCAGGTCTCTGTGAAAACAAATTTCACTTCAATTTTAGTGAGTTACATTTCCATAGGACATATGTTTCCATAAGACACTGCACACAGACCTTACTTTATTTATCTTGTAAGGCTGAGCTGTTAACAGAGCTGGGATTCACACCTTGGGATCAAAGGAGCATAGGTATTTGAAACCTGATGCTTATACCTTTAAAATATCTGCTCTGGGACACGGTCCGTATGTTTTCCCATTTTCCCCTCCCAGGTTACATTTTGTAATAGAAAAACTGTATATTCTTAAGCTCTCTGAATTCCCTAAATTTACCAGAAAACTGTGATTTAAAAGAAAAATACTAATATGATGAACTTTGGATGACATGGATTGACTTTTAAGAGCCTTTCCTGGACCTCCATGTGATAGCAGCATTAGGGTTAGTCACAGGGACAAAGATATGTTTAGGTTCTAAAAAATTAGCAAGTTCTTGTTGGTGACAGACCTTAAACCAAACAGAAGGAAGGGATAGAAATCAATTGCAAACATTTATTTGTTAATTGTTTAAACAGGAATTGCTTATAATTACCCAAGTTTTAATGGTTTTCTAAAGGAAACAGAGCAATTCTTCGCTAACACTTTGCTTTGTTAGAAGTGAAGAGGGTTGTAAATGCACTTTACTATTATCTGTGCCTTCCTTCATATGTTGTGATTATGTGTTCAGTAAATAGCATCCAGACTAAAAAGACCTTGTTGTGAAATCAAGCAACATTAACTCATTAAGTCAATAATTCATGGATTCTTTTATCTAAAGTGGCAACATCACACCATCAATTCACAAAGCAGCCACTTCTCCGAAGTGTATGTGATGATAATAATGGATTTTCTAACAATACACTCTCAGAGCAAGGTCACTGCGCACAGATGCGGTGGACGCCATGATCTGACCTAGGTCAGCAAAACAAGCTTTATTATTGAACCTAATTATGAACTATCAAGATAATGGCCTAGACTAAACTGTTTCCTAGGGGATTATTTAGAAACTAGTCAGCCATTTTAGGTTCAAATCTACTGTACAGCACTACCTTCAAAAGTAGAACAATTGCTGCTAGTATGTACTGTCTATGCTAGGTACAATGCATATACACACATACTACACATCCATTTTTTAATATCCCCATAGCTGCCAAAGATAACTCACATGTGCACAGCACATATCCAAATCAAACTGAGTTGTATTTTTGATGAGGACGGTCTAGTCAAGTGAAAGCGAAAAGAAAAAGGAAGTGTACAAATTTGCATGGACATCCACTAAGGTTAACAATCCACACTTTGCACTTGGCTTTGCTTAGGTTTAGAGACAAAAAACTTTTAATACAATAATCTTTTAATAGAGCCTGGTCATAATACAATGCTAATAAGCGAAGAGAAATGAAGCAAAAACTGTTTGGGATACCATTGGCTGCTTTCAGACCAATCGCAGTAAAACTCATGATGTTCATAATGTATTTCAAATTTATTCCTTAAGAGAGCTCATGTAGGAAAAGTATTTCATGCTTCTTAGATTTCCCCTTATTAGTTAAAATTAATGTGTGGGATCAAAGCTGCCTAGTGTCTTTTTTGCTCAGCTGAGGGTATTTTCACTTTTTTCCTCCCCCCAGGAAGATAAAGCATTTCAGTTGAGTTCACCTCTCCAGCCAGAAAGTCATTAAAATGGTTCCTTCCCTTGCGTGTCTCACACTGGAATTCTCCCAGGTATATAGAACTGACTCATTATTATTTTATATTTCAGCTCATGTAATTATACCCAAGTTTCGGAAAGGAACGGTTCCTTGAGATCAGAGTTCTTGTTGTGTTAGAAGTGAAGCCAACCTCTGAGTATTCCTGGCAGGGGAAGATTGATTCCCCGTATGATTCCCTCAATTATTTAAAATGATCTTGTTTTTATTTAAGGTTTTGATTCATATGATAATTAGAGACCTATTTTAGAGATGTTTGTTTTTCTAAGATCAGAGTTCTGTTGCTGTGATAAACTTCTCACCTTTAATCCAGCTTCCAGTCCCAGCGAACCAGTCAACCTGTATGAATTAACATGATGTGATTGACCCTGTACCTTGCCTGTGGGTTTGTAATGAGATCCAACCCATGGGAAAACGCGTAGGGAGAAGGGAGGGGGCGGCTCAGCCTGAAACCTTTCCTTTAACTGGTTGGCCTGTGAACCCATATGAACTGGATCTCCCACAGAAGTTATGATTTGAAAGTAACCCTTTCAAATCACACTTGGAAAGGTTCACATAGCTCTAGTGCTAATACACTAGGGCAATTTGCAGAAAATTCTGTATTTCTTCACTCTATACTGACAAAGACTGAAGGTTCACAAGCTCTAGGCCAAAAGAAGTCATAAGGGAAAAGCAGTTTTTCACAAAAATCAAGATAAAAGATTGACTTAGTCATACCTTGATGGAAAGAGTCTTTAGGAATAAATATAAGAGGGAAGAAGGGGAGAAAAAGCCTACTTTTGCAGGGGCACTGCTGAAAAAGCTATCTTGAAGAAACAGAGCTTTCTCCATTTCACGTCCTGAATTAGCCATGCTACGTTTATTCTGTGTTACATAAACTTCTATAGCAAGGCTTCTGATTTTTTGTATAATCATTTAATGAAGCCTGGAGAAAATTGAAAGTTGTATTACCAGTAGCTGCTTGGAAAACATTCCCAACCTTGTGAGTAAAAGATGTTTTAAAGTATCTTTGAAAAAATTTGTGTAATAATTTCCGTGCTCTTTCTATTAATATATCAAGGAGAAAGAGCAGAAACTTTTGGATTAGAATTAGAAATGCTGGTAGCAACTTTGTCACAAAGTACAGTGTTAGACAGCAGAATTGTATACCAGGTATACTATGTACCAACAAAGGCACAGAAAATATCAAGCATTCGTTCTGTCTAGCTCCTAAATGACCCCAAACCATTATTTTAGAAGGAATTCAGAAGGAAAACCAAAAATAAGTTAAAAAAAATAAAACATACACAGGGAATTGGCACAAAAAAAAAAATAAATATCCTAAGGCCATGAAACCCCAAGGAAGATGTTTGAAACACCAGCAAAATGCGCAACAACTGAGAACACTAAAAGAAAACATTGATGGAACCAGATCTTTTGAAAGAAGTTTTAAGAGGACAATCTATGAAAAAATACCTAAATATAAGGACCTATTGCTCCTCATCTGGAAATAAAGGAAACTATGCCTTTTTACAACAGAAAAGGTCTGGCTCTCAAGTTAAAGCCATCCCTCAGCTTAAAGCACATTGTTGTGTTTTAATAGCTCAATAGACAGAAGAAACAGTCTTCTTGTGCTAGAGTCCTATTTCTTCTTTTGCAATGGCAGCTCAGACACCTTTCAATGAGAGTTTGATCAACATTGGTACACATTGATTTGGGACTGAAGTCTATCTGGGCCTTCAACTTAAAAGATTATTTAGCACATGCTATGCATTCGCAGCTCTCATGGATCTTGGGGAAGCAGGGAGCTACCAGGTAACGTCCATGCAGATACCTAAATATGGTTGTAGCCATTTAGTGCTAGGCAAATGCAATTTGCAAGTGAAGTTTCTTTGCAATTCAATCTTCTGGAGCAATCCTGCTAACAGTCCCACCCCTTACCCTCTTGCTTCTGCCCCTTGGCTCCCCACCTTGCCTGGCAGCACAAGCTGCTGCGCGGCTACGCAGCAAAGGACGCCTGGAAATGAAGGCAGCAGAAAGCTGGAGAATGGCACAGCAGGGAGACAGCGGGTCAGTGCTTAAATTTTTGGGGCACAAAAAATGCTTTGCTTCTACAGGAAATAGAATACCCAGCTTCTGCACTCTTGCTCCTGCAAGCCAGCTCGATCCTTCAATTCTGTTTTTAAGACAAGATGATGACACGCATTCTTTTGCACTGTGTCCTACTTTCAGCAAGCTGTACACTGCCTCCCTGCCACAACCTGCAGGGAACACGGGCTCCAAACAGAACATCACAGAAATTAGCAAGAACCTTCTCATTCATAGAAATTCAGCGCTTGTTTGTGGAGCAACATGAAAACACTGAGTGTGGAAAGCACTTAAGTTACTGCATTGCTAATAAAAATTTCAGGAATCTTTCTACAGAAAGCTTTTAAAATTGAAACAACTCCAAAAAGCATTGGGTACAGTAAATTTCTAAGATATAAATGACAGTGGGAAACGTCAATCAGTCTTGCATAATTTGCAAACATTTTAGTCAATCTAATTTTCTCTTTTTTGTGTGTGCACGTACTGATCTGATTTTACATATACACACCCTTTTGGTAAGTAGAATTAGCCGTTTCCATAACCTCATGGTACATATGTGCTGAATCAGGCCAATGCGTTGCTTCATACATAAGTGCAAGCAACAAAATCAATTGTCTGGAGCATTATCTGATGTAGTCAGCCCGGGAAGGCACTTTACGTTTTGTTTATGCCTATTCCTGTTCACTGTTTTAAAATAAAGCATCTCAAAATGGTGTCAGCTTTTCACTATAGTTCTACTGCACTTCTAGATTCCAGATAAGGAAGGAAATACAGAACAGACATGACTGTAAAATTTTAAGAGGCAGAATACTTCAAAACATTAAAAATGAAGTGTTAATTAATTGAATTTCAAGGAATATAGACTCTCTCTCTCCTAGCTTATCTTGATTTCAATATTAAAGATAGGGGTAAAATGGAAAGGCATCAGGCCAGTCCTTCAAAAACAAAGAGAAACTTCTTGACAGACTGGATTATACTTCTAACATTATGTTCTTCCCACCTTCCTAATAGTCCTTAGTCGTTCCTGTTAGAGATCCTGGCTGAAATCAACACTCTTTATCTGATTGTGACTGTAGATAAGTATCAGAGTAGTAGAGTTACTAACTACAATAAGAGGATACACAGCTTTTGTGCTAATAAGCACTTCTTTTTAAATGCTAAGAGCAATTAGTCCTTTTGTGTCAACTATTGATTATGCAGACTGATAGACAAAACCCTCCCACAGCCTCATTCTTCTTTCTCCTGGATTTCTAAAGAGCAAAACTGGTTTAAAGCAATTCTAAAGCAGAGTGATACTCCATCTTTGGAAATCAAGAGCAGCTTAGCTGTTTTAGAGAGCAACAGTGATGGGCTCGACTATGAGTGAGAAAAGCAATTTCTGATGTGTTCCTTTTTCAGCGCTATTTCATGAAAATACCCACTTTTGAGACTGGCTTTCTAGAACAAGTATGAAGAAGTTTTAACTAGGAATAATTTTAGCTGTTTCTAATTAAAACTATTTTTTAATTGACTTTTTGCACAGTTAATCTACATGCATTCAATTAAAAATTTGCTTTCTAAAAAATAAACACTCACAGTTCAAAGTTTGTGCATTTAGAATCCTCTTCTGACCTATGCAGCTTCACCATGACAATATCCTTAACTGCCATTGTCCATGAGTACATGCTTATTGAGTACATTACGCGTCAGACTGCATGGTTTATTTATAATGAATGTAGCTTCAATAAAATGACATTAGAGTTGTCTTTTTATAAAAAAGTTTAAATAATAAATAAATGGTATATTGCAACAGCACCCATGCACGTTCTTTCTAAAACGTAAAAATGCTCCTGTATGTTTATAAAAAAAAGATACTCCTTCAAAACAGCATTTGAATCTTCTTATGACATCTTACATGGGCACTGCTAAATCATCACCAGGTTCTTAATGCATTTAAACTAAATATACAGAAAAAGTGAAAAAGTAATTACCTGGCATAAGAGTCACTTAATTTTCATTGGTAGCAACAATATATAGTCAAGAATTACAGGAAGTGTTACAAGCCTATTACTGTATTGACCGACTCCAGAGTGTTTAATAGTCCTATGATTATTCCTTTAGGCTTATTTTCATCAAAATATGGGAAGTCCTTGAAATCCCAGAGCAAGAGAAAGGTGGAATTCAGTATCTCCAAATTTTCAGCGATTGGTTGAGGATTTCTTTTCAAGACAGAACCATAATGCATAGATTAAAAAAAAAAGCATAAATTTTTACAATTCCATGTCAAAAGCGGCAAGACATTTAATTTTGTATGCAACTGCAGCTGCTTTTTCTTAGTTTTTATATTGCTGCACTGCTGCTTCACACAAGCGACTGTGAAGTTATTTCATGAACTACTCATTGATCTCTATGAATTTATTACAAACACTCTGGACCTTATTATAACGGCATCCTTGAAATACAAGCATTTTGAATGTCACAAGGAGATGTTGCTGTAATAAAGGAGAATGTAATAGGCTTTCATGCACAGTATTTGAGTGCCAAAAAATTTTCAAAGAGAATAATGTAAGTGCATGCCTTATAAGGAAGGTGGATCCTATACATATTGCAGTTTGAAGACTTCTTGATATAGCGCATTAAATCCATAGAAGGATTCTGTTTCCAGACATACACATGAACATACTAGCCTGTATCATATTCATGTACACAATTTGCCGAGAAAGTTAATACACTTTCATTACTATTTTCCCTCCACCAAGATGAATACAGAGTACGAACATCATGTACGCCAAAATTGATAGGTGCATTAAGTTCCTGTGAATGTGTTAAAAAATTTGTATAAACTGATCATAATTTAGATTTCAAGGGGTAATTGTTTGATACTTCTGCTGCTAGACCTGTTTAGGACCTCTGTTCTAAATACAATCTTGGGTGCCTAGAACCTCCAAGTGCTCTAGCCAGCATCACAAGTATTTATGCAAAGGAATGACAACTGTAAGAGCTAAACATCTATTCAGCCAACGCATAGATGTCTTTAAGGTTATAGGTATTTGACACATGCAAAAGCACTGCAATGTATTTTGGTAAGTGCCTATTAGCACATTCATTTATGGAGTTTGAATGTTTAGTATTGGGTTATTCATATCTGCATTTAGAAACCGAGTAATGTATTTAAATGAATCTGCCTTATCTGATTAATGCTTCGTTTTGCTAGGATTTCTTCAGCTTGAAAATATTTTGCTTTCCATGAGCACTGTTGATCCCATTACTGAAATCTCTAGTCAACCATTAGGTTACTTTTTGTAAGTGCATGTGTTGCTTTTGAAAGCTGTTGAACTTCCAGATTTATGGCACTGAAAGTTTAAGCCATTGATCCACTGCGCAAATACATTACGGAGAACACTCGCAGTATACAGGAGCTGCTTTACTGAAGAGCTATTTCAACATGCTTCAGCCCTGACCTGGGACCCATCTCTAGAAGGGAGAAAAGTTAAGTCTTCTTGAGTCATTGAACTTCTCAGTCAGAACCAGAAAATGTACAAATACTATATATTGCTATGGTAATGTTGACATTACGGAAAATGTAGCATACTTCTGTCTGTGCCAGTCCTCCAGTTTCAAGACTATGACCTCTGAAAGAGAGGTTCTGCACCTCTTCTGAACTTCACTACAAGCTTTATGGCCTTTATAAAACAACTAGCAGCCTAAGCATCATTTAAATGACTAAAACACCATACAGATCCATTGCTCAAGACTTCTGAATTTCAGAACAAGGGGATCTATAAAATTTATTTTAAAAATTTAAAAAAGAAAAATCTATAAAACCCTTATTTACAGGGTTTCTTAAGGAAATATTTGTGATCATGCCATTCAGCTGGTCCTGCAATTTTTTAAAAAATAGCCAGTTTCAACAAAAAACTGATACAGCAGTAGAAATATTAAGTTACTAGCAATTCTGTGAAAGTCAGTGAGCAGACAGAGGACAGAAACCTGTACTAGTGCTCCACACTGAAGAAGCAGCATTCAACGTCCTGTTCTTATTTCTGTTCTGAGAATCAGCAGCCACTTGGCTAATCCCCGTATGTACTCACTGGCTTTTTTAATCAATATGTACGCATGCAATCCCAAATCAGACATAGCAATAGCTTTCAATGGCCAAACAGGGAGATAAAACTGGGATTATGGGGATACCCAGCGCTGGGAGACAGACAGGGCCAAACTCCACAAGAATCCACTCTTCATCAGTTTCACCGCTGATAGAAAAGCAGTTCTTACTTCCTTACAGAATAAGTTAAATTCTCAACAATTAAATAATACCTCATATGCGTTAATGCTTTTTCATAGCTCACAGACTTGTGTTTCTGAAAATAACGTATTGGTGCAAAATAAGTCTTAAAATAGGGGTCTAGGACCTAGTTTTTAGATGAGGTGCAAATGGAAAGGAATGTACTTGTGTGGCTTCTTTTAACTGTTAACTTATGAGCTCACTTTTTAGATGACAGAACAATTTAAGAAATTACAGAGCATGTTTAGTCTAGAAAATCTACAGTGTAAGTAATTTGAAAATTACTCTTAAAAAACCCAAACACACTTAGGCATGCAAAATTGAGCCTGAAAACAAAAATTGTGATAGCAAGAGTCACTAAATACTGAGTAAGAAGGCTGGATACTCAGTTTTCAGTATTGGAAAAAATGAAATAGTTCAAAGAAAATTTTAGATTATTCCACTGTTTTTCTTCTGTCTATTCATCTGCATTAGACAGGGTTTGTCAAATACAATAGTTCTTGCTGAACAACAGTTTCTATGCACCCCATGAAGTCCTGTTTCTTTTAGCCTCGTTGTTCCATTTTAGAGGTCTCCTAAGTGACACGTTCAAACATCAAATCAGAGTCCAGTATTTAGTATAAGCCCATGTCAGTTCCTCACTGGCCAAAGCACATTGTTCTTGTCTATTTATGTTGTTTGTCCTTATTACAAGCTTCCCATAGGGCCTAAGAAACCAACTAAACTCACTAACTCCAGAGGTCAACCCTAGTTAAAACACTTACACCTTTCTTCATATTACAATTATTTATTTTCTCCAGGAAAAAAGCATGTTAGTAGCAATATTCCACTACATTTAAAGGAAATGTTGGAAAAAGTTGATTATATATAGAACACAGCCTCATACACCATGTTTATGGCATAATGAAACTGAAGAGAAAAATCTAGCTTCAAGTGAAGATGAGATAAGTTTAGATGAAAACATTTGTTTGCAGAAACAGCACCAGCACAATTTTCCCAGAACCTGAACTTCACTTCCTTATGCCTTTAATCAACACTTTAGTATTATTCCAACAGTCAAATTCTCAAAACAGCAGCAATGTACCCACCTCATTATTAAGAAGCCTAGTTAGGTCTTGACATTTGATGCTGCCAGGACATGAAGACTACGTTTGCAAGATGTATACATTCAAAACACTGGACCTTAATTGGCGATGTGGCAGTCCTTTTGTTGAAGATACACCACATACAGTCAGTAGCTTGAGCAAGCTTTTAAATAATGCACTACTGAGACACATCTCTGAAACCATACCATTTCTGTAAACAGATGTTGAATGGGATTGCCCAAAACAAGTACTAATCCTTCAAGGACAACAAACAAATATGGTGGCTTTTATCAGAAGTAATGAAATAACATAGGACACTATAGATAAATCAGTCTTGGGCCCACTGTCCCTTTTGTGTAACATTTTTACTGCTCAGATGAACAGTAATCTGCAATGCAACAGTTAGCTAAGCAGCAAACATTCATTAACTGAAACATGACGGTTTCCAAACAGATCCTAAAAGATATGGAGAAAATTAGATACAACTCAAGTTTTATTAGTCCTTCCTTCATATTTTACCTAATGCATAATGATTCCTGAAGGATACTTGCCCGTCAAACTTATTTTTATTCAGCTGTAACTCTGTGCTCAGAAAGGTACACATTCATATCTAAAGGAAAGATTCCCTCCCGAGCATAAGTACTCCAGCATACACTATGTAAGTAAAAGGTATTGTACCTGTATTACACAACAGAACTATACTTAGTTGAATATACCTTCAACTAAGGGGGTAGGTACTTGCCAAGCAACTTGCTTGAAAAGTCACATCAGGCTTTTTTGTTGGCAGTGTCAGCTACGTTTGATATAGTGAAATAATTTCTGCTGGTGCAGGGTTGTCTTGATGTTCCACAATAGCTGCGTTTGCTTGCATAAGCATATCCCGCATGAAGAGACTATAGCCAACAAATTACTCTAAGTCAAAGATACAAAGAACAGCAGAAACTTTACTCCTAAAATATTCAGCTGCTCCAAAGAATGACACAATTGATAAAAAGGCATGTACCTCCATCTTTCTATTCTGGCAAATCAAGTTAGGAAGGGCTTGGACAAAGGATGAGATACAGACACGAGGCCTATTTCTGATCATCTGGGAAGGGAATCAACCCAAAAACTTAACTGCAGATGAACTTTTCAATACAGGTACAGTTTATCAGTGTGTTCAGGACAAAGTAAAGTACAAGCAGATGACTGCTAGCAGCAGATTTACAATATATAAGGAAGTAAGAATATTCATATGTCAAATTTTGGAAGAGAAATGTCATGGGATATCTGTTTCTCAGGATAGTGGTGCTTCAAGAGAAGGAAAATGTAAAACTTCAGAGAATGAAAGTTTGTTGTTTTTTTTTTTTTTTTTTTATAAACCACAAAAATCCTGATTGTATATTAAACATCTAACAAAATAATCATATTTAACAAAAAATTATTTGCAGTGAATTCTTATATTGTTTTCATGTCCTAACTGTTGGAAGATAGTCAGAAAGAGGCAAGATATAACATTTAAATTAAATTTGCCTCTTGAAAGAGATGTGTATAAACATTTAGAAAGAAATATGTGTCTGTTAGTTAATATTAGATAGGAATACACTAACAATTTCCTGTAAACTCAGCAATTAAAATGAAAAACCACTGTTGTGGGAAACAGATAAATATATATCCAGGATTAGATCATTTTTAGATTGGGTTTTTTTTTTTCTGTGAACTTTCTTGTGAACCGGAATTAGGGTTTTTGGGGTTGTTTTTTGTTGTTGTTTTGTTTTCTTTTTCATTTAATGCAAGTGTTCTCTCAGTTATGCAATTGGTTTACTAAAGAAAAATAGTAGCTTCTATATAATGCAATTTAGGATAAATTAGAAACTTTGAAATATGTTTTTCTGTTGTGCAAATCATCTAAATCAAGGTTTACCACATATATATTGACAATAATAATGTCTGAAATGTTTTCCTGGAATGAAAGAGAAAAATTCTCATTTTGATAATGTATCATGTGAAAAAAAGATTTAATTGCACTACCATTTATGATTATTACATTTGTTGTAGTTATTTCTGGGGAAGTCTTTGGCATTCACCAGCTTTCTAGAGGCCCTAGTTTCTGGTCTCAGTGATGATTACAGTCCTGGTGCTGTGAGAAAGCTGATTAAGGAGTACTATGGAGCTCACTGGGAAGTGTTAGGGCCTCTTCCCTGTCCTGCCAGCACACGCAGAGCCACTTGCACACTCTGAGGTTATAAGCACATGCTTTCAGAAAACCTTGTTCAACTTTTCGAATTGGTACAATTTATAAGTAAGTTTCTACTCAAGGGCCAAAGAGGCACTGAGTAGCAGTTTAGCAAATGAGAGATAAGCTCAATCTTCAGAGCAATTTTTTTTTCCTTAAGAATTAATTAACCTAAAACATTGTTCCTGCAGCCAAAACTTGATACAGTGATGCAGAAAGCTTAATACAGCTAAGCATCACAGAGATGAAGAATTTCCTTCTAATTAAAACTTTCTGGCAAGATAACTGAATTGCTCTCGTATTAAAGATTAATGCTTTTGATAGGTTTGATGGCTCAATATCCCCTGTAAATCATAAGAGAGATGCTTAAAGAATTGATTTAAGCTTATTAATTGCAAAAATAAATATCACAGCATCTGCAGCAACGATAAAAAGCTGAGTACTAATCATTGCTAATTTAAGGTTTTGTTTATTTGTTTTATTTTTATTTTTTTTAAATACACTGCATTAGTGGAGTAACTAAAGGATTGCTGCCTCAAGGCTGCGTTTTGCAGCTTCCCCTTACGTATTAGACAAACGCTCACTGACCCAACGTGGCATTATGGAAATGCTGTGTTTACAAGAATAAGCTTCTTCCTTTCCCTTCGGCAGGTCTGCAGCTGGGCATTAACCTGTCCTTACCCAGCACAGCTCAGAGGGTATATGCCAACAGCAAAATCAGCTTCCAGTGGGTGGTGACACAGAACTTCTCCAAGGCTAAGCCCCTCGGATTTCTTTGGCTCTCATTCCACACTTTACTCCTTGCCCCTATTTAATTTGCATTTATGGACTTTCCTTCCTCTTAACCAATAAAAGTAAGTCCTTACTCCACATAAAGGCCTCTTCCTCTGAAAGTGGGTGATATCATTTATTTCAACATGAATTCAGACATTTTTAGTTTTATATACTGTTCTGCCAGAGGCCCCATGTTAGAAGTGCTTGAGTTTTTGACAGTATTGACCAGGAACTCTAAGGGACTGTTGACTGGAAAATATTACACACTTTAAAGATTCTTGATTTTTTTTATTCTTCAAGAGCTGAATGACAAATTGGCTGAAGATCTGAGCATAATAAAATTTAAGCTAGAACTTGTTGAAAATAGTATATTGGTCCTTCCATAATTTCCTGCCTTTGGACAGACTTAGTTTAAGAAAGAATAGAAGGTGTAGAGGTATCATCTACCTAGGCATATTTCCAGTTCACAGTCGTTAAGAAACTTCCTAGAATTCAAACCTTTTCAACAAAACAAGTGGGAGCATTGTCCTCCTGAGGCAGGAGGTATAGAAAACTTCCAGTCTTTCTTTTGTGAGCGCTACTGGCTAACAGGTTTTAGAAACTGAAATTTAATTTTTAAAGGAAAAATTTTGGTATTCCCTCATACCTCTCATACTTATTGTCTGCTCATGGAAAACTTACAGAAGCAATGCCAGAAATACAGTAAATGCAGTCCATATTTCACTATGCAAACACTTCCTGGAGATATAATCTTTTAACCAACCTGCTTTCAGTTTACTTAGGCTCATTTCAGCACTAATTTCATTTTCTGTTCCAGTGTGCTATATGCTTGTATCTTTTATATTAATGTGCATTGGAGGTAAAATAGAGTAAAATTTAATTATATATGCTAAAGAAGAGTACAGGAGGCATTGCAAAGTTCATTTTTTCCTGCAGGATTTGAAGAAGTGACAGTAGCCTATGTGCCTCAAGTCCAATTCTGTTTCCATGACTCATGAGGAAACTAAAGTTGATTGCATGTACAAGAATTAGCCCATCATTTTTCCTTATGGAAAATCTTGCTACTTTTTGTTACTGTTTCTCCAGTTAAATCAACACAACCTATCTCATTTATTTTTCTGAAGAACAAGCTGGTTTATTTTAAAACTAATCAGTAATACGGAAGATAGAAAGTATTCTCGGAGTCAAGTTTCTGGTCTCTTGTTAAGAAACCTGGGAGCCTCAGATAAAGGAAACCAACCAAAGTCTTCAAAGTTGAACCCAGTAACAGGCTCTGATGTTTATTTGTACTGTTATTTGAGCACTTCATGTTCACAACCATTTCCACAATGGCTATTATAAGCTTGAATTTGAAGGCTGTCTGTATTTAATTGCAGAAGGAACAATAACCTATAGCCTGATCTGATACAGGTAACATTTGCTCTGTTCACTAGGGAGCATCTCTTTAGTGTTTGAAGGAGCAACTGCCTACTGCGCTAATTTAATGGTTGCTTTGGAATAAATCTGCAGATACAGTTATGTACACTCTGGTGCAGGAAAGAAAAAAAATCAAAAGGAGTTAACACTAACCAGTGAGTACAGGGAATAACAGAAGCATCTGTGTCACTGTGAAGCTGGTATGAATGTGTCCAGTTCCCTAAAAGCCGTGCTATAATGCTGTTTCTGCAAACAGCTCAAGGTCTTAAATATGTATGCACAAAGAAATTGCTTTAACATTTCAATTTTCATCTGAAGAGAGAGACTCCAGATAGCTTAGAGTGAATGCTTTCTTATGTTTTGTCTTAACTATAGCTGGGATTCAGCACAGCCCGCTTTGATAACAAAAAAACAACCCAATCTTGGTTTTGTTTTATTTTTTTAAAATTTCAATACTTGCTTTCACATACAGGCATCCCCAGGCGCTTCAAAGGTACTGGAGCAACAGGCTACGTAATTTAACTTAAAGTGAGTTAAAAACAGCTGAAAGAACCCAGAGTATTGCCTTCACTTTGAAGTTCAGGAATACTTTCTTTAGCTTT
Organism: Dromas ardeola; assembly: GCA_013398915.1. NCBI lineage: Eukaryota > Metazoa > Chordata > Aves > Charadriiformes > Dromadidae > Dromas > Dromas ardeola. The sequence continues at coordinate 212,917 of VYZM01008844.1, forward strand.
TTAAATTTATAGTAGGCCTACCACAGCCCTTGGGGACTCAGATTCTACAGTCATTGAATTGATTGAAAGACTATTTCCTCAGCGGGGGCTGTGTACACTTAAAATTGTGGCAAACACTACCTCAAGAGTCCACCTTGCAAGATAGTTCTTATGCTAATAAGAATTTCATCATTCTATTGCATATTTTAAAACTGACATTTTCCTGTTTCAGGTGTGATCGTACCACTATTACAGAGCACACCTGAAAGCACATTAAAAGTCAATGGAGTAACTCCTACTGAATTCACTGGGCTTTGAAATCAATTTCTTCACATTGATTTCAAATGGAGCTGAAAAAGGACTTGTGTGTGCTTATGAAGTTGGAACTGAGGAAAAAATACTGCATTTCCCCTTATTATGATAAATAAGCTCAACAAAATGAAAACTGCATCATTTTTTGCAGCAAATATCTCAGACAGATAGTATCAGCAGAGATTTACTTATTTGAAATTGAGGTCAACAATGAACATGATTAGATGACTGAAATTCTATGTCCCAAACAAATACAGGGAAAAGAAGAAATGGAGATGAACTTGACTGTCCATCTTTTCATCAGCACAATATTTGAATTCATTGTAAGAGTTGCAGATTGTGATTATGAAGCAAGGCTTCTTGAGAATAAACTTGGTAGGGCCCTACAGTGAGAGTGGGGCTTTTCTCCTTGTAAAATTCTCTCTCCTGGGAGATGTTACACAGATACACAGCATCCACCGAGAAGCAGGGAGATCACTGGAGTCAACGACAGAACAAGGTACCTAGTCTGCCCATGCACCTGTGTAAATTTTTGCTTCTCTCACAGTGTATTCTTATGCAATAGCAGCACTACAGGATCTCTTAATTGGGCTGGTCCTTCTTGAGTTCAGACACATCTCTATTTTCTAGACGTTGCCATCCTTGCCTCTTTAAAAACCCTCTCTTTACAACGAGGTATCATTGTCCTAAACTAACAAATTAAAAAAGGGACTATATAATCACTGCAGCTCCTCACTGAGAAGTGTTTGTCACTGTCAAGGAAGACGATAAAAACAGATGAAGGTGCAATATCTTCAAAAATGAAGACAGTTAAAATATCTCATCTGTCTTACAGCAATGTGGTCATCAAAGAGGGAAAGAGGAATACTCCTTGCTTAGTGCTTTGAATCATGCAGAAGATACCCCTTCCCTACCCATGAGGCTGGAGATTACGACAGGGAGGATATGAGCTCAGCCAGGGTGCAGGGCTCAAACAGCAGGCACTATGAAGGAGAGCGTTCCCCATTCCCAGGGATGGAAAGCTTTTTGGAGAAGTGAAACAGTTCTGGTAGCAACTAGGCACATTTCTCAAGACCCCAGAAAAGGTAGAAAAGCAGTTTTAATTTTAACAAAGCAAAACAACCAAGGCATTGCAAATTTCTTTATAATTAGTTGAAGGAAGAGCACCTGTCAAACAATAGACTCAAATAGCCAGTACGCCCAGAACAAAAGAGAACCATCCCCCCAAAAGTATTTTAGCACACAGAGATCTGAAAAATCAGAAAAGTTAGCATTGCTGCCTTTCATAGAAATACCATGGAATGGTAAAGATTCAAGTGAAGATAATATACTGGGCTGACAATCTGTTTTCTTTTAAAAAATAGGCTATTCAGTCTGTAAGAATAAACCCCAGAAACTATCTTCTTTTGTGACAGAAGGATTATTATTGTTTCATCTTTATTTCTTTCTAGGAAGAGGCAATTCATCTACAGCCAAAATTAAAGTATGAGGAAAAGTGGTCTGCGTCTAAAGTACTAAGCCAAGTAAGGCAAAGAGTAATCCTTACAATAGAAGTGAACTTTCACAGGCTGTAGACATGAAAGCCTTCAATGTCTTCAGTCAGACAAAACCCTAAAGACAAGTGGCTTTAATCCTATGGGGAAGCTGGAGAGCTCTGGGGAAGCAACCAGCTTTGTAGACTGACAGCAGAGCTCTGGGGAAGCATCACTCTCCTCTGACAAGAAACTGGACCTGAGGGAATCAGCAAGATTCTACAAAGGCAGAAACTTCTGTAGGCAGCTAAGAAAAATCATTGAATGTGGACACATGAGCACACATACGCAAAACTTAGTCTGTAAAAAGGACTCACTAAAAAATAATATTAGCCAAAATCCTTGAAATAGGATCTTAGATGTTTAAAAACCTTTCCCTGGAATTTTCTTCTCTCAATTTTCCTTGGAAGCACATTTTTCCTTAGAAACAATTAATTCAAGATGAATTCCTCTATTATACCAAAGTTTCCTCAGAATAAAGGGTATTATGGATTGAAAGGTTTCATGTCTTCCAATGATGGTGTCCCCTGCCCCCTGCTTATTTCTATGCTTTGCTAGAATTCAGTTACACATAAAAATATGAGGTTTATTTACCCATTCAAAATTTGTTTAATAGTTATGCTTGCATAGCACTGTCTCCCCAGTGCTGGAGAACAATTCAGAAGCAGACAGTACCAGGGTTCACCAACCTCCCTGGATCTGCTCCATGAATCTTTCTAGTAGGGTACAGTTCCGTTGTTAAAAAAAATAATCTACGTTTACGTTGAGACAGACTCATTTCACTGATTATAAAGGAGGTTTCATACGGATTGAACACAGATTAAGAAATTCTGATTATTAGCTAGTAATAGGTACACAGGATCAAAATGCAACAAGGCAAATTCATGGAAGGAAAATCCCTTGAGAGCTAGTGAATAGAAAAGGTATCACATCAGTCTTTCTAAGCTACAAATCACAGCAGGATGTACCAATCTGGTGAAGTATCACTATGTGCTTGCCCTAGTGGTACTATTTCCTAGTTATCTGCTTTTGGTTCCTCTTAGAGACCAGAAAATAGACTCAGAATTAACTCAAGGCCATCTTGGTATGGCCATTCTTACATTCACTGTGTCTCAGTCTAAATTAAATCTGCAAGAAAACAATAGGTTCTTTGCTTGCAAAGAACCATTTCTTCAGCACACAGTTGTGCAAATTTATCACTTTTGCTGGTAAAGCACTAACAAGTTCTTAGGTATTATTCACATGACTACTATCTAAGGTGAATAATTGTGGAATTGGGCTATCTGCCAGCTGAGAAATTCTGTCATTTTTACTTTTACTGAGTATTTCTTTACTTTGCAAGTTGACCTGTAATGAGATTCTGATGGGGATAGATAGAAGCTTTTCAGCCAGCATAATTCAATGATGAAAAATGATGGGTATGAAATTACATTTCCTTCATATCATTCTCCTGCTCCTTCTACTGCATCTCTGTAACTTCTTTTTTTAAGCTATAGATAAGGATTATATTACAACTTAGGGTAATATCAAGCAGAAAAATTGTCCATCTGAACAATAAGACTTGTGGCACTCAATAACACAGAAGATTCCTTTCCAAGCTTTACTAAAATGCATTTTCTGAAAGGGTGTTGTGTTCCATGGCCTGGAGTTTCACGCAACTCCCTTAACATATCCAAAGTCCTACTTGCCATCACTGCCCAGCGCACAAAGAGTAGGAGCACACACAGTGAAACTCAGGGACGTTTCAGAGAAGAGCATGTGTTGGCTGCTGCCCATTCTGTTTCTGTTCAGGATCTGGTGGATCTTGATGTACCCTAGTACCCTAGCAACTGACACAGACCAGGATGAGCAATGTCAGATTAGCTCAGCACATGCTTCATGTTAGCATGGAGTCATCCGATAAGCAGCCTTACACCACCGTCACACTTGCTTTCCTAAGGCACAGCTGACTCAAAGGCCAGCTACATTATTTATTGTCAAGGTCATTAAAAACCGTGGAAGGAGATAAATTTTCAGCCCTACCACAATGTTAAGTAATGCAGGGGAGAAACGTGATTATCAGCAAGAGGCCAAAATAATTTTCTTCTAACCATTACGAAGCCACAGAAGAAGTTGACTTTGAAATGAACTGAGGTGAAATACTTGGCAGGTAATTTATTTTCAGTTCTCTTCCAAAGACTAAAATAATTATACATACAAATCAGAAAATTTTATTTCCATAGATCTGAAAACCACAAATTCTACACTTTTTCTCCTTATATGAAAAGAAAAGAGATGCACCATAGACCATAACATCCAGCAGGAGATGACCCATCAGTTCTCAGAAAGTCCCTACCACAATTAGTGGCTTTTGCTACTTTGTTTTTCCTCGGCAGTGTTCTCACTACTAGAAGCTGATTAGCATAAGGAGCCACATATCTTTCTCCTTAAAAGTTAGAGTCTAAAAAACACAACAAAAACAAGTGCAAGAAATGAATGTAGCTGCTAAGAGGAAACCGGCAAGTAGTTATGGAAACAAGATTACTCAGGTACAATTTTCTGGGAATACGAATACAGGCAATAGGTCAGTGAAGGTGTGAGCATTTCTATTAATAATTACGCAAACAACAACTACAACTGCCTGGTTGTCAGCTGGGTCATTATTAGCTTTTTGCTCCAGAGCAAAATGAGATCTTCAGAAAAACTAGAGTATGACAGCAGTGTGGCCTTTTGTAAGAGGGGGAAAAACATAAGGAAGTTTTGGTGAGGAGACCAATTTTTTGTTATTTTTTTTTAAAGCATGAATCTTGGGTCCCTTGGTTATTTCAGGGTAGTTCCCATATTCCATTCTTTGTCCAAAAGGAACACGTTTGGGCTGGCTGCCTCAATGTCTGTTCATCCTCAGCTCTGACAAAAGTTAGTTTTGTGCTGAAAACAATTGGCCATGGAGGAATAAGCTATCAAATAATTGATTTCTCAGAGCTTGTGTGGCCTCAAACAGGTTTAGAGAATGCTGAAGCAAGACAGAATTTAAGGCTGTCCCTAATTCTGTAGCTCAAGTCAAGATGAGAGGCAGCTTTACAGGCATTTACAAACGTATGGCTCTGCGTATGAAGAACTATGTATGATGAACATACTCAGTACCATCATTCTCCACATGTGTTGGACACAGTTTGCAGCACAACTTCTGTTGTCTGGGCATTCTCTGCTTCCTTTCAAAACTGAATAAACAGCAGGATTTTCCTAAAACCTCATTCCTTTGAAAAAGAAACTCTGATTTATTTTTTTAATATGCTAATACAAAACACATTATCATTCTGTCTCCAAGACCAGAGTTCTGTGACAGATTTTCATTGTCTCCAGGAAAACATTCCAGAGTCAGTTCTAAAGATTTCTCAATGAAGGAAAAAAAAATATTTCCTGACAAAGCAACTATTTTAAAATTTACCAGTTGATTTAGCAAAGTCCTTCAAAGTGTTCAGTTAAAAGCTCTGTGGTTTAGTTTTCCAAAAACAAAATAAATAACACTACCAACACAGTGCTGTAAATGTTATTAGACTTGCTGGCAACACTGTTAGAGGATGATCTGACAGTACTGCAACCAAGGACCTAAAGGTACATTAGCTCTTAAGTTTGTCTTTGCTATTCTGCATAGCAGAGGAATGCTAAAGATTCACCTAAGGAAGCATTTCTGTGTCTATTGCTCAGAGGCACTTCAGAGTACCTATCTCGGTATCTCTAGGCTCTTTTTCAGCTAGTAATGATTTCAGTAAAACATGAAAAAAATCTGCAAGAGCTCAAGGCTCTTGTGATTGATAGAAATTTTGTTAATGTACAAATTAACTATACATGTGGTTTTTAAATTCAATTTAAGCCTGAAAATCTAACCTTGGGGGTTTGAAATAATGGGACATTAACTTCACTGCCTTTTACAAACTACCATGAAACATAAGTAAATGACAAAGATGAATAAAATCAGAATGATAAATGTTTTATAGTTGGTATTTTTTTTTAAATAATGTTATTGCCATTGAAAACCTAAGTGAAATGAATTCGGTCATTTCAGCTTAGTCCCTGGTGGACAATAGTCCACATTTCAAAAGCATCACACATAATTTGGCAAAATTGGCAGCTTCGGCTCAGATGTGGCTTAGGGCTGAGTAAGCATGCAATTCCCCTAGTGAGAGTGCCCCTTTCCTTCAGGGTTAAGGTCAATGGCTAGTCACTGTGGGGTAGAAAGGCTGATATTGTCTGCTTGTATTCATCTCAACTACAGACACAGAATTTCAGCTGCTGGTGATGCACAGCCTTCCAGTGCCAGCAAATATATTATACTCTTCCCTTAAATATACATGTACCTTCACTCTCTTCCACTCTCCCAGATAAAACACACACCTTCCCTTTCCAGGACAGACAGCCCCTCAGTCAGTTTTATAATCCTTGTCTTCCCCCTCCTCCCTTTCCCATTCCACAGTCATATTTCACCTTCTACTAGATTTAAAAGATTGCCCATTCTTGACCCAGAATACAGCTGGGCAATATACTAGTTTAATGGCAGGAAAACAGGGGCATCAATGGAAATTATAGAAAATCAAATTGAACAGATGTCAGGAAGCACATGAGGCATTGTAAATGTGAGGGATGCCCATCAGACAAGGTTATGGAGGTGAAAAAACAGAACACGTAAAAAAAGCAGAGCAAGAACAAGAAAACCAGCCCTCCCCCAGCTGCCAGTGACATGCTTTAACTGATGCATTGGGAAGGTTATTCTGTGCCACCTTTCAAAGTGACAATGAAATCTACTGGATTATGTGATTCTAAAATAAGACAAACAAGTGTTACAATAACATACGAATGCTACAAAAAGTAGTTTCAAAAAAATCTTAGCCTCATTAAAAGTTAATGGAGATTTATGTCCAGCCTTTAAAATATTAAAATATCTTAGATTTCACAGGATTTTTCCACTGATTGTAAACCACAGAAGACCAGATCTTTTTTTAAAAAAGGTATTCAGACATTTAACACAGTAGATTACGCCCAGTGGGATTTTTAAAAGAGCCTAGACATCTAATTCCCATTAGTGACAGAGCTTTGAAGAGCCCGCTGTCATCTCATCGGCATTCTTGGCATTTAAGTAACTTTACAGACCTGGCTCAGATTGGAGATTTTTCTACCTTTATGGCTATATTTAAGGAAAATAGTAAAATCAGTTTCAAATATTAGCAGGACAGACAAACTTTTACTTTTCTTCAGATCAGGTAATTCCATTCATTGAAATAGTACCACACTAGGACAAGTTTTGCTTTCCTTTATCCTACTAAGTCAAGTTTAACTGGAGCAGTAGTCATTTTAGGTCTTGAAAACGAACAAATAAACCTTGCTTTATCTTTTGAGATAACAAGTGTCTTACTGAAAGTAGTGTTTAATTCACAAGGTACCTTTTTTCCTAAGGTTGCCAAATACATATTATTGTATAGAACTTTCTATTAATACTTTTTATGCTTTTTAAAAGAGTATGCAACGCACGTGGTCAGCCTGTGTCAAGAAGTGTATTAATACACAAATATGACAGATAAATGATTTAAAAGTTGCTTTAACAAGAAACAATATCTTGGCCAAGTAGCTTTTAAAACATTCTTCTCTTTGTTTGGATGTTTACTTATTTAAAAATAAGTAAGTAAAATTTGTAAGATTTTCCTACTTAGTGCCAGCTATTAAAACCTGAACAAGCTGTTCCCTTACCAGTGGGCCATAAGGCAATGGGAGAGCCAGCAAGCCACCCCATACATGAGCCATAGAGTGCTCAGCTTGAAGGCAGGTCGACACTCAGGACTGATGGCCCTGATGAGCTGAAAGCAAGCAGGGCCAGGGCATCCCTCTGCCTACACAGGTCAGGGCTGTCTAAATAGATCAGAAAAATCTATGTCGATTTTAGACTATAAATTTCTACCTGGAATCCATGGCATACAACTACCTGTTGCTTGCAGTGAAGTTCAGGCTCAAGAGTTTAGAAGCATCCTGTGGCACTGGGCACAGAATAAGACAGACTGTTCGAAAGCAATGTCACTTTATCTACATGCGCTTAAAAGCACTCAAATCATACTTTTGCCTGGAAAGGTACTGCCTATTTTCATCAGCCACACCAATATTACTATTGCTGAAATATTGCTGAAAATGATTGCAGAAGGCATTTTAGTTTCTTCACATATCAAGCAACACTGTGTGCATGCTGCTCGTTTTCACTGCATGTAGTCACCTGCCCTTGAGTCAGCCAGTTTTAACCACAACAGCAGTTCAACAAAGTATACACTTAGCTAGTTTCAGATATTTCAGAGTAATGAGAGAAAGAAAATGAAAAGCAAAGGGAAAATAAAGAAAACTAGGCCAGCAGGGTCCGAAGCAAACAGTTTCAAACTTTTTATTTAAAGACAAAATATTTTGAAATTACTAACAAAAGTTTCCCTTAATTGAAGATATAAAGTCAAGTAGTGTGCAACTCGGACCTCAGTAGGGAGTGACAGTGCAGAGAATATCGGTGTTTAAGTGCACTAAGTTATCCCAGAACATCTCCCTTTTTACCTGCTTACAGCCAAAACTAGCTGTTAGAGAAATGAGACTTGACAAAAGCAGGACGTCTGACAGATCTCATCTCAGAGACCAGCATGAGGATAAGGGGTCTCAGGACCCTAACTTTTTCTCTGTACCAGGTTCAAAATCTGCAGAAATACTCATTTACTATCACAAGGATGTATGTTGCTGTAAAACCACCTTGCCCATTATTTTGTTCATTACTTCCAGTTCTTAATTGCTTGGACCAAGCCAGGCCAGCTCATCTTTAATTGGAATAAAGAGTTAATCTTTTATACAAAGGACCCAGCTGAGTCTTTGTATGTGTTTGAATGTGTAAAGGGCTTTTGGCAGTTTAGAGTGTGTGTGGTGTTAGCGGGATTTAGCTCATTAGCAAACCACAAAGGCTCCGATGACACTGTACTCTGAGTAAAATACATGAGGCCAACCTACACCCTGTGGACATGTACAGCATAACTACATAATAAACAGGCATTTATTAATAATTTTATCTGTCACACATGCAGAAGGAGAGGGTGAGAAGTCAAAAGCTGTCATATGTTGCAACTAAAGAGGCATAATTAAAGTGATAAGTGTCATGTGATTATAACCCTTGAAGAATTAATCTAGCATGAAACAACAATGGTATAAATACAACAGCACATGTTCCAAAAATTAATTTCACATAATAGGCAGCTGATGTAAGCACTTAGACCCAATTATGTATGGTCATACAATAGCAGCTGATGCATGGAAAATCCCTTCTATAGTGTACACTAGAGTAATCCCATTATAAATGAATGAATAGAAAGACTCCTTCAAAGTCTTCACACTAGTGTGTATTTATAGACAAATTAGAATTTATGGAAATATTATGTAGCTTTAACTTCTCCACTAATTTGTTTTCAAGGTTTAACTTTTCAAGCCAGATATTGCTTCCTCAGTATCTCAGACCATTACCTGTTCTGCAGAAGCAGGATTTGTGGTGACAGCAGTTACAACCCACAGATTTGTTTAACCTCAATTTTAAATCATTTTTTAAGCTGTTTCATTTCATAATTTCTATTCTACTCAAATAGGACTTGATTCCTAGTATTGTTCTAACTGATTCTCCCTCTGAAGTTAAATGAATCAGAATACTGCATACTGCAGAGATCAGAATTGAAGAGATTTATCCTATAACATTCACTGGTTTAGTTAATCTTAAATATTTTGGCTTTCTTTGTATTAACATTCATTTTAATACTCTGATTCATATTTTTCTCATAGTGAAAGCATGAATAGTTTATACATAAATGAAGCATGTTGGTGTTTCAGTTTACACTGATCATGTGCACATGAGCTCTGCCCTGTCTATTGACCTCAACTCTGGTTGCGTGCAATGCAATGTCACATCCCAAGTTTCAGCTTGAGAGCACAATGTGCATCCAAAATTTTAAACCTGGAAGCACTGATAAGAATTCAGATGCACACAGATTACCTCCTGACAATGACAGAAATAAACTTATTCTAGAGAGAAACTGTATTTATCGATTAAGGTTTGGCCCTGAAATCACTTAGTATGCTTGTAAGGTCAATCAGAATGACCTACCATATGTTTCAATAGCCTTCTGTTCTCTTTCAAATTACACAAGTTTTAGTTATGAAGCTGTGAACATATCTACTACTACCACTGACCAATGGCACTTCGTAGGTTTCTGTTTAGAAAAGCTAGAAGCAAATTTCATTCGCTGCGTCTCTAGAGTCAATATACTAAACAAGAGGAAACACAATGGAAGTATTATAGCACCATGACAAGAACACAATGTTACCTGCTCCCTGGAATTAATGTTGAGCTGTAAAAGAACAGTATCCTGGGTGCCATGCTAGGCAAAACAAATTCAGAGGTAGAAGGACACACGGAATTATCCATTCAGATGATCACATAAAAGTATATCTTACTAAAAAAACCCCAAACATTTAATGAACAAAGTCTTCATCAGGGAGAAAAAAACCCCAAACTTATGACGTGTCTCCAAAAATTCATTTGCACTGTATGCTAGTAGTTCTTTTTACCTGGGTACATATTTTATACTTTCAGTGTGCTGAAGAATGAGAAGGAATATGTACAGTTTATTAAACTGATTACTAACACAGTTCTTATGGGCTGAAGATACATACAGCCTTTAAATAGAAACAGCAAGAGGTGGCCAAGATTTTAACAGCAAACGATATTTGTTTAGTAGACAGATTACATTATGGCAGCAGTTAGCGAGTGACAGAGTTACAAGTCCTTTTGGGGAAAGTAAATAAAGTGTTATCTCTGGTGAATACAGTGTTTTGTTGCCATCTAATGAATTTCCAGGTGGAAGCTGCAGCCAAGACCCAGGTGTGCTTTCGCCTGTTACCTAAGTAGAGCTAACCCTTAAAGTTTCACAAGGAGGAAGCAACAGCCATTGCACTCAGGGGGTGCACTGCATCACAGGACTTACCAGTTTAGGGACCGGTGGATTGAAAGAGAAATGAGCAAAATGAAATAAAACTTCACCAAAATACCGCTCATTTCTTTGATATATTTCCTGTCTGTCAGAAGAGGAACAAAATATTTTAAAGGGGAATAAAAACACTTGAAAGAAAAACAAAATTAGAGAAGGTCAAATATTAATTGTTTACCTGAAATAGGAAAGGAGAGCTTCTGTTTGAAGTTAATGCATTTACCCAGATTTTGAAATTTCACTTGACATTTAATTCCAGCCATTTGTAAACTATTGATTAAATTAAGGTTCTGAAAACATTGACACACAGGCAAATGACAAAATACTACTTTAAGAGACTACTAGTTACAAACCCAACTTTACTTCCTGAAGGCAACGACTAGCACTATATTCTTACGGGAAGACACCCTACAAATGCCACTCGCCTCCATTATAGAAGTGTTCCAACGTACTGCTTCTGACAAACTGTGCAAGTTACTCCAAGGCAAGATGCCACACACAAGGTCTATACTCCAAGACAAGGTGTTCAGAAGAGCACCCATTAAGACTTCATTTCTCTGCAGACCAGGCTAGACCACCCCAGCCAGTTCAGTGGCAGGGCTGGGCTCCACAACCTCATAAAACACAAGATGAACCAGTGGATTGCTCTAATATATGCCAACTGGATTGGCCCCTTGGGGACCCATTCTGCCAGGAAAGGATTATTGGACTCTGCTAATGTCCTTTCTACTCCTGGACACGCCTTTAAACAGCAGACCTATTGGGTACCAATGCAGCCTGCAGTCCATGAACTTGTCTTTGCACAGGCATAGGATGTCCCCATGAACGGCATGCAAAAATTCACTTCAGCCAAGAATCCATCTCAAGTCCTTCAATTTTCAGCTAATTTTATTTCAATAGACTCAGAATAGGTCATTACTAAATGGCAAAGGGAGTTTTTCCCTATTCTGCCCTGCCATACTGGGGATTTAGTGTATGCCATGGTGCACTGGATGGCTGTGTACTCATGTTGCATGCAAGTGACCTGGCTATTGGTGTGATCATTTAGTGCTTCAGCTACAAAGTTAAGGAGAAACTCCACATAGGTTTTCCTGAATGAAATCTTATCTTTATCAAACAAGGCCACACATTTGGGCCTGGAAGTAGTAACAGCTGTAACTAAGCGAATGTTATTAAGAAAGGAAATAACGAATCGGGAAGTATTTGAAGTTCTGACCTTTCACCCCTAGCACTATGATTCAAGCTAACCCTGAAGACCTGACTATGATCTATCAATGATTTCTGGTTTAGATCCCCAATAGTTAATTTGTTTCACGCTGGGAGAAGTTGCTTGATACGGTTTAAAAAGTAGGCTATTAGTAACGGCACATTACCTATTTGTGCAAAATCATGCACACAAGCTTGCCTTAAGCACTGAGTAAAATAGCAATATATACACATATTACAAGATTCTGGAAATGCTAAATTGAAAAATAGATTTGAATTTTGAGAATATGAATTATGTTAAATTATTTTTCTGTCAGTAGAAAAGACTTGAGTGAATGAGCAACCAAGTATTACTGGACTTCATGCCATTAAAATCAAAATAATGTCTGATGAATTTGCAAGTACTGGACACTTCAAAGGCCACTTTATTATATCTTTCAAAAATACTGCTCTATTAGAGATGCATTTAATCAGTTAGAAGGGTGACATTACTCAGTATTAATGAAATATAGCAGACACCTGAGGATCTACATATCTAATTTAAAATGAAATAATTTTTTATGTTTTCATGGATAATAAAGAACATTCCGCCCAAGAGGGGAAAAATGCTAAGGAGCCAGAGGTTACAGGGGGGTTATTCAGTGATGTTATAAAATCCTGGCACCACCAAAGTGATTCTAAGTAATAAGCGTTCCCTTCTTAATTGTAGAAAGGCTGCACACCAGAGCTTTATTCATGCAGTTCACTTGATCTCCATATAACTGAACAGATTTTCTTCGTTGCTTTTCCTCCAATTTGGGTGTCAGGTAAATATTTAAATTTTTCTTTGGCTACGTCATACAAAAAAAAAATCACAAAAGATCTAAATACAGTAGCCAAGATGAAGCGATAATATTTTATCAGCAGTTTCCCCCTTTTAACTGTTGCTTGAGAGCAATCCTGAGATAAAAAGGGAAGGTTATTACACTCAGACAACCTTAATTCTTCAGGGAAAGATGCACAGTTTAATAACAGCAGCAGCCTTGCAATTCTATCACCCTCTGTGCCAGCTCAGAGGCAGAAGATAGCCTTTCTGTGAAAAAACCCTGCCAGGACATAATCCCTTCTCACCAGCAGCATGCGCTCAAGAAGCAGTGGGACTCTGGGTGCCACTGCTGTGAACCCCTAGCGTTCACTTCACTAGTGTGGCTGCATCCAGGCTGCAATCTCACATTTTAAAAGACAGAATAAGTCCAATTTTCTTTTTAATGCCATGAGTTTAAAGATAAGTTAACAGATGAAAGGTTCTTATTACATGCTTAAGTTTAGCAAGTAAGTGTCCATGTGGCTGTGGCTAAGCTGAGCTCTTAGCACTACAGCTGGGAATTAAATGTTACAGGTGACATATGTACCTGTTTTCCTACAGTTTTACGGGTCGCTACAAGGAAAGGAGGTGGCAGGCTGGAAGCCCAAACTTGCTGTACAGGCACAGATCTTCGCCAAGGGTCCAGGAACCAAGTTCACACTGTGGAAAGACATAGACGTATTGGAGATAGTCCAATAAAGGGCCACAAAGATGATTGAGGGATTAGAGCATCTCTCCTATGAGGAAAGGCGGAGAGAGCTGGGATTGTTCAGCCCAGAGGAGAGAAGAGAAGGCTCAGAGGGGGATTCTATCAATGTATATAAATACCTGAAGGGAAGGTGCACACAGGACTGAGCCAGGCTCTTTCCAGTGGTGCCCAGTGACAGGACAGGAGGCAATGGGCACAAATGGAAACACAGGAGGTTCTGTCTGCATTACTGAAGATATTCAAAAGCCATCTGGACATTGTCCTAGGCAACTGGGTCTAGATGGCCCTGCTTGAGCAGGTGGGTTGGACCAGATGACCTCCAGAGGTCCCTTCCAATCTCAACCATTCTGTGATTCTAAGAGTAATATATCAAATTGTTAAGCAAGCTTTAAGTTTATATTCATTAGGAATTTGGTTCTGAAGAACTGAATCTTACACACTGGATGCCAGATTCAGAAATTGCTTATCCAATGAGGCATTGCAAGTTTACCCATGCAACCTCCCAGAGATTTTTGATACCAACGTTTCTAATCTGTGTACACATAGCAAACAGGTCATACACACTCTGTAGGCTATAAGTAGGAAAAGGTTTAATTATGGTTTTCCTGAAAGCTCTCTGCTGCAGTCAGTATGTATTTCTGAGAACAGAACATAAGAGCTTTGCTCTATATTTCCCCTTCCCATAGGTTTCTCACAGACATACTGAAACATTTTTGTCACCAGGTTTATACACGGTGTGAACTCTGCCAGTGCATCAACTGAAATGACTAGTGCAGTGTGGGAAAGTGGAGCTAAGTCTATCCCTTTACTTATAGAACTGCCACAGCAACTGTTCTTTTTCACCAGCAGCAACACTGTTGATGATGGTAAGGGAGTAAGAAGGAATTTTCTATTTTCTTACACTTCTGCATCAATATGCATTACCCTGTGTACCGTACCATTCAAAGGCAAAGAAACTCAGGAACATCAAACTTCTGTGGACAACTCAAAGGACAGGGGAGAATATAAGTTATTCTCATCCTTCAGGTTTTTTTACGAGCTAACATCAAATAAAGATTACCATAACTATGCCAAATTTGGATCTGAATTGGCTGAGGAAACAATACGAACCTGTGAGCCTTAACTTGTGTTTTCCTGAGGTTTGCTCTAACCACCACAGGTGTTTTGTAAGTAGCACTTGGAGCATGCTACTGTATTCTCATTTGCTGTTTGAAACAAAAAGGCATAAGTGAGCCTCGCCTTTTGAAGTATGGATGCCAACATGAAATGTCACACTGCAACAGATTAAAAACCAATTGCTGCATACAACACCAGACAGACAGATTTATCTGTGAATATTAGGTTAGAAATTGCAAGCCTAGCCACTTATAGAATAGGAAGCACAGGGGTCCAGGGAGTAACAGAAGCTAGTGAAAAGTTGCAGTTAAGTGCTTCCCTAAACCCATGACAAAGCACAGGAACAGCATCTTCCTGTACATTCAGGAAAGGATTCAAAATCTCTCTTCATTCTGTGCTGTTACTCTGCCATACAGTGCTGATGATTACCATTGCCTCCTGTAGACTGGAGTGGTATGAACTTCATCTGACATTCTGAGCTAGTTTTCTAAGTCAGTATTATCATTGAATGGGACCCATTGATCAACCAAGTGAAGCAGTAAAAAAAAAAAAAAAATGGATTCCAGCTTGAGGAAAAATTCACTTGGGAAGCTGCAAGCCTGGCTTGACCTGGCTTGGCAAAGCTGAATTCTTTGCACTTTGACTGGGTTATAACTGCAGCCTGCACAGCCAAATAAAATCCAGGCAATTACAGCCTAGATTTAGAAGCATGCTGCAGTTAAAATAGCTTCCAGACCAAGATTCCACTTAGTGAGGTCAGCAGATGAAGCTTGACCTGGCTTGAGTAGACTGAGCCAATAACTTGGTTTGATACAGTTATGTGGTCAAACAAAACCCTACTTAATTACAGCCTTGGCAGGAACTTGACTTTCTAATGAGAGGTTGTTTGTAGCATTACTGTTTCCCTAACCCTCTGGCCTTTTTGTTTATCACATTTTAATGGAGAAGAATAATAGATGAGAAGGAAGGAGTGAATGGGTGCAAAGCAAAGGGTGGGACTACATCCCAGTTGGTCCAGCAGAGCTCATAGTGCTAGAAGTACCTTCTAAAACAAGAGCCCCTCTTTGTAATAACTGTCTAGATCTGCCTCGCAGACAACACTGTAAAGCTTTTTATCATACCTTTATGGTACACAGATGGCTTGTTCCTTCAAGCAGCAGGGAAAAAGGTCTATAATAAATCATCACTCACAGCTCCTTTAAGGTGAGTATGTGATAAGTATGGTGAACTAAGGCTGAATTCTGGATAATAGTAGCAAGCTGGGAAACAGAAATAATAGTTACATCGAGAAAGGGATGCAATAATTTGAGCTAACCGAAAGTGCACTATAATAATTCATCAGGAGCATGTATATTTCTTTTTATTGTTTTCCTGCTGCAAGTAACTGTGAAGATGGCTACTAATGATCAAGAGCTGTTCTCAGTGCAACTATTTATTCATAGCCCACTGAAAAGCATTGTAGGCCATTTATGACCAGTTAATGAAAGGAGTTTTTCTAAACCTCTTGTAATTTTATCTCTAACTAAAAACCCCAAGTGTTCTATTTTCAGCTTTCATTTGACTTTGTTATACAGCAGAGGGAGATTTCAAGCATTATCAATACTGCAGGTCCCTAGCTATAACACATAACCACCACCAAAAACATATTTTTATACAACAGACACTGAACTAGAGATATTGTTTCTATTTTGTATAGGTTGCTATATTGCCTTCATTACCATAACATATTGATGAAAACTGCCTAGACACTAAGTGACACTACTAACTTGCCATATGTAGTTGGCTCCTCTGAGCATCTCCCAGAAGAAAACTGTATATTCAACATGTGTATGCAACATGACTTTTTCTTTGTTCATCATTGTCTCTCTTTTCCAAAGGGATAACAATTTTCTATTAGCCTGCAGTCTCAAATATTCATAATAAAGTGTTTTACCAAGATTATATCACATTAAAATCTTAGCTTCAGAAACACACGGAAAATTCAACCCCATTTTCCAATTGTGCCCGCTGTTTTAAAGAAATTCCCCCCCCCCAAAATTTAACTGGCTCCTCTGAGTCAGCTGAGGTGTCCTAGATCCACTTTTAGGTGTTTTTGTGCTGCAATAATTGCAGTAACAATATCTACAGGGAAGAGTGTCCGTTATTCACATCTACAGACTATTTAAACACTGTCAACATCAGATAAATGACAGTGTGTGCTCACTGCTGAACAAGAGCCCCAACTCTACATAAGGGGCCCAAGTCCCACTGTCTGATTCGGCTTCAAGTCAAAGCACTGCTGCTCTGACTTCAGACAGAAAAAAAATATTTAAAACACACATTTCAATTTTGGACAATTTATTCAAATCTGAAGGCAACTAGTGACAGAAACACCCTAGAAGATTGATACGGTTTGAAGCATGTTATGTATGGCTTTGCTGTTCAACTTGCAAGTAATTTGTAAAGCGGGTCTGTCCTGACTATGAAACATTGTATCAGTGTGATTGGAATCAATAGTTCCTGCACTGTCATTTGTCACATATTTACAAGCCTGAAAAATAGTTCATTTTGTCCTGATCCTATAACTCAAAAGATTGAATCAGAACCCTGGAGGGATCTTCGAGTGCGACACATTCATTACTGGTCACTCGTCTTTGGTGACGCGACGATCACTGCCGCACCAAGAAGAAAACACGACTTCAAATTAAAACGGGGGGTTTAAAACGGCTCCTATATGTGTTTTCTACTCAAATATATTTAAAATGTGTTGGCAAGTTGTATCTGTACTGATTTATTCTAGTCAACTTATGAGAAAAAAAACCAACTTATTTACATTGTAATTTGTTTTTCAGTTTTAATTGACCTTTTTAGAGGAGCTTTCAGAATTTTTACCTTAACTTCTTAGCACGT
This sequence comes from Dromas ardeola, assembly GCA_013398915.1. Classification (NCBI taxonomy): domain Eukaryota; kingdom Metazoa; phylum Chordata; class Aves; order Charadriiformes; family Dromadidae; genus Dromas; species Dromas ardeola. The sequence continues at coordinate 230,524 of VYZM01008844.1, forward strand.
TCCAACTACTGCAACAGTCTTATGGAACAAACCTGGGCCATGGAATAGTCAAACTCATTTACATTTTCTGTTTAAACTTCTCTTACCCCCTTCAAATCAACTTTCGTGGAAAAATTTTAGTTTAAAACCTTCTTTCTTGAAAGACTTTTACTGCAAACTGTATGCCTCCTGCTGCACTCTGAAGGCACGGCCCAGCAGCTGAACTTCCCATTACCCCTCCAAGACCGAAAATCATTTATAACCTTAAAGCAGACCATAGTCCAAGTTAGTAGTTCATTGCCATGAGGTAACACTCACTTTCTCATAGAAGCAACCTTAGATTCACTTTCACAGACCATCTCCATGCTCTATGAACTGCCAGGATCCCTACATCGTAACTCAGAGCAGCAGGCAGAGAGATTCTGCACCACCCCTAGGTTAAAAAGTGAAGCCTGATACTCTGTAAGATGCCTCGTACTCCTGCTGTTCAACCTGGAAGTCACTCTCTGCCCTCCTCTAGCCCCCAGAAGAGAAGGGATCGGTAAGCGTCCCCCTTACAGATGGGGACACAGCTTCCCACAGGCTCCCACATTTATCCACCTAAACCGGCATCGAGGAAGCAAGACTCCATTTTCCCAGTCCTCTTTCACACTGCATTTTCGGCAAGATATTGCTTATTTGGCAAAAAAAAGCCCTTAGCATGGTCAATAACGTGAATACCAAGGTTATCAAAGTATGAAAGGCAATACCGAGAGCCTGTGCTCAATCAGTGGATACACATATGGTCTGCATATGCACATATGGCCTAGGGTGAAAACCCTTTGCTGTTATGTAGTTTTCTGGTAAACTACATTTTCTGATGAAATAGTAATTGCTTTTAAAACATTCAATGAGACTTAGTAACTTGAATATAATGCAGCAAGCCAAGGTGTCATCTATACCTAGGCAAAACACAGAGTATTAGCTCTCGGATCAGATCTAAAAATAAGAGTCTAACTCTTTGTATCAGCAAATAATCCAGTCACGATTTCAGCAAAAGTTCCCTTGAAACCATTATCTCTGCAAATTAACAAAAGCATCAGAGTCACTTTGCAGGGTATGTAGCTTAAGACTGTATGTCTTAAGCTTAAGATGTATAAGAACATCAGTTACAGTAATTCTTTTTCTCAGCTAATGTGTCACGCAAGCATGAAAAACGGTAGTACCTGAAGAAGCTGGATTAACAGAACCAAAAATACAATTTCAGTAGTAAAAGGAAAGATTTACCAAAAATAAAATTTCAGGCGGGTGGGGGTGTGGGGGTGTGGAAAGGAAAGCATTACTTCACTTCTGACTCATGACTGACGGTTTACAAAAATGAAGCAGCATTTCCAATACTGTCTCAGGAGGGAAAATCCCTCTGATCAGCACCGTGAGCCAGGGCTCCCTGACTGTCACTGCTGGGGCCCTGCCCAAGCAAGGTTACACCAGCGGAGAAACCAGCCCTTAATTTCTCAGGATATAACTTTTAGAATACATTGATAACTGTAGTACTTTTTAAACATTGCCTTAAAAAGGTTTGTGAACCCAGTTGTAACAATCACCCTGGTTTTCAATTTTTACTTGTAATCAAGAGGCACATAAGGCTGCATAACATTTTTACAGTATACTATATCCCTGTAGTAGTATTTTGAGTGCAAAAAGGAAAAAGCAAGCAGAAGTTTCCACATGAAAGCTACAAGAGGACAACAACCTTGACTGCTCACACAAATTTCACTCACTTCCCATTTTCACAGACACAAAAAGGACTCTTCAGGGATAGTGGGTGGAGGGACGAGGTGGGGCACTGAGCAAAAGTAGTCAGAAGAAACAAGCTTATGGCTAGAGAAAGGTTGGGAAGAAGCCAGTGCAACCCTTGGGCCCTTATCAAGTAGGGCAGACTACCCAGCCTTGGGAAGGAGGAGAGGAAAAGAAACCATCAGGAAATACAGGTTTGCCATTTTACTCCCCTTTCCCTCCCATGAAGACAGGGGAGGGTGACACACACCACACACACCCCAACCATTTCCTCCTACCTCAGCATTTCACCCTGCCTTGGCATTGTTTATTCTCACACCAGAACATCCCTCTCCATTATATGTCAATATTTTTCATACAATAGACCAGACTTTATGGCATCACCAGCCCTGCCACGGGATTTCCCCCTTTCCCTCCTCTCAGCAACATTGCCAGACCAGTGCCAGCACTACAGTGGCACCAACTCCTTCCCGCTTCCCTCACAACAGCTACCAGCTCACTGCTTTTTCTCTTTTTCTCACTGCCTTTTTCTCTTACCTTTACAGTTTTCCTCTCCAGGCTTGGTAGGTAGTAGGATAAATTCCTCTTGCAACATATTTTACATCTCTCTCCTTTATTTCAGGTGGTTTATCTCCAAGCACATGTGCTTGCCCACCTCCCTCCCCCAAAACTTCAGAAACTCTTTTCTTACAGCCCCTTCTCTTTTTTGTCAAATTTCAAACAAGCTCCTCTTAGCATCCCCCTGACCCCCTGAGGCCATCTGTATGGTTGAGCCTTCTCCTTTTGCTTTCTCCAGAAATGATAGAGCAGGTCCCAGAAAAAAAGGTAGGATGACAGTTACCAAATATTAGTTGTAAGAGTTCTCAGATGCTTCTATAGCTCAATAGGTAAAAGCGCCATTTTCAAACAGAAATCGTTACATTTCTGTTAGTTCTGTAAAACTTCTGCCATGCTTTTGTATTTTACGCTGACAACAATTTCTTCAAAACCACATTATGTCCACATTATAAATCCTTTTTTATTACAGGTGAAGTAAGAATGGAGTGCCAGGAGAGGGCCTATTTGTTATTTAGAAACCAGATGACTCAGGTTTCCCTTTCAGGTCTGACTTTCTGCAGTCTTAGGCAACCAGGTAATACCTTGCAGGCCACAGAGTGCTTCTCAATACTGTGCAACCAGTGGCAGACATACAATGAACAAATTCAGAGCTAATGGGTCACGGGAAGAGAAGAGGATAGATGAAGGGCATCTACAGAGCTGGGAGTTCGTCAAAGTTAATTTTATCCTCGCAATGATATTCAGGTCCCAAAATCGAACCAAGCAGTCCTTGCTGTCCTGTTGCCATGCCCCTTCAAACCACATTTGTGCATATCCTTCTTGTATCGCATGTCATTTGTCAGAAACATTAATAGGGTTTAGAGCCTGTAAGCTTTTCTTAATCATCACTCGTGTTAATCTGCACACTTCCTAATTCTTCATCTGTTATCCTTAAACATCTGATGCAGTTTAAGTAAATCTCCAGCATCTTCATTTGTAAAACCAGATGCAAAACAGTTAATATCTCTGCTGTTTAATATCTTAACCCTTAATCTGTACTATAGCATCAACCCCTAAGAAGATCAGGTTTTTTTAATATTTGTCTCCTGACTTTACAGCAAAGAAGAGCTCTAGCAACAGGTGAAAGGCCTTACTTTAATTATATCCCATTGCTTCTGAATTTCCTAGTCTTTGCTTCTCATAAACAAACACCCAAGAAAGCAAAATGAAGAAACTAAAGCACAAGAAGTGTACTGGAGCTAGAGACGTGGTAACAAAGTCCTGCTCCCCGTATTTCCACTACATTCCCTGTATTCTGAAATATTTTCTGTCATCGGTTGGCTTTCTGCTTTTCATCATGGAGTTGCACACTCCTTCAGTCCAGGGGGATTTGATTATATGAACCAAAGCAGAGGTGAGCACCCACAGCACCTAACAGGTCTCTTACCTGAATCTCAGCCGCTCTCCTCAGACAGCCCAGCAGGTACCACACACCACTCCGGCTTTCAAGTGTCCTTATGCAGTCTGCCATGGAAAGGCATGAGATGCCTTTTATCTGTCCTCTTTTGTCAGCGCAGCTCCTTGAAGTATTTCTTTTTCTGTCCCAGAGTCATTATGGCCACTATTGCAAGCTCATAAGTTACACAGCGAGAGCTCTGACTGCAGGATGAAGGAGACAAGAGGCTGCTGCTCACTTCAGTCACGATGGCCTCGCAGGGAGATGAATAGTCTGGGCCATCGTTCGGTCCCATGGCCTGGCAGGAGAAAGCAGGAAAAGCTGGAATTGCCCAGCCCTCCAGAGCAAGCCTTGTAGCTAATTCACATAAAAGCACAAGAGTCACCCCTGGCTCTGGGAAACCACCGAGGCAGGATCCACACCCTTCCAGCAGCAGCCCTGTGGCATGAGGCTGCTGCACGCTGGTGCACACAAGTCATTTTTCCACAACACAGACCTGCTCCCCGAGGCCGCCATCAGCCGTCCTCTTAGCAGCACCTCCGCCCTCACAGGCTCTGGCAACCCCTGAGGTTGCCCTGACAGGGCTCCTCCTTGTAGCCTCCCTCAGGTGCTGGTGGGGAAGGGGGGCTGACAAGCCCCATCAGCTCATTTGCACTTCCTAACGACTTCTGCAGAAGCAGGATATCACCCCAGTGCTACCTGAGGGAAAGAAGAGGTTCCTGTCACTGAGAACGTTTCGGGGTTTCTATCACAGGATTTGATGCTGTGCTTACATTATATTTCTTAAATTCAATGGCCGGAGCAAGCCTGGCGTTTGGATTTTAAGTACCTTTTCTCCCTGCTCCACACCTGAGGTGATTTGCGGCCTGTGCAACAGGCACGCCAGGCAGGCTCCAGACCTGCAGCCTTTACTGCAGCGGGTCGAAAATGTTGTCCCCCCTCGGGCCAGGCTGTGGGGAGGAGGCGGGCGGAGGCTGAGGGGGAAGGCANGGGAAGGCAGGCCCGGGGTCGGGGGCTGGGGCCGGGGGGGAGTCCCACAGGCCCAGGCCCATACGGAGCCACAGGCCGGGGCCTGGGAAGGCCTTGGATGATGACACCAAGGCCTGACAGTGCCCGGTCACTGCCATGTCCGCACCCCAGTCCCTGGGCGTCCCTCAGAGCCCCATGGCGTGTTCTGGGGTGGACGTGGGCCTCGGGGTGAGCACGGGCCTTGGTTGTGTCCCCCCGGTAAAGCTGTTGTAGCAGCATGTTTGTATCATGTACCGATACAGCACATAAGCTCTGTCTTAGATGAAGCAGAGATTTCATCAAATTAACACAGTTCATTCACCAGGGAAACATTTTCGTATTTGGAATAGTGACAATAGGTTTAGCTAACTTACATAAATCCTTTTTTTTTTTTTAATTTTGCTTTTAAGAAATGAGTCTGCAAAATATTTGAAATGTAGAAGTGTGTTAATGCGGAGGGCTCCAGCTGTGCCTACAGGTGAGGCTGATCCGCACTTAGCAAGCGCTGGATGTCTCAGCAAGGACTACTTTATTCTATACACAGCTTTCACAATATAAAATTTTCTGTTCCACCTTCCTTGAGAGTGTGAAATTTTTTAAGGCACCATTTGTCATCGTTATAGGACAATATGAGCAGATGTTGCAAAACCATTCTAAAAATTGCTGAAGATGGCTGCTAATATTCTCTTTGCACATTCAGAATTTCCTTTTCCAGAGACTCTTGTCTCTTATTTGGGATCACTCAATAGTAAACTAAGCAAGTGAAAAAGAACATTAGATTTGTCTGAAATTGCCAAGAAAGGCAGGGTCTTGACACAAGAAGTAGTCTAACAGAGAGGTACATATACACACACACTACCCCATAGAAAAATGTCATAAATTCTTGACACGCAAAAGGAAATATTAATATTGGTGGTTACAAATAGCTTCTCAGACTTATTACAGACATAGAAATCACCTACTACATTTTTTTTTCCAATTGAAATGTGTTTTCACTAATGTCTGATCTGGTGTTTTGGACAGGAGAAGCTTGCACTGGAGGAACAGCCTAGCCATGATCTCCCATGGCACTGATGTATCTGCATAAAACTTCATTTTATGGAGAAGTAGAGCACTCACACAATTCATCAAATCACAAATAGTTGACAGGTCTTAACAATGGCAATCATATAGCCAGACAGCCAGAAAGTCGACACCCCCAAGCAAGCTAACACCAACCCGTGAGTAAGATGTATTACTTACATCAGTGCTTTCTCTCAGTGTGAACCATTTTCTTTTACTAGCGCTAACCATGATTTCCTGTTCTTCACGTCTGTGGAAGATTTTACAGAATATTAAATGATATCAGAAGCAGTGGCATTGCTGTCCCCTCCCCACACTCAGTCTGGGAGGAGAGGGAGGTTTTGACACAGCTGGGATGATGGGAGGTTGCGACCACTCCTTCGTGAGTCCACTGCAGTCCTTCCTGACATTAGATTCTGGTCACAAGCAGCCCCTCAAGGGTGCCAGCAAGGGGTATTTCGTTTGCACTTACTGAACTTCCATTATTTTCTTTTGACCACAGTGATAAAGCTGTGATCACTGTCATCATGGTGTAATTACAAATGGCATGATACATGCTATGGGATGTCTAGTATTTGCAGAGGTAAAGAAAGGGTTTTCTTGAGATGACCAGATAGGCTAAAGTCAGTCAGGTATTTTTTTTCTTTCTTTGAAATATCAATAAAAACAGCCAACGGGACTCAAAAGCTAAATTTTGTAATGTATCCCAATTGAATGACATGTTTTAATGAGTGACGGTCATTTTCAGTAACATAGGCCAATGCGATTGAGTGGCCTATGGACACCTGGGTAGACAAGGAGCTGTGATCAAGGGCCATTACCATAGTGCTAAATGTTAAGGTAAACCTTGAGGTTTGGGAAAAGGGATCGGCAGCTTCAAGGCTGTGTCCACCCAAGGTCGGAATATGCTGTAAAGCTCTCAGTTCCGCCAGCCTACAGAGGAGTGGTACCTGCTGAACTATGAGGAGCATTTTCTACATTTATCTGCCTTCCAGACAAGGCCAAGCATGATCGCAAAGCCTCACACTGTCTATTGCATTAACACTTAACAAATTCCCAATCACTGCTTCCAAACTGGATTTAGTTAGAGAATACAAGAAGTGCAATGGAGCGGGCATTCTCTCTTGGGTTTTGGTAGTACGAGAGAAGGTTACTGGGTGTATGAATATCAGGACTCAGAATGCATTTTTTTTTCATATGTAGTAAACCAGAGGGAAAAAAAATAATCAGAAAACAAAACAAGCAGCAGTATACTCCACAGCAAGAACATGTTTTATGAAGAAGAGTCCATAACACCTTGGAAAGGAAAACAGGTATGCCACCTCGTGATCATCACTCGGTCACACAAATACAATGGGTAAGACAGGTGATAGACTTGAACCAAGAGGATGCTGATCACTGACAGAGAAAGGGAAAGATGAGCCTACCGCAGAGAGGGAACACAAAGAATTTCACAAGTTGTTTTTGAGACTGGTGTGTATGTAATCCCATTCACCTTCCATTTACCAATTAGTAAAACAGAGATTTCCAGAGCTTAAACAGCTAGTTCTCAGAAGTTTTTGATATGAAAAGCTCTCCAAAGGAAGTAAGCAAAAACCAGAATAAGATACGAAATAGAACGGGTTCATGCCAAGCTCCAATACGGGAACTGAATGAAAGCTAGACAAAGCTTTGTCAATTATAGGAATTACTCCTACTCTTGTGGCCATCATTCTTGTACTATCTAAGCGTTGCTACGTTGCAACTTGAAGCAGGAAACTCCCTGTGGTAGGTAGGTTTATTAACTCCAAGACCTCAGGAGTAAGTTGTGACAGAGCCAGCATTCGCATCAAGGCTTGCTTAGCTCCCAGGCAATGGCTTTTTCTCAAGATTATGTTTCTAATGCCAGTGAAGGAAGCAAACCTGATACTTATCTTCCTGTTTCCCTCTGCCTTTGCAGCCTTCTTTGGGAGTTTGCTTTTCCCATGCACTCATATCATTTGCACAGTAGCTTGCATTTTGTACAGCAGGGAGAGAGATTCAAACTCTTTTTACAGTGCTGGCAGTCTGCTAGTCAAACTGCCTCTTTGAGTCAGAACTTTTGGAAATGGTATGTCTGTTGCTGAGACACTCTTCTCCTCACGACTAGGTCAATGATGAAGGTGAGAGAGATCCTTGGATTGTAAGGTTAGTAATGTGAAAGAGACCTTAGATGCAGGATTTCACGGATTAGTTTTCATGCAGAGCTCATGCATCTGCAGTACTGGGGTGCTCATTAATAAATGGACATTATTAGGTTTCTCCTGAGTAAATAACACAGGGGAGACGTGAGGTATATCTTCCCCTCCATGAGGTGTATCTTCCCCCTACACTGCATTTAAGATTCTCCAAACACATTCAAAGGGGCCTAACACTCCTGTTTATACACGTTTCCCCACTTTAATATTTGTCACTTGACTATTCACAGTGGGGATTTTGATACGAATAGCGATGCTAAACAACACACGTGTTTTAAATAGAGACATGCGCTCCCAACAGAGCTGCAGCTAGGAAACTGCAGAGAGCATGTTAACTGAATTTTTATAAGCACATATCTCAGCTGAACAAAAAATACAAGGTCAGTTATCTACTGTTTCTGAATGTCCTCAGTCTTCAAGTTAACCACTTGCTGTTCGGATAACAAATGCAGTTTCAGCATCTGTATGCACCAGCTACCTCTCTCCTCATGTGTATCAGACTTCAGCACGCTGACACTCAGCCAACTGTATCTTTCCACATGGAAGTGGCCTAAACATTGTAATAAAAACGTTCTTTACCCCCAAAATGTGTGAAGCATTTAACGAATTTATAGAAATTTTAGCAAATCAATTGGAAAGAAAAAAAAATATTTTTTGTTAAAATGAAGATGTTAAAAAACCCGAAATCAAAATACTTCGGTTTAGATCAAAAAAGAAATCTTCAACGTGCAGAAAAGTGGTAAAGCCTGCAAATCTCCTGAATAAAAAAGTGCTTCCACATTTTCAGTGAAAAAAATGTCCAAACAAGTATATCTTTTTCATCCCAATTCTTGTTTTGTTGTCTCCAATCTGCAATGATGTAACGCTTCAGTGTACTAGCTCAGTCCTGGGCCTCTCCTAATAGGAACTGCCAAATATGCCAAATAGTGGCAATTACATGATGGCTTTGTGATGTGGACCATTGCCCATTAGGGACTCATCTTTGACAACCAAACTGATTTAATTTAGGACCTGAGGATGGATTATACAGAGCTCCCAAATACAAAGGCGTCTGCTGTTAACACAGTTTAATCGCTACTATAAACATGAATACAGGCTTAAAATTGGTTATATCTTTTTAGGGTTGATATACAGGATGCAAAATATCTTGAATATCACGACTACTGGCTTAAACTTGCAAAAAAACCTAACTGACTTTTCATGTTAAAACTTTTGTTATATTTAATATCCAATGTAAAATGAATAAAAAAAATTAAATGGGCAAGATATTTGCTACTTGCCCTCTTTATTCAACCTGTTATTAAAACTACAGACTTATATTTTCTTCTCACTTGCAAAGTCCTGAACATCCTAGATCTCAGCCATGAACTGCGAGACCGATGCTCCTCACAGAATGCACCCTGGGTTTTCTAGTTGTCGCATATGTTTAATTTAATTACAATTAATGAGTTACAATTTACCCTAAGGGAAAACTAGCTTTTGTTGACAAAGAGGTGTTTAGTGAATGGCATTCAAATTCATGACCTAGACCTCAAATTAACAGGCTGTCCATTAAGAATGCATGAGTAGCTTTAAAGACTGCATTTATCTGTCACGGTCCTTTAAGTCCTCTGTGATGTCTTAAAAAAGACAGTCAAAACTGTGTGATACTATAAAAAAAAGATTCAAGCATTACTTTTGATGTTATTTTTTTTCACTGCAAAATATTATTGAGTTCTACTGGATTATAGTCCATAAAGAGACCACAATGAATTAAGGTCTTACTTTTAAACCCTGTTCTGCTTCTAATGCAGCTCACCTAAATACTGATGCCACTTTCCTTCATGCAAGAAATAAAATACTAGGCCCCTAACGAACCTAATTATCAGATACATTCTTCTCTGTTACCTAAGCAGTAGGGAACTGCACTGATGTATTTGGAAGAGGAAGTGTAGGCTCAAGTACAATAAAAAGGTGAGTCAAATTTCACAGCAAATTTAAGCAAACAATTAAAATAACATGTCCTTGGAGACTTTCACTCCAACTACTGGACCACAAAACTATTTTCAGATCTATTTTTTTAGATGTTAGCAGGGTATAAAAGTTAAGAATACCAATTCCAAATGAAATGGGAAAATGTTTATTACAGTGTTTCAGAAATCTATATGACCAAATAACAATGTCCAAGAGTCCTATATGATGCAGTGAAAGATACAGTCTCATTTTGAGAGTTCAGCTTACATTTAGGTAACCAGTGCCTGTGTCATTCATGTATTGTTTTCTTATTTCAGGACTGGATGAAACAACCTGTAGGATCACATGCAGCCTACAGAAAGCAAACACAGCTGGAGGTACCCTCAGACTGTGGAGATAACTTTGCAAAATCTTTTGGATTAAACGGTTATAAACTCTAGATTAAAGTTATTAAAATGTAAATTTATATGGTTTAACAGTAACTGCAAAAATCAGTGCAAAATGGCCAGCCGTGTGCCATTGGTTTTTTTATCCCTCTAACCTATGTCTAGGGCTGGCATATACCGTCAGGTTTCTCAGAAACACTTACGTGTTTCCGATTTTTTTTAATCTATTGTATTAGCTTGTGCTATTCAGTGGTTTCTCAGAGCCACAATTTATGACAGATTTCTGCTTCATTCTGCATATTATTTCTCAGTCAAATACAGTAGTAATATATAAAATAAAAATCATCATTAACAACGCAAACACCTACGTAGATTCAAGCTGCTAATGCACTATGGCGAATTAATATTTCAAAGTGTTGCTGAATTTGTCCAAATTTGCCTGAATTTCCTTGAGAGAACATCCCAGACCCTGCGGGTGGAGTTCTCTGCTATTTTATTGTTAGAAAACCAGGAAGTTAAATATTGTCATGAGTAAAGGCTTGCAGGCAACAGCTGCGGAGCATTATTACCTCAAGTGAGAAGCACCCCTTTCCTATAGCATGCTACAAAACTGCCACAAGAACAGATCCTACCTGGTTGAACTGAGAATGGCTTTGCTTTTTGTTTCTACCCTTTCAAAGGATTCAAGTGTATCTGATGCTGCGTATTTGTGTGCATGCTGGCTAGGACAGGTGTGAGCAGAAGTGAGGGCAGTAGGCATCACAAGGAGGTGGCGTGCTGACACCTCTCGGAGCGGTGTTCTGGATGGGCATTGCCCCTGCTACAATTTATCATCTGGACAGAGATTATCACAGAGTCTTGACATGGAAGTTACTTATTCAGTCTGGATAAGGGATATTTCTGGAGTTCAGTGACAGCAGATGTACATGTGACACAACATGTTTGATTGAGCCTATATTTTCAGAAAAGAAAAAAACACTTTGGGAACCAGATGGAACTTTTCACTAGTATTGAAGATCCTTTCAACTTGGCTACTTTCAAAGGGTTTTACAATTTAAAAAGTTAATCATGAAACTCAAATATATTCAAGTCAAACTTTCCAAATAAGGAAATCTGAGATGCTTCTATATCAAGTGCTCAGCATAAGGTATTTTTGCCCTGTTGTTTATCCATAAGTATTCATAATTTTCCTTTACTTTTAAATTACTGTAAGTTAACAGCATTGACTGTAAGTTAGTTTTTGGTGGTAAAAATGAGGCCAATGATGGAAGAAAGTAAGAATCCAAAAACTGAGACGCTTTTGAAAAATATGTCAAAGCGTAAACCCTTAACAGTAGAATACAGATTTTCTATCAATATGTAGACCGACAAGTACTTCGTTAAGCCTGTGTGAATGGCAAGTAATAATAATGCAGTAAAATGGAATTATATTTACCCTGGGCTTACCGGAAAGAGCCAGGCAAGAAAACAGCAAATTGTGATGCACAGCATCCAGGAATTTATTTTCAGCAAATACCTAAAATATGTCAAATGTTTCCCACTTTTGTTACTGAAAATTACCTCAGTTTCCGTTGGCTTGTTAAAATACATTCTCTGATTTGGATATTGCAGAGTAGTTCGTAAAAGAAGTCTAGGGAACAAAATTACATCGGTTCACTCATATTTCCTACATAATCTTGCTTGGAGTACTACAGATTAAAAAGGCAGCTCAGAAATTGTTCAGTTTGACATTAACAATCTGTAAGAGTGCATTTTGTTTTAAGCTCACACATGTACAAAGCTGCTGTCTATGCTGGGGAACCATTCCAAGAAAGCTTGGGTTAACTGTTCTCCCAAGATATCCACTAAGAATCTGTAAGTGTCTGAATGGGAGCCCTTTGCTATTTAGATAGTGAGAGATAAGATTTCTTCTTTAAATATTAGCTGTCAAACTGTGTTATGTCTTATTATGTTTCATCAGATTGGCATTCAGCATGATGAGGTTTAACAGCACATGCTGATAACGCACAAATTGTGTAACATAATTTAGGAATAAAATTAAAGGGCAGTACACTATTTTCAGCTCAGATACCCACTTATCAATGTTTTGAGAAAGAACACAATTCAACCACAACAATGTAATTCATGTTCACAAAACTGGCAAGTTCTTCTTTTCACCGGGTAGCTAAATAAGAAAAGCAGCTGTGTGGACTGCAGTGGGGTTTGTGACTATTTTTTATCACCATAATATTTGCACAGTACTTTCAAGGCATGTATGTTTTGTAGTTCCCAGAAAAAAAATCTGCCATTTGAGAAGTATTCTTTAGGTTACATGTTTTGGATGAGTATGTAAGAGACACGTGTTCTGTGTCCAGTAAAAATAACATCAGCTTGAGAAGCAGCAAAGGGCAGTTTCTGAACAGTTCAACCAGCCTACAGAATCTCTCTCTTATTAAACATGCTGAGTTCATTCTAAGCATCACATAGAATGACATACTTTAAACCCCTTTCATCAAGAAGAAAGGTTAGCACTCCACTGAGATAACTTTTAAAAGTGAAAAAGAGACTGACTGCTGATATTAATAGGTTACTCAAGTCTGTAGTTAAAGTCTTTCACCTAAACTTGGGTTCCAGAGTTTTAAGAACTCAGTTGGACTCAATTTTTAGTATATCTCTTCCATGCAAAGTTTTTTTTCTTCTAATTTTGACTGCTAATATATTAATGTCAGATAATTTTTTATCTCCCTCCCTTTCTCCCCTAAACCTCAATTACAGGTTGCATTCCAAAAGATGAATATTTGTGCGTGGTTGGGAATTAAAACGCTGACCTTCGGTAGACTTTTTTTTTCCTCAGTGTTTTTCCGACTATCTGCTCTGTACCTGACAAATGAGGCAGTGAGGTCCCTCCATATTCTGTTTGGGGTCTATTGGCTGAGGAACTCTTGGTCATCCTACCTGCCTGACGTCTAGGATCATGATGAATTGTCTCCAACTCTAGCCTCAGATTGTTTTTTAACATTTAATTTAGTTTCTTCCTGTGCTTGGATGAACATGGCCATGTTATGGATTTCTGCTCTAATGTACACCAGCAGGTTGGAAGAACAAGCCTCAGCAAGCTGTGGAAATAAGAGAGGCTGGATCAATAGTCAAGGTCACGACCCTGGCTCTGATTCTGTACACTGTCCTGAGATTTTCTCCCCTTAAAAGCCTCTGACTGCTTCTAATGTGGATCCAAGTGCATATTGAGAGAGAAATTCTTAACAATCAACTCCCCAAAAGGGTAGGTGTAGCTGGATCCTCTTACCTTTTGCATCTTACATACAGAGCTGAAAAGGAATGTGCCTCTCTGCGTTTGGTCTAAAAAATCAACTTATTTTAAACATTGTCCCAGGCAGCCTTTTTGATAAAGAGATAGGACACTGTAAATTTTGTCATCCGGTACTGTGAAAACATTCATTCATTCATTCATTCACCCAGACACCCAATTCAGACACTACTAGAAACAATTTCAGATAGATATTAACCGCAATATCCCATTTTAATGAAGTTGTGTAATTGTTACATAAGCTAAACAGCAAAAACTATTCATTTCACAAGTATACCTTGATTACAACAAGTAGAAAATGCTGCCATAAAGTGTTGAGATAAAGGAACAAAGCTGCTAAGTCATTTGTTGAGCCGGCCTTTGTGCTGTAGATAGAGCTTTGAGTCTTCAAATATACGACTGTAATGCAACAAGGCACATTTCTGAATGGGTAGTAATTTTCCACTGCAGGATACAGTCATGCTGAGATTTAGTGCTTGAAAAAAAAGGAAGAAAGAAAGAAAGAGAAAAAAATGATTGCAAAGGTATTTAATGTATCAAAACAGCTCCCCCCCCAATCCTTGATACAGATAAATTGTCATATCTGTTAAAACCCAACCCACAATGATCTGCAGTCAATACAATAAACAATTCAGTCTCCAGTAGAGATGAGCAAAAGAATTTCTCACATAAAGAAGCAACCTTTTTGTTGTTTCTGGAAAAGGGTGAAAAAAATCACTTTTCACTTGGCCTCTGTTTCTGACTTTCACTTAGCAGAACAGAAAGCTGTATATCGCAACGGAGGGAGAGAGCTGAAGGTCAGTCAAGAAATTCAGCTTGTTGCATCACACTGTCTAGATCTGAATCTGATCCGCATGCTCAGCAGCGGGATGGCTGCAGAGAACTGCAATGAATATTAAAAGAAAAAAAAGAGCATTGCTTACAAAGGTTTCCCATAATAGCTGAAAATTGTTTACATGTAAAATTGGCCTCCTAATCAAGGGAACAGGAATTTGCAGTGTTTCACATGGTAAAAATCAGGAGTTTGCACAATGTGAGAAAGAGGAAGATAAGTGAGCTTTATGAATTGACACAGTAAGGTTGTCCAGAGGTATTTAGGTGTCTCATGGGATCTTCAGGCAATGTAAATTAGACGTGTAGCGGTTTTGAAAAATCTCACTCTATGCCTATTGCATGTTGAGGTGCCAAATCACTTCTAATAATAGTCACTGAGCCCTGTTACCGATAACAAAAGGTAGAGGACTTTGCTTTAGCTTTGGTATTGTCCTTTTGGTTCCAACCTCCAGCCTGAATTTAGGTATTTCTCTTCTATGTTGTGAGGACTAAGCAAACAGACTCCTCTCATATAGAAATTTGAACCTATGCACCTGATGGTAGGACCACCACTCTGAGCTCCTTAAGCAATCATTTGACATTTTGCTTGCCCCAAATACACCACCTCTGTCTGCAATCTGCAGGAAAATATGCAACAATATTTCACCAAATCTGATGCAACAGGATTATGAGACGTGGCTGAATGAGATGTCTGAGGAGAAACAGAGAGGAATCAGTTAAAAATCATGAAAGAAATAAAACCTTATTCTTATAAAAGGTACCAAATTCTGCACTGTTTAAAATAGATAATCAAGAAACAGTATACAGTCTGTAGTACTATAGCAGGATACAGAGACATGGGTATAACATTATTACTGCTATGGGGTTAAATTTTCTCTTCCGTTATGGCTCATTTACACTGCACCATCATCAGAAAGGGCTTAGTAACCTAATAGATATGATTAGCTGAGATACAAATGAAATAATTTACATAGATGTGCAATGCAGTCTGCTGCATTGGTCCACACTCACTGCATAGCCCCATGATGTTCCACAACTTCCAACAGAAGGATGAGAGGGAGGGGACCCGTGTCACAGATGGGGTACTCTACTGCAGGAAAGTACACCCCCACAAGAGATCTGGAAAAAGCTTTGCCCTAGTCTTTCAAATATTTTCTGATTTTTTCTCTTGATTCTTACATCGGCTGTGCCAACCACTTCCCCACCATTGCTCAGGGTAGCTGTTGCGTTGCCTGACGATTTGTTTCTCATTTGCCAATGTATTTTGTTTCAGTGATTCACTTGGCTACTAAAGGAAATAATATTTTCTGGTAACATTATCCCATGCTGGCAAACTGCCCACCAAGAAATTCATCTGCAAGAACTGAGCATAAAACAGGGAACTAGGAAGTTCTGTTCCTTGATTCTGGCCTGGATTACCTATGTTTTAGTCAGACCCAAACTTTCAGAAGCAACCCTGTTGGGTTTGTTTGCTATGTTTGATTTTCATGACTTAATTTCCAAAAGGAGAGAGTGCCTTGGCAACAGCCACAGTTACTTATCTGGAAATGATATACTGCTCTCCTTTTCTAAATATATTATTTCTTATTACATAAGTTTCATTTAGGGAAGGGAGCCTTGCAAATAAAAAGACTTTAGGAAAAAAATTCTGTCATACCAGCTGAAATTTTTATTGTAAATATGTTCCTGAAAATCTATGCTATTTGCAAAACAATGATCTGATACAAAAAAATTTCATGTTATCAAATTTATATGATAAAAGGCTGGTTTTTACTAATCTATTTGGTTATGATTAACCCTCACTTATCATAACTTTCTGGGTAAAGTCCACCTCTGAATGGACAACTGCAAGGGCCCAAGAATTACTCGCATCCCAAATAGAATTGTTTCTATTTGGGGTGCTGTCTAGCTCGGTTTTTAGTGAAAAGCAGTTAAGATCTGCCATTTTCTGCCATTCTTGAAAACTTGAAAATCTCTGCAGATGTTAGTAAGGCAGTATCAGCTGTGTCTGCTCACGGGATTCTCAAACTATCACCCTGTAGGTGTGGATTTGATCCTTAATAAATAGCATTTTTTATTTTGATGATGGAAAAAGGTCTGAGAGAGAAAGTGTCATCTAACAAATTCTAAATCTGTAGAGATCCAGGGAAATATAAGGGAAAGAAAAAGAAAAGGAAGGACAAATAACCTTAGCCTAGTAGAAATGATCCAGGATTTAAGAACGCAAATTCTCTGAGGAAATTAACAGGCAAATGTTAAGGATGCCAGTGGCAAACATGTTTACTTTCCTTCGTGCAGATAGCATAGGATGTGAACCAAAGCATTGGAAAGCAGCACTTTCACAAATATTTTTTGCATGAGTACGCAGCAAAATGTTTTTTTTCTTTTCCAGAATGTCAGTTTCTTACGCCTTCAACTGAGAGGTTTTTTCAATGCGTTTGTCCTATTCTGACTACGAATATCAGCTATTTATATCACAGTTATATTAGAAGAAACAATGCCTTTTGTAAAACATTTGCTAGTTGAAATTTTGCTCCTGTAAGGGCTGTTGGAATTTGGCCACCCACACCTGGGATCTAGGTGACTTAAGGCGGTAAATTTGAGCTGAATTAGGAATAACCAATAACCTTGTTATTATTTAATAAGGTACATATTAACCAGCTTTCTTTTTTAATATAAAATCTGCCTGCTGGGCGAAACTGGGTAGTCTCCAGTGCTCCAAGGCACCCTGAAGAGTTGCACTTTGACAACTACATTCCCTGTCTTTTGGAAAAGTCCCCAGGAAATTGTTTGATGTACAAATGATCTGTTAAAGAGCCAGAGTCCAGTTGGATCACAAATATGTTTATCGATTTCCGTACAGGAGGCGGTCCAGGTTCCATTCTCAGTTACATGTGTGTGAGCTCGCTGAAGTGAACAGAATTGCTCAGATGCAGGTTGCTTGGTACTGAAAACCATTTCACAATGCTATATGCTATCCCAAAATGGTTTTGCATTTACATAACAAGAAACCGTCTCATTTCCTATCGTCCACCCTCAGCGGTAATGGATGGTTGCTCATAGAGTACCATAAACTCCAATTCACATTTCCAAACAGTTAACAAAGAGTGGCAAAACACTGTCCATGTAAAACACGTTTGTCAGTCTCCAAGATCAAATTAGGCTTCCAGGAGCATTTCAGTGTGTTTGAGTCCTTCCTTTCTCCAAGGTAGGACAGCAAAAGCCACCAATATTATCTCTGCTGGTATCAGTGTCAGCTCAGAGCCAAACTTTTTCTTTCTTATGCTATTTTTTGAAGTAATAGTTAAGAGAAGAACTGAAGAGTGTGCCTATTCTAGGAAGAAAAGGAACAGCCTCATTCTAGCATCTGTTTCTGCATCTCAAATGCCTTCTTTTTATGCTACAGGGCTTGCTCTATCTGATGAGAGGTAATGTCATATTAAACCCATCTACCTCTCTTTTGCTCACTCCGCCAGAAAGTGGTTCTTGCTTTTGATTGCACGTGCTCTTTCCATTTTTATTGGTGACTCTTTCCCAACACTTCTAAACACAGTGCAGAATTCCTTTTGTCCTTCCCTTGACTGTATATTCTCCACTAGTTCAGCATGTGAAAATCATGCACAGGGCAACCTCTGTGCTGTACCTCAATAAAAAAGCAAAAATCAGCAGCAACTCAGACCACTGGTCCCATCTATTCTCTCATATACCATCCAGAGAATACAAAACGCAAAAGTGCTCTTATAACGAAGCCCTCCCAACACTAGCTATGTAAAAGATATGGCTTTTCTTCTTTTTCAGTACTTGCTACAGTCTAATCAAAGTCAATTATGACAAATATGATTTTACTAACACGATGTTAATCAAAAAGTACCTTCCAAGTCAAAAAGAAAGAAGAATTACTTTGCTTGGCTCTGTGAAAATTCCTGTCTCAAAAAAAGCTCTTGTGACTTTTTTTTCAACATTACCCTTGTTTCATGACTTACTGCCTCCTGCTTATCTCCCTGGTGAAACGATCACAACCTACCCATCTGAACTGACCTCCATCTCTCTCCCCTCTGAGTACAGATGAAATAAGCAAAGAGATCACAAGATTAACTCTTCTGTCAAATACACATCTTCTGGATGTTGTGAACAATACATATATAACATGCAAGGACGGGCCAGACTTTCAAACTGCTGTTCTCTTCAGATGTTAGCAGCACCTCAGCATCTTAATTAACCTTTGCACTCCCATGCTCCTTATATGCTGATTCTTGCATATATTGCCCCTTTCTATAAGCAGAGGAAAGTCTGAAAAAAATCTCATTTAAAGGATATCAACCACTTCAGTTTCCACCAGCTTTTGAAAACGGGGAGTATCATAAATATATGAAGAAATGCAGCCAAGTAAAAAACCACCAAGCCATCAAACTGAGTAAACTCTGCCTCACTTATACGAAAGCAAGAGAAAATTTCATGTTTACCTGATACTGTGTTTCAGTCAAAATAATGGCTGTTCTTTATATCTGGCTGTAGGTACTAGGCTTACACCAGACTCATAGGGAAACAATCGTTCATGCTTTGTCTCTTGTTCAAACATTCCTTCACTGTAAATTCTGAAAACACAGCTTTGATTGGGCACAATTCCCTTGCCACTCCACAAACCAAACTGAGATGAGGCCAATTATGGGAGTCTTTCTTCTTGTAGAAGTGAGGTATCAAAAAGAGTGTAGTTTTATAGAGGCCAAAACTTCGAGTGAGACATTACCACATGCGTTACACTCACACATGGGACTATGGACATAAAAGATCGATGTAGAAGAGTACCAAAAGGTCAGTTTTCAGGATTTCCTGAATATTCAAGGATTCGGTTTGTATTTTATTCATACTGAAAAAACCCCTACTTGCAGACTGCCTGGTCAACTATCCAGACCTTCTCTACTTGCCAATGTAGAGTCAAAGAAGAAACAAACATTTAAAAGAATATCTATTCTATATTTAAAGAATTTTATCAGAAGAATCAGCTTTAAAGTAGCTTTTAGTTTCCTCAGCCAATAACTCCTTTATTTTCCCAGAAATGGTAATTTAATAAATATAACTACAGAACCGCTTAAGAATAGAAGAGATCCTCCTTCAGAAAAAAAAAAAAAAAAAAATTATTTATTTAATTTTCTTTTTTATTGGTGTACTGTGATTATAGTCTCTTAAGAAATGTATTTTTTTTACAACTTTATTTATATAAAGAATTTCCAAAACAATTGTTTAAAATCATACCAGAAAGTCAGGCAACCATATCTAAAAGCAGATGATTGAGAAGTATGGCTTTAACTTTTTGAAAAGGAGAAGCTTGACTGAAAGCTACCAATAGAGTCCTAAATTTTCCCTGAGAAAAAAAAAAGTATGTGTCCTGGAAGAATCTGTAGATTTGCAGAACTTCTTAATGCAACTTCAGTCTTTCCAAAAGCTGTTTTTTGCCTCTTTTCTCCTCTCTGTCTCTCCTTTCCTCACCCCCATGTACTCCCCAGAAACGCACATACCAGAGAACAGACAGGAGATGTTTGTGAAAACTGCAGTTTCCGCAATCAAAAGTACAACATTTACTGTGGCTTTTATCAAAGATTTCAATTCCCTCATCTTAAGGAAAATGACCCTTTTATTTTGTTTTGGACATAAAATTATGGCCCAGGGAAAATTGGAAGCATTTCTGTTGAGGGAAATCAATTTTCTCACTGCCATATATGATCAACATGTCACAGCCATCACCTAGATAATAATAGTAAAGTACAAGTAAAATGGCTGGTAATACTGGCTTCAGGAAAAAAAAAAAAAAAGGAAAAAAGAGCAAGATAACACCTTTTTTTCCCAAACATGTTTGCAATAAAAAAAAAACAACAGGAGAGAATGCAAAGGTTTCTCCTGTGATTATAACCTTTCAGAACAACAGTATCTTACTTTGTATATTGATAGTCTGAAGTGTTGATGAAGCTGATGAGAAATTTGGTCTTCCTGGAAAATAGTCAGCGCTTTGTGTAAACTGCACTGGGTCCTTTTCAATCAGCTTGTTAATGGGTGGCTAATAGTAAGGAGATGTGACCAGCCTGAGATTACCCAGGAGTATGTTTATGTAGAGGCAACACTCAGAGCACAGAAGCATCTTCTTAATTTGGATACTACGAACAAAGGAAACATCAAATCTGACCTTGCTGGGGAAATGTTAATGGCTTCTACTCATCCTCCTTCTGCCACTTAGCATCTCTTGTGCCCCACCTTGGGAAGCTTCCCGGCAGAAGGGTGCATTAGCAGAACTCTACCCTTACAAAACCCTGGCCCAGACAAGGAGAAAACATTACAAGTGATTAAATGGTCTTTTGATGTTCACTTCAACAGATGTAATACGTCACCACAGTTAAGCACATCTCCGGTGATGCTATAGTAGTATGTACAAGGTAAATCAGAACTCTGTTAAACAAAAGGAAATAATTTAGTTTTTCAGGTTAAAATTTAAATGTAAAAGCTTTAAATTAAAATTTTAAATTTTAAAATTTTAAATGTAAAAAATTTAAAAGTAAAAATCAAAAGGCTAAGGACTGCAACACTGGAAATCAGAACAGATACCCACACTAACTTTAATTCATTAAAGAATTCTAAACCGGACAGAAAACTTCAAGCTCTGGTGGTAACTGATAGTAAATAGTTTCTGGGAAACAAAACTATCATCTTCTCCAGCTCTTCTATCCTGTTTGGACTTCACAAAAATTTAGAGAGAAGATGGTGTCGTTCATATCATTCTGCACAAAGGGCAGCAGGCTTACAGAACAAGCTAAGGAGTTAGTATAATAAGGTTTGTCTTGAGAGAGAAAGGGGACAAAAAAAGAGAATCGGGGCTCCTCAATCTCCCATTGAGTTTGCCGATGATTTTGGACTCTGCTACTGTTCCGAACTGCTAAAGCCTGAAAGATCATTCTTATTAACCAGCTGCCATAGGATCCACACCTGGAAATAACTGGGTTTTTTTCCTTTGCAAATCTAGTAGTTTGTGCATTCCTATGAGCTTAGGTGGGATCCAAGAGCAAAATCAATGGTATCAGATCATCAAATGAGTTAGGCTCTTTGAAGGAAGATGTCATCAAACTGGCCCCGGATTTTCAGGGCTAGGTTTTTAGAATCAGTTAAGCACTGTTTGGTATAGTACACGGATGAATAATGAGAGAAGATTTTCCTTGGTTGTGCTTGACCCACACCCTCAAACTACCCCCTCCAAATCTGTCCCAAGTGACATGACTATGTAAGGGGATGTAAACTGGCATGATTGTATAACAGGATATGAAAAAGAAATGACAGCACCAGATTGCGGTCACTTAAAAGTATAGCTCTTCCTGACATGTCTGTGTCTATAATTTCTTTTCGGGAAGCCTCCATTGTGTCTGCAAATGGAATCGTACTGTCCAAAAACAAACAGTGATCTGCAGGCCCAGGGAATAATGCCACCAGTGTAACTCCACGTACTACATTACCAAACAGACATTCTTTTCTATGCTTTATAATTAAAAAACCCAAACTGACAAACCAAAAAACTTCCATAAAACTAACTCTATGAGGTTACAGGCATTTCATGTCTTTGAGCTTCTGTAATACAAGAGTATACTGGAGGTTCCCTGAGAACCATAAATACAGTTCAGACAGACATGGTGATTCTTGGCAAGTAAATTATAAATTTGACATCATGTTGTTAAAGGAAATAACCTTTTCCGAAACTAAGGTTTCTGACTCGGTACATTTCTGGGACCAGAGCCCTAGTATTATTGCATTGACATACATTATAATAAATCATATCAAATATAACTTGGTCAAATCTAAAGGTAAGAACATTTCTTTGAATATTAGTAGTTTAGAAATACACAGGAGCTGAGCTCAGCCAATTATAGACATTCTGACTCTATTTGCTTGAAAAACAGGACAGAAGTTTATCCGTTCTTCAAAACACAGCTTGAGCAGCAATGGTC
This sequence comes from Dromas ardeola, assembly GCA_013398915.1. Classification (NCBI taxonomy): domain Eukaryota; kingdom Metazoa; phylum Chordata; class Aves; order Charadriiformes; family Dromadidae; genus Dromas; species Dromas ardeola. The sequence goes on from VYZM01008844.1 coordinate 253,017, forward strand.
AAGAATATTTCTCATCGTATATTTAATTATGTAAATCAACTAATCATGCCTGGAAATAAAATGCTTCCTTGGTAAGTTAAGCCATTTTCACACAGCAAGATAAAATGGTAACAATTTGGTAGGACAATTAGCAATTACTGACATTTTTAATCCTTGCCATTGCAGTATGAGGACTCTGAGCAAGAAGTCAGTACATTGCTGATGAGGATGACAGAAGACAGCCAGTATTAAGAAATTCCATTAGCAACAGAACTATCACTTCCGTCTTGCTGTACTACTGAGGTTTCCCCTAATATAAAAAGTAGAAGCAGATAAACATTGTAAAACCTCGTTATTCTTTTTGGGTTTTTTTGAGCTGAAGAGTGATGCTTTTTTTAAAGCCTCAAAACTAGCCTCTCCCTGTATAAAACAAGCCCATGTTCCATGAGCAGAGCACTTCATTGTAACAAGGCCCCATTCACAAACACTCAACACAAGTGAAACCTGTGCTTTGACTGTCAGATTCCCATGAGAATTCCCGTGAGAGGTAGCGAGAGAAAGGACCTGATTTGCATTCTTATTAATGACAAAAGTGAGGAAGAGACTGTCTACTTAGGTAATCGGCCAGCAAAAGCACCTAATTTCAACACTCTGGTAGTCACATTCATTACTAATCTGCATAAAACAAAGAATATGTTCATATTTTTTGCGGGTCTTATTGTGAATTTCATGAAAGTCCACTATGCCCTCAGTTTATCAAAGCGTTTAAGAATAAAACTAGTGTGGCTACTAACATGCTTAAAATCAAGCATCTGCTTTATTAGATGAGGAGCTCTGTGTAATAATTGATGAAGGTTAAACATTAAATTTTCTGAGCTTATCTGATCATTCTAAGAATATGCAACGCCGTGACATGCTTCAAATTTAAATACAGTCTGGAAGCGTGCTTCTAAGGAGTAAAAAGTATAACTGAAATGTGCTAAAAATACAGTGAAGACCTTTCAAATCCTTTTTTAGCCTTTAATCCATTATTTAGCACTTCATTCTTTAAAAGAAACCTACAGAGCTATATCCTCAGCAGCACAACCTTGAAACAAAGTGTTTTTAGACATGCACAGAAAGCATTAGCAGCTTTCATTGCAAAATGACACCTGTGCACCCATATGTCCTGATCCCTGAAGTCATACTTCAGAGTATAGACTTATTCATTCAAAAACACTCCATCTGATTTATATCAAAGTACCTGCTCCTGGCTACACAGACTAAGTAAATGTCCAGCTCAGACAGCAAACACTGTTGTCTTGAAATCTTTCATTCTGGTGTATTATCATGCATTTATCATTATGGTGTTTCATAGCCACATACCCATAAATATTTGGGTTTGGTTGGAGGCAGACCTGAGTGTCATGGAAAGCTGACCTGCAAGTAAGTAAGAGGAAAATCTTATCTGTGGCCTTGGAGAAAAGGAGATAAAAATGAAGGGAAAGTTTGAGTAGTGTGAGCAAAACTTTTTTTAAAGCTAAATTAAGTAAATGTCCTGTAGTCAGTTATTAACTTCACACGGTTAATGTGGCTGTTTGGTCTAGAAAGGTTATCTGCTGTAACATTTCTTAACATTTTCATAATGTTATCAAGAATTAAAAAGGTAACATTTATCAAACATTCACAGTGTCTGTGAGTAGAACAAAGAGCAGCCACACAGTTGTGATAACGTCCAAGCTGTCAGTTAGAAGCAAGTCCAAATACCTTGGAGATATTTGCTTTTGGATGATGCATTCTTTGTCATGTAAAAATGTAACTTTTCAAAGTACACATGTTACTGATTAAGTTAAAGTCAGAAAATCTTATTTCCTTCTAATTATTCCTAAAGCTCTATGCAAAAGATGGAGAAGGATAATCAACAGGATGATCCAGATAAGAGAGAGCCTTAACATGAAGAGAAATCAAAGGGCCCAATCCTCCAAATCCTTCTATGATTAGTCTTTAATCTGCAGCGAGATTGCTCATGTGAAACAGAATTTACAGGATCAGATCTTAAATCTCCCAACTGCATTTTTCCCTAAGAAAAGAGGTGGATTAAAATCCAGACCTAATGTTCATTGTGTCTGGCAATGTCAGAGAAACAATGGCAGCAGCCATGGAGTCTCAAAGACTCATACCATTCCAGTAGGCTTCACTTTGATCAGCTGGGACTAATCCTCAATGCAGTGAGTGGAAAATTGTGGTTATAGCACTTTACATTAGACACCTTCCCCATGAAGCAAGTGAATCCATGCAAGTGACCATGTTAAAGGCAGCCAAGAAGCTAGGATTCCCAAACCCTTCCTCTACACCAAGCAGCATAACCTCTGATTGAAAAGCTTACTATCGTTTCAAAATATGAGAAGGCAGAGGAGATAGCTCTGTCTTCTCTTTCTAACATTTCCAGCAACGGCTATTACTGCCAGGGTGTTAGAAGTGGCTTGGGCCAGGACATTGTGTTTTGATTTATGTTTGAGCAATTATGCCATGTGGAGACTGTTCCAAGAAACTGCAATCTGCAAGTTAGAAAATGGAGAGGCGTGGAAAACATGGAACCAAACAGCCTTGACTGCTACCCAGATCTGTCTTTGCTTCACCTCCAACCATTCATTCCCCCATCCAGACCTAGGCAGTATCTGGCACTTCTGTATTAACAGCTTTCATCCAGACCTATTTCTGGTCAATGATAAATAACTTGGGAAGAGTAAATAGGCGAATAGGATTGCTAGTTACAATCTCTAACAAATTAAAAGGCATCAAATCAATATTATGTTTCAGTGGGACTCCACACTTTCCAATTCACTCAATACTTCCTAAAATTTATCATTTCACTAGTTAATCAGGGATTATTTAAATTATGTGTTAGCTATGGCTTTGCTGTCGTTGTGTCTTCCATTAAGTCCAGTAAATCCTGCATCAGGAAGTGGGACTGAAAGGATGAGAGGCACCTGCTCGCATTCCTCTGTGTTGTAGGTACATAGGAAGCCCACAGACTGGATTCTGCACCTCTCTCCTTGGCTTGCAGCCCCTCTAACGGGAGGAGTGAGCAGATAGCCTGGCTTTGCTTCTGCGTCAATGGGACAGGAGGCATGGACAGAGGGAGCAGCACACGAGAGCGCCTCTTACTTCTACCTGTAGAGCTCCTTAGGACTCACAAATGCCCCCATTTCTCAGGAAGGAGAATGTACTTCTGTTCTACATTTTTCTTCTTTCCCAGACTTGCTAATCTTTTAATGTAAAATAGATCAAAATGATAGATGGCTCATTGTCTTCATTCTGCTTTGGAGATCACGTTACTTTGCTTTCTGATGTCCTGACTCCTCTGTAGAATGTAACAGGTCTTAGAATAAACCTCCTAATCGTATCTGTACGCATTACTGATTCTACTTCCCTTCCTAATAAGCACTACACAAATCCCTTCTCAAACTATGTTGTGGGGTTTTTAGCAAAATGCAAAAATAGCAACCAGCATTGTTAATTCATTGGATTTTTTTGATTATGCACTTGAAAATATTTGCTATTGTACATAATATTTGATCTCAACTACAACCATTGGTGTTCTCCTTAAAGAGCTGTGATTAGAATTACCAAGACAAGTTCCAGGATGAATAACCAATTCCAGGCCAAATTCCGATCCAGGTAACAACCAACAAGTACAGGATGATCTTTTGATTTCAGTGACATTGCTCTAGACCTACTGTAGTCTAACCAAGATCACAATCAGGCTTTCTTTAAAAACATTGTTCTCTCAGATGCCTTTCCAGATTAATTGGCACAATTACATCCTCCTTTCTCTCTTCCTCCTCAGGTCGATCTATGTGCCAGAGGCTTACAAGCCCCGTTGGTTGAGAGCTGAAGGAGTGCTGTAGGGAAACGATTTACAGTGGTCCCTCTCATCTCTAAAGGTCCAAACTCTTTTGGTTTTGATGTAGAAATCACAAAAATGCACTAACCTTTCATTCTCTCAGACTTCCTCTTCTTCATTTGAAGGGTAAGAGACACTTCCAGTATGCAATGGGCTGTCTCCTTTCACCTGTGAAACACTTCGTGAAACCCTTATATGCACTTATTACTTCTTCAGCTACCACAGTAAAAAGACTATTGGCATTCACAGTCAGAAAGTAATCTTTCAACTGGAGAATTGCTAAGCCAGAGGGGATAGCTTAGTGATCTAAACATCTAGGATCAAATTAAGCCTTGGTGCAAGAGAAAGCAACTCATCTGACTTCAATGGAACTGTGCTCATTTACATCAGAGGTGAATTTGTCCCGCAAGACTGCATGGAAACACAGATTCAAATCCCAGCAGCCAGGGATGAGTTAAGAGTGGTTTGTCAACTCAGCAATATGAGAGGTTTCTTTCAAATGCTAGGTTAGGATGGGATATTGTGAATAAACGTGGAATTCTTATTTTTCTGAAAGATACAGTACACCCAGAAATTAAGAAAGCTTGGCTTGGAAATGTGTTTGTAAATATATGGTGTTCCATACAGGAAAAAAATAAAATCCCTTCCCCTTTCCTTTCAAAAATTCTCATTTCTTTGTTTATTTCCTCCAAAACTTATTTGAAGACATCACTGGTTTTCAAAAATGCTCATCAAGACATCTTACCAAAATATGCTCACACGGTTGTTTTCTTTAAATAACAAGTTATTTTATCTAGTAAAAAACCCCAACAACTAAACAACATGAAACATAAAGAGAAGTTTAGAGTTTGCCGTGTGTTTACCTAAGATCTAAGTAGTAGCAGCCAGCAAGATGCTTCTGTAACTTTTTCCAGAACCTGTTAGTTATGTGCTGGTGATAATGGTGTTTTGTCCTCTTCTATTTTATCTTTCAAAATAATTTGCTCAAGTAGCTGACAGATTTTCATCGGAACAGAAAATGCTGCTAGACGCATTTCAATTGTCTATCCCATATGCAGTATGAATAATGTCACTTAAAAACAAAAATTTGCAAGTTTTCCCCACTTTTCTGCACTATTTCTCTGATCTTGTTTCCATTGTGTTAAAACAAAAAATCCGTCTTCTTTTATACCATAGGGGGGGAGCAATTAATTTTTTCTTTTTTCCACTGCACTTTGACTGTATATTTTTGTTATTTCATCAAGGCTAAATAATCAATATTTTCATTTTAAAATAAAGACAAAATATTATTATTAACAACATAAATGTCATTTTCAGACCTGCTGTATCGCACTTTCACAGGGAAAGCGGAAGGGGAAATCAAGAGCAGCTCCTATCCTCTCCTCTCCTGTTTAGACTTCCAGGGGAAAAGGCTGTGGGTTAGTAGCGTGCAAAGACAATGTTCCAATATTAGAAATCTCCCAACCAGAAAGTTGTATTTTGGGCTTGTGTTTCCCAGACCTCTGCAATAGCAAAGTCCCTAAGTGCTGTTAGATGGCAATTACACCTTAAGCAAAAAGATATTGCAGATCATTGATTCCTGCAAATCTCCTCTCCTTTGAAGTAGCAGCACTTGCTTATGAATGAAGATACACACACTTTCACCTTGAAATCACATGAACCTATTTTCTCTATTTAGTCCTGGAAGCACATGAATTAGGTGTTCCAAATTGGATACATCTCATCTTAAGAAAAGAGGCTTGATCCTGAGAGCCTGGCTTTAAGCAGGCAAAGTACTTGTGTGAGTAGTTTCAGCAATACGACTGAGACTACTTGTGAGGGTGAGAATTAAGAATGTGAAGTTTGCAGAACGCAGTCCATGTTTCTCTTGGACCTAAACACGCGTAGCTCCACTCAGGTGAGTGTGGGCCAAGCCATGCCGCTGCTTCCTGTCTGAATGTTTGTGCGCGCGAGGATTCCTTCAGGGAGGAAGGCTCGCAGAACTGCGCTGCGCGAAACTACGCAGTTGATTGGCGGAGAAAAAAATAGTAGAATTAAGCCCTTCTTTGATTTTACGGAACATTGACTTCTGCAAATGTGACCTTAAATTCAAATTGATTTGATCTTAAATGCAGGAGATTTCATCTACCTTGCAGGCAAATATGCTCCATATGTTAAATACCAGTAAATATAGTTAAGTTCTCCATTGTCTATGAATGGCATACAGAACAGCTTTTCTGTAAAGACCAGATTCTCCCTTAGCAGCAGAGGATTTAAAAGGTCAGAACCAGTAATGATCAGCTGAAAAAAAGGGCTTGCCTGAAAGCTGTTAGAGGGTTTGCATTTCCAGTAGGTCCTAAAGCCCATTGCATGGCAGTCATCACAGGCAAATTCAGATGAAACAGCACCTCGTGGTTTTTTTTCTGCAGGTGATGCTCCTTTCTTTCTTTACCTTCTGATGATGAACAATAAAACCGGAATGTTATTTTTAGGAAATACAATCAAAAGTCAGATAGTTCCTCAGAGTTATCCTGGGAAAACTGCCCCAGGTTCAGGATTTAAACTGACTGCTACTGGGTGGGGTAAGGAAATAACTTTTTATTTGTTATCTCATAATTGCTCACTGGAAGGTTTTGTATTTTTTTAAAATGTATTGTACTGTTCATCACCTGAAGAAGATTTCTTCAGTGATTTTGGCTACTTATTTTTTATGCAGCCACCTGATATTGTTCTGGGTAGCCTCTATTTTTAGTCCTTGGATCGTACATCGTGGGGAAGACGAGTGATGCTATTCTCTCTCCCAAAGATAGATTGCCCCCCCGTGCCAAAAGCTGGCAAAGGAAAAAAACAAAAACAACAGCAAAGTGCTCATGGCAGAAGGCTTGATGGAAGCTTTAGGGGACTAATTCTGATATGTTTACTTTATTTTCTTTTTAATGGGTTGTCAGCTGAGGAGAACAAACAGCTCTTCCCGCATCCAGAAGCATAAGCATTTATTGGTCCAGATAAAGCACCGAGAAGAAATATTATCCAGGGTGTACTATAAGTCATCACCATGTCTCTTCAGGTAAAATGCCAAAGTATTTCTGTTGTACAGTTTTCACTGTGCGGCTCTGTGCAACACAGATTGGTAGTGGGATGTACTCGTGGCCATTGGAACAGCGCAGCGTTTAATACTGAACATAGCCTCTTAATCCAACCCTGTAACAGCCTCTTAGGTAAAAGTATTTCTGATATCATTAACTGAAAAAGCAGTTCCCTTGGGAATGATACATACGTACTTTCAGGAGAAGGGTACACAGTCATATGCATGTTCTGAGCCCTCCAGGAGCTAGGAGGCGTTTGGGAAGGTCAAGGATTGCAGTGTCCCAACTCTGATAAACATACGCTGGGAATCCCTGTCTCTATGCTGCTTAACCAGTCCTTCTTCCTGGGCAAAAAGAGCTCGCTGTATTTTCCTCTTCTCAATCCATATTACAAGAAAAGCCTTATTTTTTTACATTGCCATTGTATTAAGCAAATCACTTTCCCAGCTTTTCAGGATATGGACCTTAGCACAAACATATGGGATGACTTTCAAAGTGTTTGGGAAAGGAAAACACGTTGATACTGTTTAGATATGTTTCACAATGTTGTCAGCATAAAGTGCAAAAACACACCTCCTGATGTTGGCTGGTAAATGTGCTCCTGAGCTGACATACAGTGTCCCTGTAATGAATCAAGTCTATGTCTTTACAGAAATCGGGGTTTACAGCGGTGGGCTCTGGGTTTATAGCAGAGAGTAGTCTTACAGATCCATGTTTCCTTTATGTATTTCAAATTGCTTTAAACCATAATCCCTTCTTTGCAAAGAATTCTTTAGGAAGTAAACCTCCTAATCACTTTGTATGTTCTGGATCAACTCCTCAGCTCTCACACTACGTTTCATTATGACTGCATTTGTGTTGCTGTGTAAAACTGCCCAGATGGAGACCAGAATGGCCAATAAATCTTATTTCCCAAAATGAATATTCTTCTGGGCAACTTTGTTGTGACTCAGTTGAATTGTCCAGGAAAAAAACTTGTGGGCACCGGTCCTTTCTATGACCTCCAGTATCTATCTACTTGGCATGTCCAATGTCAAACCCTGAGCAGGCTTGGGCTATCTGGTGTGCCTTTGTGGTGACAATGACATTACCCTCAAAGGCAATCCAAGGAAATCCCTAGATTGTCACTGGTTAAGCAAACAGGTTTTGATGGTGGCCTAAACACATGCTGGTGCCAGACCCTCTGAAGAAACAACAGAGATGCCAGGTATCAGCTCTCCGAGGTGCTCTGGAATACAGGGAATTGCTGGAGCCCAGTCAGACACAGTGGGAATTCAGCCAACAGGGATCAGCAAAACCAAAAACCTGCTGGGTAATTCTTGCATTCCTCTGTTTTAGGGACGTGAGAAAGCTAAGGCTGCCATTTTATCAACAGCATCTCATTTATAAACTGGCAACTTACTCACTTTAAGACAATTATTAATGGCACTATTTATATTTTTGAAGAATCTGTGCCACTACTGTACAAATAATTCCAATCCTAGATTCTGCTCAGGCATAATCATTCATATATATCAGTTAATGACAATTTAATTGCATATCCTTATCATAAATACTGAAATATTTGTATATAATGATATGTGCTAAAGAACACATTGAATTTTAGTTTGCCATTAATTTCAGTTTGCTATTTATATACAGCATATGGATTTCAACTTTTCCCTTGACACTGGCATTGTTGAAACAACCACTTGATCTATTAAATTTTTTTAGTAGCTCTTTAAATTATAAATAGTGCCCAGTTGTTTATTTCAAGTGCTTTCAGTACTCCAAATGTGGTTTAATTGTATTTGAAAACTGCCAAATATCAATGGAGATCAATCCTGTCCCATTGATCTGTTTATGCAGTTAAACATGTAGAATATCAGATTCAGGCTCTAACATATTTAAATACTCCTCTATTGATCAGCTGCTGCCATGATCCAGCACAGATGATGGCATAGATGATTACAGGAAACTGCCTGCTCTGGTTTGCTCGACTGATACCTCCGTCTTTCAAAAGACATCATGGAAAAACTGATCCACAGCTCAAAACCAGAGGGCAAACAAGCTTGCCATACAAAAATGTTCAATCCATGGAAAGGTTTTAGAATCTGGTGTAGGAAACCACAAAAACACATTCGGAAAAGTGTCGGAAAGTACATTAAAATCCTGCACCTTACTGCCTGAATGTGATAAGAGATGAGTTAGGGAGCTCAGACAATCTTTATTTCTTCACAAAAGCAACCAGCTACTCTCCAGGGCTGTTTGTCCAGCTAAAGGAAAAAGGTCTAAACTTACAACACAGAACTGTCTTCTGTAGAAGATTATGGGGCAAAAATGCAGAAATGCCGGACCGCGCAGTGACGTTACTTCAGTGTTTTGGATTAGTATGTGATCCTGGTTAGAGAGCTCTACAACCAAGTAAAAATTACTTTGCTTCAACACAAAATGCCTATGAACAGACCTTCTAGAGCTAAATAAATGTCCCTTTTATTGTAAGATATTTTGAATATCCATGAAAAAGCTGACCAGGAAACATCGAACTCTTATATTTGTAGCTCAGAACTAGTTTGGCACAGAGAGAGTGCATGGGGGAGGATGAAGTGTTTGTTCCCAAAACCATGTACAGATCAGGACCAGATATCAGAGGAAAATGACTCTCTTGCCAGTGATGAGGTTTCAAGGGAGCAGTTCTGTGTTGGTACCTCTCAGAGAGCAGAGGGGAAAGCACCTCTCGTATCCCTCAGACATCCACAGCAGGAGTGAATGCAGCAAAAAGCAGAAGGGGATGAAGATTTGCATCTTGGGAGGAGGAGGAACAGGATGGATTAAAGAATGAAACTGCTCTAGGGGATTGGCTGAGCCTTTCCAGGTAAGGAGATAAAGGAAATCTATGTATAGTTGCAGAAAGTGCCCCAAGCACGTGACAATATTGTAGAGAGGAGTGACGCAAGGAAGTCTGGTGGTCTTCCCACTCCCACTTCCCACCCCACTTAGCACGGGGTCCCAGAAAAACTCAGCGTTGCTGTGGATGAATAAGCATAGCTTCATGCAGTCCAGTAACTCCTTCTGAGAGCTGAATGCTTTATTGCTTGGCCTTCTTTGGAAATCGCACCTAGCTACATAATACTACGGTGAAAGCAAAGAACGAATACATATAAATTGCTCTGTGGTGTTTCAGGTGAGGGAAAGCTCAGAATGCAACTGCCCGTCATTATTGTTATTGTGCTTTGTCAGCTAGTAAAGGTAACCAAGAAATTGTCCTTGTCAAGTTTTCTTCAAAATTGACCCTTGCTTCAGGCCTTAAGTCAACAGCCTTCTCTGGGAACAGGTGCATGTGTACTGTCATTATGTTATCAGATGTGTACATTTTCCTGAACTGTACACAAGACAGTGTTTGAACAAAGTCTAAATGTTTTTAAACTTTTCTTCGTATGCTAAAATAATGCTAAATCTATAGTTTAAGATAACCTACATACATACACGTTGTGAGGTCATATTAACTGAAATATTAACTTCTGAAATTAGTTCATATGATACTAGATTAAAAGAAAAGGACTTTTTCAATATTAGTGATAATTATTGTAACTATTTTTACTTACAATAATTTTTGAGGAGAACACTGCATCTGCTTTAGACTCAGGACTCACTTGATAGTTGATGACTGCCTTTGGCAGGACTTGAAGATTTCAGCAGTTGCTGAAAAAGAATTTTGACAGGGATATAATTACAGCAGTATTTGCACATTAAGAAATATGAAATAAGGAAAAGTAAGACTGTGTTGAGTGTAGAAGACTTCCTTCTTAGCAGGAGTCAAGCATTGCAGGTAATACGCTGCTGGTAACAGCCAACTTGAACTAGCACTCATCGATATTTCTAAATTACTAAGGAGAATCTAGCTAATCATTAGTTTCTTTACACCTTCTGGCAACCTTGTAAAGATCGCTATGAGTTAATATAAATCCCATAAAGTTCACAAAAAGTCCTACGACTACTGGAATTTTGTGGGAAACACTAATTTAATAACCAACCAAGAGGTTACAATACAAAACGTTTGTTGAAGGTATCTTGGTATCTGAGTGTGACTGACAGTGTGATGAATGATGATTGCTGGGCTAGCTTTGAACAAGCGCTCCTCCTCCAGCAAAGTCAAACAGACCTTGCAGAGGAAGTTATGGAATTCGCTCTTTGTCAGGGCAACTCAGAGATCAAAATCCACACGCCAAATCTTTGAAAAGCTGAATCCAACCTCAGGAGTGGATGATTCTTCTCAAAAGAATCTCTCTGGAGCTCTCAAGTCATTGCTACATATTGGCTAAAGACTCTGATGCCCCCGTGCTCGCAGGGGTGAGCCCAGTGCAGCATTCAGAGGACAGCGTGCCGCCCTGTTCGGTCTGCCATGCAAACTGCAAAACATTGGCCCAGGATTGGTATAAAGAATATTTCATTGTGTGTACTTGGCAGATTCTTTGCAGGGTGCTTCAAAGCAGATAGTGAGAGCAGTAAATGTTGTCTTTGCATGTGTGAATTTGAAAGCCTCTGTTAAACTTCACCTTCTATGTTTAGAGGCGTAACATTCACATGATCCCTCTTATCACAAACAATACGCACCACAGCATTCAAGCACAAATGCGAACCAGTGTCTCATATAAAGTGGAAAAAATAAGGATGGAAGGGGGTAAAATATGCAGGAAGCTATTCTATCCCCATATGGCCTGAAATTTGCTCAGCATATTATACATGTGATTAGCAACTGTCTGTCAACTAAAGGGAAAAAAAATTGGAAAATTTAAGGGGGATATGGATTTTACTGAGGATGTGGTAATCAAATGATAATTAAATATAAAAAGCAGAATTATAAATTTCTGCCTCAAAGATGAAGTCTTTGAAGACAGGGAAAATAAGTGGTAAGATTCTCCTATTTTTTGTTTGTTGGCATGTTTGCTAAGACCTGCCTCGTAACGGGTTAACATTTCAAATGTGGAGCCAAATCTATCAATTGTATTGTTCTGGTGTAAATGTTCAGGACCAAAATTAGACCCATTTATCTTTAAAATATCTTTAAGAGTGGTAAACATACGTGTATATAAAAGTATAGAAGAGTTTGATGAGGCAGTATTATTGATTATGAATGGCCATGGGCTAATACCCCTAAAGACTGGTGTGTGATACATACGTGCAGTGGGAAGAGTTAAGTGTTGCCACACCTATTCTTTCTACAGTCCTATCACTGACATTTCATAATGTAACTGCAATCTTCACATTCACTTTTAAAATAGGACTCAATATGGAATACACAATAGCGCATATAAATAAATACATATACATACACACACATATATATAAACACATACATACAAAACTAGACTCAAAATACTTTAGAATCAGTGAGCCTGTTTCAGTGAGGTCACAGCAAATAAATGAGATGTTTTTAATTTAAATTTACAACCTTACATTTTAATGCATTTTAAAACCTATTAAACACTTTAATCTAGGAGATTTTAATTTAGGATATACTTTACATCCAAACATATGCTTCAGAAACTAAAAATTCATCATAAGCTTATATAATTTTGCCTCTTTGGCAGTAGAATTTTTTTGGATTTATGTGCAAGATAAACCCCATTAGTGTATTCATGCCGTGCTTTCTTAAGACACCACTCGGAATATCTCACGGTGGATTCAGAGTTATTGCTGTTACTTCAGGCTTCACTCTACAGTTCATCTCTATTTTAAATGTACTATGAAGCTTCTTAAGAAAAATTAGATTTAAGCACTTTTACAGTAATAAATGGTTGATAGCATCTAACTGTGATATTTACCTACATACTTACCTAGCCCACCTTTATTAGAGTATCTAACTGATTCACAAACCTTAATGAACTTGCACTCACAAAACTCCCACCAAGCTGGAAATTATTCCTCAGTTTATGTGGGAACAGAGACTTAAAGAGATTCCCATGGCTTGCCCATGAGCAGATGATAAGTTTAAACTTGAATAAAACTCAAGACTTCTAAATTTCAGTTCGTAAGAACAGCACGTCTTTATAAACTGTTATGCTCGGGCTCCATTTCAAGTGACTTGCTACTGTACATTACACTCACTTCAGTTTTGTCCCTTTTATTGCTATATAGCTACCAAGTAAAAGCCGTAACGAAACATGCGCAACTTTCTCATCTGTTATTTACATAACAGTATCAAGAATAAAAACTACCTTTATCAAATTATGCTGTGTGTCCTATCAAATACAGTACTTATATTTTGTCTACATTTATGGACAGAATGAGAACTTCTATGAATTGGTTTACCTGCATTTGTTCTACTAAAGAAATACGACAGCTTGGTTTAGAAAGGTCAGTAACTTCTTCTGAATCAACACTTTTGATTCTCTTCCTCATCTGTAGCCGGGGAAGAGCAGAGACCACTCTATTCTCAGCGGTAAAATGGTTTTGCCTACTTAGCTGATTTCCCCACAGACTCTGTAGCTCAGTGGTGACATACGTCCAAAGTTTCCCCGGGCTTAAAAGAAAAGGGACTCACATTCTGCCAAAGAACAGCCAAGACCATCATAGAGGAGATGAAATACAAGACAAAGTAGTAACATTGCAGTGGAATGATCCTATATGGGACCTCGATTTTTTTAAAGTGGCACATTACAGACATAAACCTGAGTTGGAGGGATCAAATCTGTATCAGCAGCAAAAGCTGAGCTCTCCAAAACTGAGCAGTTCTCCTGCCTGGGCTTGCTCTCATCCTCCTGTGAGATGAAAATGTAACAGGAAACTCTAGCAAGAACATGTATTTTCAGCTCCACAATTTGATTAATATTGGTAGAGCACTTTCAAGATGACTCATACTGCATACCATGTCTTTCTCTTGAAGAGGATTCAATCCACTTTTATACTAACTTTTAGCACATCCAGGAATGCACAAATACTACACTTAACGTACACTCTATTATTCTGTTCATACACTTTGTATATGTATCTGTAATAGCAAATTAAACGTGCCTAGGACTGTTTTCTGGCAATAAAGCCAACTGTCAGAGGAAGAACTGAAAGCAAGTTTGAGTGAAAAACTCTTTTACCCTCCAGAAAAGCCCGGACATGTTCAAACACTTCCCAGCAGGTATGGTCATCAGGAGCGTATTAGTTGTTGTAGATCAAGAACATGGAGAATGTTCCATCATTTTACCAAGATACACGAATGCCCATACCTGAGAATGTTGTCTTACTCAAATTTACCAGTACAAATACAGCATCTGTTTCTACAGTCACCATACAGTGAGGGCCCAGGCAGAACTGTTCATATAAATACATAAACATGGTACTAAGACTGTGAAAAAGAATATAAATAACTCATAAGGAAAAATAGATTAGTATTTAATTTCACAGAGTTGGGCTCAAACGGACCAAGGTTGTCAGAGAAGAACAGTTGTAGATTAGTTACGCCTGGTTTTTTTCCTAATAATTTTTAAGCATTTTATGTTCATTATTACATACTTTCTAAGGGTAACTCCAGGTATCCTGGCTTACCAGTGTGATTTCATTAGTAGAACTTCACTCATTAGTAGTATTTCAACTGATAGCCATTGCTGGTAAAAGGTAAGATACGCAAAGTCAAACCTGGGCACTGTCAGTGTATTTGCAGCTGCTCTTCTCACCACGGGCACAGCGCCCTGAGAACAGACGAGAAGAGGAGTGTGCTTGCTGGGAAGGACGTGTGCGAGGGCAGAGGAGGATGAAGTATCTGCTGGTTTTTGCTGTAGATACCAAACCAAGGCTTTAACCACTGGCTGTCACTGAGGATCCTGTGATAGCTTTCACAAGAACAGTTCAATGCATTTCACTTAGTTGTCACGTTTTTCAAAAGCACTGTTGTGCAATGGCATTGGTGTGGAACAGAAGTTGAATTTCACCATAGAGATAGCTACATTTCAGTGGTGGGTGAAGTGATCCCAGCAGACTTTGTAAAGCACTTTGGGATTCTTACAGATGAGAGGCGCTATATAAATGTCAGGTATTGTTATACACCACTTAGGAGAAATGTTTCCATTTATTCCTCTGGATTTACTCTTGAACATTTAGCGATAATCGTCATTGCTGATAATAACGGTAAGAATCGCATCTTGAACGTTGCAGACTGTGTAGATTGTTCTGTATTCTGCTTGTCTGTAACAGGAGGTCGCATACTGATAAGAAGGAGGAATTTTTTGACAATGCAATTATGGAGAACTAGCTATTTTTCATATTATATGGTCAAAGTGCAACTGTCAGAGTTATTTACATGGCTGCATCATTTACAGCCCGGGATTATTGAAAAGATTCAACAAAAAGGTAAGCTGCTTTCATCATGATATTCAAAACAGCATAGTACAACATCTTCCTGTAGCAGAGCCGTTTGTTTTACTGTATTACCTCTCTATATTTGTCTAAGTTCTACTCATTCATTTTATTAATAGATTTTATTCAAATGCATGACGGATGTTTCTAACATTGCTTACCCAAGCACTAGTTAGCATTTGTTAGAGAGATTCCATCGTTTATCCTAATATGAGTGCCTTTGGATTTTGGTGTTTTGTCTGGGGCTTGAGGGGGGAGGGGGGCACTTTTCTTTTAGCATAACAGAGTTCCAAACATAGTCCAGTATTGATTTTATTAGGAGTGTAAAAGGCAGGCTGTTTTTGCCAGGTAGATGAGCAATTTCAGCTATGCTCTAACAAATCAAATGGTCTTTATAATACTGGAAAGCAATCCTGCCCCAGCAATTCTCTCAACTGAGTAACACCTGAATATAAAGAGCCCCACATTCCCTCCTCTTCTCTGCTTCCCAAGTCTCTCCTCTCAGATTTCTGCCTTCCAGTTGGGGTATCTCATTAACCTGCAGGTTCTATCCCTGCCTCATTATCTTCTCCTGAACATCTGAGAGAGGCAGAAGCCAGACTGTATTAACCCACCCATTGCTGCTGACCAAGTGATGCCCCTGACCCCTTTTGGAAGCAGCTTTGGCTGAATAAAAGCTGCCGGAGGATATGGTCCAGGACTGAATACTGGATAAGAAAATAGGAGTAACCTACAGTGGGGATTCATTTTGTCAAAACCTTGGCAAAACCTTTGTGTGCAAGGGAGCTGAATCTATCTCCAAGGAAGCCAATTCAAGCTTCCCTCTTTTTCCCAGTGTCTTTTAGTACAGAACCTGTAAAAGCACTAAAATGTACAGAACAACTTCCTCCCCTCACTGCTAGCCAGCAAGGGCACTTTCCTGGCTAATCCAGAAAGATTACCCCCAGAAAAAAGGGCTAAATGCTTAAGAAAATGCAATGTTGCTGAGACTAACTTTATAGTCACATCTCCCTTTCAAGAACACCACATGTAAGCTCAGTGCAGTGAGTGCTGTACCCAACACCTGCAGGACGGTGGTTATGGCTATATGTATCCTATGCAAATTCCCAGAAATTCCCAGTCTTCCCAGAGTATTGACATTTACATCTACCTTCAGCAGCTCTGTTCAGAATTACCATAAAAGATCACAGAGTGCAGCCTGGAGGTCAGCGTGATCATAATTTGGTCATGCTGGTATATTTACTCTTGCTAATAGAGTTTACTTCTTTTTACTCTTCCTTATTGCTGCTTTTACCTTCTTCTCTCCCTGTGGAAGTTTAACCACTGCCTATCATGGGAGGAAGAAAAAACTCAGAATTCTGGGAGAAGTGCAGTAGATTTGTCCCACACACAAAGAAGAAAAGAAACAGCCAAACAGCAGAAACACAGATGAGCATCTATAGATTTAGGCATTGTAAAAAAGTGGAGTAAGACAGGGTGTTACACGCTTCATGGGCTAAGCAAAAAGTTAACACCAATAATATCTGCTTAAAGGACTTAAATAGTGGAGAAGGCAATTTTTAATGAAAAATCTCGAATGAAACCAGTGAAGTACTCATGCAGTTAGTCAGAGATGTGACTTAAGACAGGAGGAAAGACATTTCTGAAATCTCCTACAAAAAATCATAAAATGTAAAGCTAAAGGTTTACCCCGACAGTATCATAAATTCTCCTCTTGCACAGGGTTAGCACAGCAGAATCCAAAAGCATGAAATGTCTTTCAATTATCAACTCTTCTCAAGTGACATAATATTCTTAAGTATTTAGTTGAATAGACATGCAAACATAACAAGACTCGTGTTTATCATATGACAGATGGTGGATCCACCTAACTCTTCCCAGAGATTTCTTTATGGAAACCACCAAAGAACCTCTGTAATTTAATCTCTAGCCACTGCAACTGGCTGACTGCCTGTTAATTGCTCGGACAATACCCAAATTGTCAGACCAAAAGACCACCCAGTGATTCATTGGGCTGTCACTCCATATAACTAAAGCAACAAATATAAGAAACAGTGCCTGGAATGAGTCTTCGCTTGTGATGTCTTCTCTGATGTTTTTCTCTGTATCCAATCCATTAAAATTGTTCATCAACTTCTTTAAAAGCTTGAAATCTTATTGCTGCAAATCTCAAATTCCTAAGGAGCAGTTATACTCCAAGTTGTTTCTGCAAAAACATCTCTAAGGAAAGCCACATTTGGCAGTTCTCACGAGTTTCTACATCATATTGCTCAGGCAGTTTTGTTGATTCAGCCTAACAAATTTGGGCAGGGATAACAACATTCTACCAAGCTTCTTATGACATAATTTTAGTTGTGTATTTTTACCTAGAAAATGCCACGACTATCCACACAGCCCTTACTGTACCCTTACAAAACAGACAAAATACTAACACATAGAAAGTTATTTTAAGTTTCCAAGAGCTTTTAAAATCTGTATTCTTTGTAGGTCATGAACAATCAGCATTAATATGAACTCTGTTTGAATTCAAATGCATTTTTGGTTGCAAAGCACAGAACGCTCCCATAACTGCATTGAGTGTACTACCAGTGTGATAGAGGAAAGGTGAAAAGAGATTTTTATTACTTAAGCAGTGGCATCATTTTGCAAATATCAAAATAAAACCCCATGTGGATTTGGGAGACCTTGAAGCAGCTTTCTGACAAGTATCTGCTCACTGAAATGAAATCTAAGATTGACTTGATGGATGCTACGAAGTGAAGAGTAAAAACCACCAAATCTCCAAAACACACTTTATAAGCAGTTAAAATATATTTGCTGTAGGCTTGTATTTATCTGGAAGAGATTTAAGAAGGGAAAAGCTTTTCCCATTAGCACTTGTCCGAGGTAGCAGCTGTAGCATCGCTCTCAACGGCATGCAGGAGAGACAAAAGCTGGCCATCCCACTGTTTTGGTGGGACACGTTTCCTCTTGCTGCTCTTTTCTCACCATCATTAATTCTACTTTTTACTGTTGTCACAAATTTTATCAGCCACAAATTCATACTTTCCCTTTGTTAGTCCTTTACCTTAAGCACTAGTTAAGCAGGAGGAATGCAATCACTCCAGGACATGTATCACGACATCTCTGACGGCTTTTCAGTAACAGACCCATTAGGCATTAGGAGCTTGTTTGGTCACAGACCATCCATTCAGTGCAGCTGGAAGCTGTTACAGACCCTCCAGTGTGGAATTCTGTCCTCCGAAGATCGTCTGCCTGACTACAAGTGGCTGGCTGATATACTAGGCCAAGGGTTTCTACTTCACACCACGTAACAAGGCCATCAGAGGGATATTGGTTCCTGTTTCTCTCCCAGCAAGGGTAGAAGAGACCTGTCCAAGTCTGCAGCTGTGGCAGCTGGATGAGGATGGTTAAGTGCCACAGTCTGCCCACTTTTCCAGTTACCTTAGCTGATTCCATACTCAGCGCAGATTAAACCTCCCCAGACAAGATCCTACAGGATGAGATGGACAGGACAATGCTGTCCATTGGATATTTAATCTCCCTGTTACTTCAGCTGCTACTGGTTAAGAAGCATTGAGGGAGTGAGTGCTGATCTGCTTCGTACGACAGCTTACTAAAACACTACACTTTGCGTTCAGCATTTAAACCGTATTTCCTAGTTCAAGGAATTACCATCATTATGCTTTTTCGTGCAAGTTTTTTCCTCTGTGCACGGTCACGTGTGTAACACCTGCTTTTATCTCCCAGGGCCTAGAGATGATCCCACAAAGCCTCCCTGAGGTTTCAGCTGATGCTGCAGAGACTAAGGCTGCCAGGCAGCTTTGATTCTGGGTCTCAGTTTTGTTGCTTCTCTTTCAAAACCTCTCTCTCCTTCTTAGCCAAAGTAAATGTCAGAATGCAGACAATTCCATGCTATGCCAAGCCAAAGATATTTGGACTTTCAAAATGTTTTTTTTTTTCCCAGGATAATTCATGATATTTTTTATAAAGCACTATGATTAGTAGAGCCCATAGCACAAAATCCTACACTGTCTATCTCACTCCCTTCCTCTGTCCTTCCTCTTCGTATCATCGCCAAGGATGCTCACAATCAACAGCTTTCCTGCCCAAGCACCTGCTAGCTGCTTCTCATTCTGCAAGGAAATAAATGTGGGGACTACCCTAGTAAATCTTAACATTTTTGAGCTTTCAGAAACACCCGGTGTGTCCTGAAGCCTAGTGCAGTAGAAAAAATACTAGCAATTTAATTTACAGAAAGAAAATACGTCATAATGTAGAAAAAACCAAATAGTAGCCTCTATATTCATACAGACAGATATGACACATTGCTTTTTAAACACTGATATTATGAAGTTACAGGCTTCTCTAAAGGTATATATAACTAAGCTGATATCCATCTTAAAGTAATCATGCTTTCAGTTCATTCTTGACAATAATATTCTTAAACATGGTGTTTTGGAATAAATTCAAGAAAAAGCTGAAGTGAATTTCAAGGCTTGAGTGCTGCTGCCATCTACATGGCAGGAAGACTATAAACCAAAACAAACAACAAAAATATGTATGTTGCATTTACTGGCCAGAGCTGTAAGTCTGTTTGCCAGTATGATTCTAGAAAATAAAGTTCTGAAACTGAAGAAGATCTTTTATTACCCCGAGTTTCTGTGTGGAAAATTCATAACTATTTAGAGTGCAATTTCCCCAGGTCCTTATTATCAAGAAGCTTACTCATTATTTAGATAAAATTTGAGAATAAATAAGGAAAATATTATTTTACTAGTGCTGGATGTTGTTAATATGTTTCTGCTGAGTATTAAGCTTTCAAATGCTGAAAAAAAAAAAAATCTCCCAGTTGCTGTAAAAATGGAGGGAGTAACGTACTTAATGAAATGACATATACTGCTTACTCTAGTGCTGCTACTTTTCACAGCCATCTTACCGAGAGTATTACCAGAGGAAGAAAAACAGCTTTTATCCCTATGTTTGCAAGACCCAATGTAAATTCAGGCTGCAAAACTCTGTCTTCTCAAGATAATGCTTCTAGAAATACATGAAAGAAAAAGATAAGTGCAATTAAATTTGTACTGTGCAAGAATTTTATCAAATGCACGGTCCGCTCTAAAAAACTCTGCAGAAGTTTGTTAAATTTCATAATGTTTAACATTGTTTAGCAACTTGCGCTGATTCACCCTGACAGCTAGATTTGTACTTACCCATCACGCCATATCCAGGGCACTCAGATCCATCGGGAGACGAGGAAGGTAGTCTTTACGTGACGTGCCTTGTCCTGCAGCACGGCTCTCGACACACTTTAGACTTTCCAGCAGGTGTCATTCAAGAAACAAACTTCCCGTGGTCCCCAATAAGACAGTCCCGGGTTATTGTGTGATATTTATGTTGCATCCAAGTTCAGTATTACTTCTTCAAGTAATTTTCACTTTGGGGGTCTATGAATTCAAATTATAACCCAACTCTAGTAATAATTCTAAGAGCTTTGTCTCGCAGTTCAGACTGCATATTCAATGAGGAAGGAAAAAGGGGAAGACCAGCCCTTGAAATTCCTCTGCATCCTTTTCTCATGCAAGAATAACGACCTGCAAAATTCAGCAGAAATAGCCATTGTGAGAAGTGGGACTGTGTCTTCACAGATGCCCCATCAGGAACGTTCATGCTTGCTACCTATTCAGCACTGGCACCATGACTTTGAGGCTGGTGCTGGAGCTCACTGCCCCAGTCTGCCTTCAGAGAACAGCCTCTTTTAAACGGAATAAGAACCTGGAAAAAGGTAATGCTGCTTATTGCACCTGTCCCATTCTTTTCTGAGTTTTCAACACTTCAGCTCACTCAGACTTGCAAAATCACTGCCCTTGCTAGATTTCTGGTGTTGCCTGCAGCTTGCAGCCCTGTGACATAGTGGTTCTCTTCAAGTGTCTCTTTTTTTAAAGAAACACTGAATCTCATATATGTATTTCACGTTCCATGCCAATTTGCTTCCAGAACATCTTTCATTGGATTGGCTGAAGAGCATTGCTCAACAAAATACAACCCAAAAATGGAAGCACTTGACTTCAAGGATCTAATTTAAAATATTTAAATAGCACAAGAGATTTCAAAATATAGTGTTTGGATTTGGAGCCATAAATGAACAGTTCAAAGTTTAGGGATGTTTCCAGGCAGGAATCTAGGTCAGTGACTACTTAGCAGGTATGAATCATTTGGAAATCTCAAAATCCCTCAAATTACAGAGACATAAATGAGTTTAGTTTGGGCTTATACTAAAGGAGCAGTAACTTCCTTTTTAATTTTTTAAAAATAATAATATGCAAACAATGTTAAAAATGCCTATATATTTTGAAAGCTGAAAATCTATTTTCAAGAAAGACCACCGCACATAGCACCCTAAATCTCCAATTTTGTGCTGAGATAACGCTGATGCATGTGTGGGTTATCCCACGCTTACATGGTATCTCTGCCTTCTTCCTACCCTGGCTTGCTCGTTCCTCCTCCGCTCTTTGCACTGAGGCCGGTGCTTGTCTTGACACGGCCTGGTCACACAAGCAGGAGTGCACACAGAAGTGAGGAAACACAGAAGGACGTCTCTTCTTTCCCTTCCATAGCTGGAGTGGGGAGAAACTGCCCTGACAATGAAACCGCAACTTGAGCCATACAGTTTACTGGACCCTGTGACTTCTGGATGAAAAAACAAAAGACGTTTCTCCAAAAGCAGTTTAGGTATTCATGAATTTTTTACCCCATATCTAAAATTCAGACAATTACTCTAAAATATTAGCATATTACTCCTTTTGGTAGGATTCCTTCAGAGTAACATAACACAAAAATATATTCTTAATTACCTTGCAACTGCGCTGTGAAATCAGCCTCCATAAGCACGAATACAGTGGTACGTCAGACTGCATTAGCACAGAAATGTTTCTTCAGTTATGGTTTACAAGAAACAATTGCAGGAGCTTAATATGTATTTTTGTATATGGCTCTACAATTGTCACTTTGATGCAAAAAGATTGCTCTAAGCAAGAGTTCATGCTGCGCATATACTGTAAAGTTGGTTGTTTGAAAGACATCCAGACCACATGGGAAATATACTTGCTTTACTGGGAAATAAATGTACCTAATAAAAAAAGTTCCTGCCTTACCTTACTGATACTGTAATTATAATTAGCACAAAGCACGCATAAGCATGTGCCAAACACCAATCATCACTGCACAAACCATTCCAAAGGGCTGTCTGTATTGGCAGTCTGCTGATGTGCACTGCTTTGCAGAATTAAAGACAAGCAATCAAATATTGTGTTGCACAAATGTAATTGCTACTACAGCAGTACTGGGTGTTACGGACAATGCCAATTCCTTTAGCTATGAGACCTCTTCGAACACATCAGTTTTCGAAATATCTCACAGAAAGAGATTTAAGGAGATTTGTTAGCCTGGCACTAAGAACTGAGCTGGCCCACGTGAGCAGCTGCTGATGCAAAGCAGTAATGTGTGTTGTGAAGGGAAATGGACTTTCCAATGCCAATGGAAGACTTCTGCGGGAAACCAGAGGTGACTGCTGACAAGGCTGTGTGGCAAAGGAGGTAGCACGGTCCATCCTTTATTTGCCATTTGGTTTACTGCCTGCAAGGTTCCTGTAGCGTTACTAAATTCCTGTAGTTATATTTGCAACTTTATTCTTATCTTCTTGATGTTTGCAACTCTGATTTAACCACAAAAGCGGAGGATATATGTCAGCTGAAGACATGTTCTGCTCTCAGTTGTGTTGTACAAGTATAAATAAGTCAATAAAATTATTCCAGTCATCCAGCACAATAAGGGAAAGAATGAAGCCGTAACACTGAACATCCAGATTGTTTAGTCATCATAATTCAAATACAAGCTTATGTAAACAAAAGATACGTTTTACATAGGAAAATGCCTTCAAAGAAAGAATAAGGAAAGTTATTTCTGAAAAATAATAAATGTGTAAAAACCAGTGACTTTTCTGTTAAAAGATGTCATTTTTCTGCATGGTATTTACAATTAGAGAAAAACAGCATTAAATATCTTTTTCTTCTCTGGATTGCAGCCTATTTTAATGACATATTCTTTAGTTGAATAAAAACTGAAATACTACTTCTCAGAAGGCCCTTCCACTCAATGTTTCCGAAGACCTCACTGCCATACACTGCACTTAGAAATATGGACTCGTGGGATATAAAAAAGCAGAAGAAAGAAGGTTTCATGTCTGTTTCACGTTTAACAAAATTCAAGCCATAGTTATGGCAACAGAAACCTGGTTTTGTCACTCCTGTAGCCATGACATTTCCCTCCACGTAAGAAACAGATTCACTGCCAGGGAATCTTTCTACACTGAAGAAATCTTCACTCTCCTAGTTAAGGCAATTAGGAAGGGTAACAGCAGACCATGATTTCCACCATAAGGTATAGGTCCAGAAAAGCACATCCTCAAGTCCCTTTGACTTCATTAGCACTCCGACTACTGGTAATACAGAAAGGCAGCTTACTGCTCTGAGTGGCTGTTCTGCGTCAAACCAGCATAAATCCCCAAGAACGCTAGGTGATAAATGAGTCTAATAAGCCACAAATATTCTCCAAACATAATGATTATTATTTTTTTAAAGACAAAAATGTATAGCTACTTTTCCCAATGAGCACAAATAGCAATTCAACGAAGTATATAATTTCAGAAGAGGACTCCAATGGGCTTCTCCAGCTTCATACTGGTACTGCATATCTACAGGTGATGGTGATGGCAGTATTTATAGAAAAGGAAAATTTACATCCTAGACATGACCAGACTTATAATCTATTTCCCATGTTCTCCTGTGCACAGAATATTTTTTATATTTCAGTTGTTTCTAAATATTGCATGCTTAATTCAAAACGTGCATTTTTCCTTTAAATGCAAACAAATTTTCTAATTATTTCAAATGCATTTGGTTTTGCTCAGCGTTAAAATCTTATTGGTAATAAAAGTCAGAAGCAAGGAGAAAAATTTAAATTCGATACATGTAAAAGAATATTAAAATTGATGCAAATGTTTTATGGTCAATCAAAGTTGTAAGATTCGGGATCACTACATAAACTAGTGAAAAAGATCTAAAAATAAAAAGTTGATATTTTCTATGTTAGAACTATCTAAATTTAATTGAATAAATGTAAGTCTATTAGGGATGGAAGTGTGAATTGAAGCCAAAAAATCATCAAAAAGAAGTTGATCTTATGGAAGGTATTTCTTCTTAAAATGAATTGTTAAAGGTATACAATAATAAATACAACAAGCCATTTCATGTCCACACCACATATGTCCTGTTTCTTGGCTGTTCTTGTGCATCTTCTAATTCTTTCAGCTGAGCAGGGTTTTCTAACACACCTTACAGGAGCACACCTTAGATATCCAGGGATGTGGCTTCATCTCATCTGGAAAAGAAATGTATTCATCTGGCTTAATGATTTAACAGTTCGAGGTAACAGGCAAGATTCTATTTTTAAAAAATAAGTTATTTTACAATCTGTTTATAGACTAACAATATGATTTTTGTAAAGGAATGAAAAATTCCAACACCAAGATACTAGTGTTAAAAAATATCACAAATCTACGTCCAGAAGACTGTTTACACTATAATTGCTGTACTACAAGAGGCAATATGGAACCCAAAACAGCTCAAGAGAATGTATGGCGTTCCTCAAAACTTTTCTCCTGAACAGCCTTCTCCTTCTTCCTCCTTTGTTGTTATAAAGCAAAACGTTGCAGTGGATCAACAGAAAGATAATTGCTGTTTTAAATTAATAGACTGTTTATGTTTCTTTTGCAAATACACTTTGCAAATTTTTTTTTTTTTCAGCAGAAATAATCCTACAATAGCTGTAACCAGAAGTAATACGAAGTTATACTAATAAGGCTTTCTGTCATGGCTTAGTAGAATTCCACAGAAAAGCAGTCTGAATCATCAGGTTTTAGCTTCAAGATTTCTTCTTATTTTATGTATGGTAATATTTAAACCTGAATTTTAAATATTACTTGTATTAGAAACACTGCGTAAACTGGTACATGAACATCAAGAAAGAAGCATACACTATTCTTTCCCAGTCTAATAGATATCTTGTGTATTTATCATGTTATCTCTAATCTTTCTGTCTATTTGTATCATAGACACAGAGAGTTACATATTTTCTTGATGTCCACTATGTGGTCTTCTGGTTTTACAGTTTGATTTACCATTTAAAAAAAAACCCACAAAACCTATGAGTTGGAATACTAGTAACCCAGAATGCTGAGAGGATGTGACACTACATCTACGGCAATTAAATTCTTACGGATTCACCTGTGCCTGCATTGGAAATCCCAGGAATTCTTTCTGGAATAATTCCTATGCACTAACATTTTATACGCAGTCTCTGAGCAGTATGGGCCATCAGTGCCTGTGATCAGTGGGCTGCCCCTATGTTGCATCGTCTTCCTCTTTCATGCATCATCATCATCATCAACAACCTCCAGCACTCCATTCCTGAATCTGTACTCATTTACTGCTACCTACTTTTCATGATGATGTGAATACAGAAAAAGAAACTCATGCTTTTCTAGGCTGCTTCTTACTGAGAAATTTACTGAGTATTTACTTTTACATTCTGCCTGTGTACTGATCAACAGCCATTTGGTGACACAGTGCTGATTTAAATAACACACTCCCCAGTGGATGGAACTTGGTGCTGGTAAGTGAATATTCGATAGAGTAATTATAACTTATGACAAGATAGTCGCAATTTTAGTGCTGTATTTTTAAGCACATTGTGGCTAATAAGAATCTTGATCTTAATACATGTCCTCATTCTCGTTTCTATTTGCTGGAGTTTTGTCTCTCACAGACTGTATTTCAGGGACAGTCAGAGATCTCTCCCATCTTTGTGCCGAGGTCTGCTGAGGACAAGCAACTAAGCAAGACTGTGGAAACTCCTCAGATTTTCACTATTATCTGTTATACACTCAGAATTAAATTCTGTCCTGAAAAGTCAAAAAATGAAGAGAGAAAAATTGAATATGGGTGGGCGATGTTTTTGGAATGAAGGGATGGGAGAGATCATGAGCTGCAGAAGGGACCAATTGACTCGGGCAGAGACTGTCTGGCTACTGAAGGCCATAAGCATTTAGGGTTCTCACCATTTACGTGGTTTTCATCCAAAAGATAGAAAACACTAACTTCTGTCTACAGCTTCCAACTCAATCTTCCATTAGGGAGGCTCAGTTTCCCTCTGTTACCAAATGAATAATAGCCTACTGCCTAGTCTACCTCAATATCTCTGTTGGGGGAAATAGGAGGCAAGGGGCATCTGTGCCTACATTGTTTCTCATGACTTCAGCCCAAATCTATTCCTTTTCCTCGTAAGAGCTATACTTGCAGAACCCTTACTGGGATTGCACCACATATGAAAGCTACGACACTTCAAGTTGTGCCAAGTCCTGCCACATTCCTCTTAGATTTTGACTGTCAAAATTCAGAGCATTTTCAATCCCCTTAAAATCCATCTCAAGCAACTCCCTTGGGACAAGATGATCCGTCCTCTGGAGGTGTGAATTTTCCACCATTGTTTGTACAAGAAAACTTGGGCGAATGGCTCAGATCTAGAAGTCTAACTTTTACATCCATATTCACTCAGTTTTACTACATGTGGAAAATTTGTCTGATAAAATGGAAGACACTGCTGGGAATATTTATTTATATTAAAGAAGCATTCTAAGGGATGGTGAATTCTTTATGGGGGGTTGATATGATTAAAAGTCGAGTTCTACAAAAAGCTGTTGCAATTCTTACCTGATTATTGTGTTCAAGGCCAGAGCAGAGACAAGTTTGAAAAGCCACGGCTTTGCACGTCAAACAGAAGTAGTCCACAGCATGTGGGGAAAATGGCAGTGATAAACCTACTATTAGGCATCTGGGAGAGAAGCCCAGCATCTCCTCTGTGTGTGGGCTAAAATAGACACGAGCCACTATCACAGATAATGGCAGCTTGTAGGCACATGAAGGGAGCAACTAAAATCCATTTCACTTAGACAAGAAACTGCAGTCTGATATTTACTTGTGTCCATCACATGTGAAAAGTGTTTGCTGTGAATTATCCAAGAGAAAAGTGCAGGTTGAGGGGTTTCATTACGTATCTGAGAGTAGTTCAGATCACACATTGAACACAAGAAATCACAGGTAAATCTCAGATTGGTGTCTTGGGTAGTCAAATGGATTCCTGCTATTCATCTGAGTATATGCCTTTTTCTGCAATTGCTGGAGGCCCACATCCAGATCAGTGAGAACATGTGCAGACGCACGGAAAATGTGAAAGTAAAATAAGCAGAGTGAGCTTTATGTGATTTTAGAAAATTAAGATCACTTTGAAAATAACCCTCAGTCTAATGTCAAGGTTAGAGACTGCACCTTTCACCATTAGAAGCCACAATGCACAGATACGGCTGTTAACGGCTGCTCTGCAGCCTTCTCGATTCTGGTACAAGTTGTAATAAAGAACCATTTTGAGGAATAGTTGGAATTCCTTGCAGGGTATATTGTCATATTTTCACCTTTTCCTCATCAGAAGAGAGAATAAAATCAATATATTTCTTAACACCACTTTTGCACATATGACAACACATTGTATGCAAGTGAAGCGCAAGGGACTCTGCAAAACACATATATAGACTTTTTCATAAAAACTTATAAATGAGTTTGTAAGTTTGCCCAGACTTTGGATATGCGTGAAAGAGATTGTAAAGTCACAGGTTTCATCAAACCAAATGCCGGCCTCCCAGACACTCTCAAATTCCAAGCTACGATTCAAAGTTAAAGCACCTGTGAAAGACTAGAGAAAAATCATAGCCGAGTGAATGTCATATTATTGTTTCCATGTTTGCTACTAAAAGTAAGTGGTAAGTTTTAAGTAAATGTATTGCGTTACCAAATCTTTCCTTTCAAACAAGCACTTCTGTCAGAAGTGTCTTAATTTCTTATCACAGAATTTCATCCGCACAAGGAGCAATAAATAATTCATGTTCCTAGCTCTTTGTTGTGTGTCCCTGAACTGCACAGAGCTGGAAGGCTGACAGCTGTGTCAGGACAAGCACCAAAGATCTGACATGACAAGTGACTAACAAGTTTCTTTCAGTCTATAGTGAAAGAAGACAATGGCATAAAGTGCAAAAACGAAATCCTGAAACAAAATGAAACTGTTTCTTTCTCTTTACCTAAGTGTTTGCTATGAGCTTATTTCCGACCCATAACCTCTGGTCATTTTATAGTACTGCCCAACCCCCTTTACTCCTCACATTCGCCTGGCCATTTACGCCTGTCCACGGATCAATATGAGCAATTCTTGGAGAAATACGATGTCTCCATGACAACCAAGCCACAAATTCTCAGTGGAAAGCAGTGAGACCAGTAGTGAAATCTCCTGAGGTTTTCAGACCTATAAGACAAGATGTCTTAAAATGCAGGAATGGACAGAAACAAAAGCCAGAGTAATTCATTGTTTATTACTAGTTTAATGATGTCAGATGGACCGAATGGAACTCAGTTTTTAAGTTTAGATGCTTTATCAACATGTATTTTTGCCAGTCAATATTCACCTCCTGACAGGCTTTTATTCTTTCCATTACTTCATATAGATATGCAGAGTGCAGAATTGGATATTCAAGTTCCTGTCTAAATGCGTACACTAGAATTGAGCTAAGATTAAAATTAATGTTACCTTTAAGGCACATTAATTCTCACCTGAACACTTTAGTGCCACCTTGTTTTAATTCTTTCTCACTTTAGAACAGATCAGAACTTGGACAATCCACATTTTGGCCCCTAATCATTGTTGAAGGGACTACAGACGGTTTCTGAAGAAGGTGCCACACACCCACAGATTGTCGGTGCGGTCAGGAATTAAACCTGGCTCCTTCCCGAGTAGATTATCTATTTCTTTCTAAATCTCATGCTGGTTTCTGCCGTACGGCATTGAGTCCAAGCCTACGTGGCTTTAAAATGAATACGGATTTACAATTCATTGGTTTCAATTATTCTAACATATACTGGTGCTCATTTCTGTGGAAAAGATGAAAAGGGAATGTAGTTCAAATCAGGTATATGACAGCAGTTGAACTCCCAAGGAATCTTGGAGGAGTGGAGTGTGCTGAAATATAATCCCCCAGACATGGGTCCTATCTGGGTTCTGAGATGACTTAGGGGACCTGACATGGATTTCAGACTGCACCCTTTGACTGAAAATTAAATCTCAGCAGTGTTCCTTGGGGAAGGATCAGGGGACTGTTGGCAGCTGCCCCCTGTCAGCACAGGCTGCAAGATTTGGAAATCTCTTAACTAAGCTGACAGGCCGCAGAGACGATGAATCAAAAATATGATACACGGATCAGCACACAAAGATGCAAGAGGGTACACAGAAACCAGATAAAGCTGGGAAGGAAAATATCAAGTGAAGAAAGATGTTTAACTCTTTCACTAATGAGGACTACGTGCAGGTTACATATGGTGGTGTACGTGGGTCAAGCTCATCGTTTGCTTAAAAGATCTTAGTATTTAGTCGCACAGAATGTTTTTAATCAGCTGTGACTCAATACACTTTATATTTATCTGTTTCCCTTTGGGATTCATTTAATAAATTTTGTAGATGTTCCATAACGAGAAAGATAATGAAACTACATGAAGATAAATCTTTTAGTCACCAAAAAGAATGCACTTTAGGGATGTTCCTGTATTTAGCTGAATCAATGTTAAGAGCCATTAAAATGAAATAATGATTGTGAGCTTGTTTAAAGAAAAGAATCAAGCTATTTAACGCTACCAATTTGCTCTCCTCCAGAGATACACTGTTTGAATGTCCGCCGCTACATTCAACTGCAGTATATACAGTCCTAATTTTTCATAATCTCATGCTACCTTCAAAGGGTCAGACATTGTACATATATTAAGTAAGCAGTGTAGTCCAAAACTAATTATAATGAACTAGTAGTGTCAGCTTTCTTTTTGGTCATAAAGCCTTTATCCTTTCTAAGACCTGAATTCTTGATGAAAGAGGAAAGGATAACAGCTCCACACTGTGACCCCTGGAGGTGACCATTAATTTGACATTGCAGCTGCTAAAAAGGAAACAGCATTACAATGTGCTTTTTTTACAGACCCAAAAGCTGTGTCAGATTTATCACTTGATACTTGGTGACTGTCTTTAAATGCCTCTCACCTGGACTCTCAGACTCTTCCAAGACACATCTGTCAGGCGTATCCTCCACATCTTGGAAGTTTGCCGAGTTTGAGCTCTTGTCATGCTTCGGCGCGCTGACTGGAGCAATAAAGAATAAAAACAGGGGGAGGGAGAAATGTAATGTATTCAGAAACAAACACTTCCTGATTTTCTGCAGAGCTTTCAATGCTGAAGACATAATTTGTAAACACAAATATTAGATTGAAATAAAACAGAAACTCACAGTGCTTATACGGAACCATAGCACGGTTGAAAAATCTATAGACAAGAATTCATTCAGGGAGAAGTTTGAGGCATCGGCTTAAACGTGATCCCTTTGAAGTAAAAATACAGTTTTTTCTTAAAGAATCCCAAAATAATTTAGAAGCCATAAAAAGTGCTTGTCTCTTTCACCAAAGAAGCCAGTAAACAATAGAAAAGATCAATTAGGTGGTTTTGTAATTACGGGAGTCATTCACCAGGGAGAGAAATGGTGTTCGTTTTAAGATGAAAATATGTTGTATATAACAAGCTAGAATGTGTAATAAAATTAGTGATAATTTCAAAGTGCAGTAAAGCAGACTGAGCTGCAGTTTAGAGATTGCCAAATTTGATTTCTGCTTTTACTTAATTGCTAAAAACATTTTCATTTTAGAGCACGAAAATATTTTCATGGAAACAATTATTTGCCTGTATATGACTTTTTAATTCATTTGGCTTTTTGAACAAATACCATATAAGTTTTCCTGAACAGAAGAGAGGTATTTCCCTTGCCAACACCCATCTCCCTCTCTTCTGCTCCATATCTCCATATGGAGCCACAAATACAGCTTGAAGTACAATTATTAAACAACATGTTATGGAATAGCACAGTAAAGACTAGATCACCATTTTTCAGTCCCATTAAAACTCTTAGCCAATCCCATTTCTTAGGAAAATAAGTGTTGACTAGAAAATACTTATTTTTGTTTAATATCTAGAAAACTAAGCAAGGTTACACACTTCCACGAGGATGGGGATGTCAACGGCAATACACAATCTCAGTATAGTTTCTCCTGTTTTCAAAAGAAGACATTTGTTCCCTTATAACTTTTGATGGATTTTTTTCTTTTTTCACCAAAAGAATATTTGCTGAAAGATTACTTAATTTAAGTACCTATTTAAATTTTCCAAAATTATGGGTGAACCAACAAGGCCTCAGGCTACCATTCAGACAGGAAGAGCTCAAAAGACACATATTCCACTTCAGTGCGCTGCACTTTCCATCGGTT
Organism: Dromas ardeola; assembly: GCA_013398915.1. Taxonomy (NCBI): domain Eukaryota; kingdom Metazoa; phylum Chordata; class Aves; order Charadriiformes; family Dromadidae; genus Dromas; species Dromas ardeola. Next base: position 284,786 of record VYZM01008844.1, read on the forward strand.
TGCAGCTATTGATCCCGGGTCACCAAAAGGTTCCATCATTCTTGAGTCCTGCATCTACACTGAGTCCGTTTGAAGCAATCAGGGCTTCAATACAATTGTGGAATTAGATCCTTGAAAATGTAATATTAAACATAACAAATAATTAAATCTATGGTAGTGACACCACGTATTTCACCTGAAAAAAAAAGCCAGCAAATTTTGCTTAAAAAATCTGCCTTGGATGGCAACTAAGCAGTACATAAAACCCTGCCCAGGTAGAGCAGGAATACTGGTTAAATTTCTAAGCTTACAAAAGGCCAGTAGACCTGTATCAATGGTCAACGTATCCACATGAAAAGGAGTTTCAATTCTTGTCTCTGCCATGGAACTATTGACATGATTATCTGCATGAGGTGACTTGACACTGAAGAACATGTTACAATAAACAACAAATGTTCTTGTTCACACATGAAAATGCTATGATATGTGCAGGAAGAAATGTCTTCAAAGATATCTGTGTTTTTCTCAGATTTTTACAACATTTAAATAATTTTCAAATACAGTAATTGAAGACCAGGATTCTCACTTCAAAAAAAGAAAATCAGAAAATGCAAGTGTGCATACAATAGTTTCAAAAAAATTGTTTTGTGGCAAATTTATTAGAACATTCTCTCTAAAACAGTTCTTCTCATTTAGCAGTCAGCTCCACTGTGCTGAGTGATAGATTGAGTCATTACAGCTGCACAGATTTAAAAGTCAGAACTAGTCTCAAGTAAAGCAATAGGAAAATTTTCAACAAAGTACACTGTGATAAAAGGGAGAAAACAAAAGTACAGCTATGCCTCTGCAGAGAAAGAGAAAAATCACAAGAGCTGTCCTCTCTAAAAAACATAGCCGTGACCACAAATTCAGAATCAGCATTTCAAAACAAACAGTGGATTTTCTCCCAGTAAAGAACTCTCATAGTGAAACAAGGAGGGGAGACGCATTCACAGCCCTGGGCATCAGTCCCAGTTAGGAGATGGCAGGTACTTCCCTTGCTGGGAGTCTGTGCTGTAATTGCTCTTCGATGGGACTAGGACAAACCTGCTCAAGTGCTCTCCCTCTGTCCCAGACCACGTCAGCATAAATCATATCATTTACACTCACCTGCTTGTTTTTACAACAACGGAGAGTTGAGCAGTGTTTTTAGGGAAGGTACCACATTCAGCTGAGAAGTAACTCAGAACATAATGAATAAAAGACATCTAGAAGCAGGTCCACGCACACAGATGAGATACATCAGAAGGAAGGTGTGAAGCGAACAAGAAAGAAACCAAGACAGGCTGGCAAGATCCTTGGACAAAGCAGGAGGGTCTCCAGTTGATACGCCTGAGTGGAGATTGCAGAGATTCGGGGAGGTTTGGAAGAGGATGGAGTCACTGAAAGCCAAGAAAGACAAAAAAGGGAAAAAAGGGATCACAGGCAGAGGCGATATGGCTGACAAATGACAAAACACAATGACAGAAGACTTGCACTAATAGCTGGTGGCAAGGAGTCATTAGGAACAGTTTAAAGGGAGTGGAAAGCAGGGGTGGAACAGGTTTTCACAGGGACAGAGAAGCAGATCTCTAGACAACTTGTGTAAATAGAGCTGCCTGAGAACCAGGTTCAGCAGGAAAGCAAGAAGGAAAACACATATTTCAGAAAACCAGGAGACAGGCTGGGACAGGCTCGGACCGGGTCACCGGTGCAAGTGAGGGATGTCTATCTTAGCCTCGTCACTTACTCAGAAGTACACATACCTCCCTAAGCAAAACTCAGGCAAATAAACTTCACGATACCCTAGTTTATGAAGTTACATAATGAGTGTATGCAGCGAGCAAGAAAGGGACCTAGGCAGAGACCTTCACATCTTTCTTTTTTTAAAACATCACATGTTATGTGCTCAATTTGAAGAGGAAGGTTCCTTAAAAATATCATAAAAGAACAAAGGGAACTGAAAAGTTAAAAATAAGGAAAGAACAGTCTGGCCCAAATACAGAGTGAAAGTAAAAAATGGCATTACGTAATCATGAAAAGAAGATTTCAAAAAATCTGAACACTGACACCTACTTTGCTGTGTTTTCTCTCAGGGGAATAGGATTTTATGTTCAAACGTCAACAGGGGAAATATTGTTCTGAATTGCTTATACCTAGGATGCTGATGGAATTTAAGTTATTTAAACATAAACAGTGTGATCTTTATTCATTCTGAGGATACTCTGTCCTACTTGGAGTTTAAATGGACCTTAAAATTACTTTTGCTTCCATTGGAAAGCTAATTTGTGTAGCTAAAGTGATGTAAATGTCTGGAGTATAAACGAGCCCCAGATCTACAAGTCAGAGAAAAAGTTAAGAAACAACAATTTCTGATAGAATAACTCCAATGGTATTTTCTTTCTATTCAGTGCACTGTAATTTCAATTATTACATGGACAGTAGAAATTACCTTTGTTAGCATGGAAGTAAGGTAAAAGGACAGATTTCATTGAGGGAAATGACCTTGAACTTAGCATCTAAAAATTACATAAATCTTCATTGTACAGGATCAATCTTGAGAATTGTGGTAATTTTTTCTGATACATCTTAATAAGCTCTTAAGAGTTGTTTACTGAACTTGATACACATTCTCTCACATTATTGAAACAGAAAAAGACATTAAAAAATAGTTATGGAATTTAAAATAGCAAAATTATATCGTAAGATCAGAGTATTCAAAGTATTCAGAGAAACATTTATGCAAATAGTTTCAAATTGTTTCGAATTCCACAAAATAAAACCTAATTATTTCCAAAAAGAGATCACAGACTGATCTGTGATCAATCTATGAAAGAACAGTCTTTGTGTGAACGAATCGTTAAATTATAAGCTGTTCTTTGTGAATATCCACTAATTACAGCAACAACTCATCACTATTATTTGTTTCTACATGTTCTGTTTAAACTCTGCAAAGCCTTGTTCCACTCTGGAAATATCACACGCTAAAGTGTACATAACCTGCTCTGCATACCAATTTGCAGAGGGCAGACATGGTGGAGAAAGACGTTTGTACAGTACAGGTGAATAAACCAGTTAGTGTTTTCTGATAAGATGCCTTTGTTATTGATAAGATGGATTAGTAACTCAAAGACAGCCTGTCTGCAGAGAAAACAAGAATCTATTTGTCATTCAAAAATAGCGGATAGGGTAACAAAAACTATTTTTCAATCAAAAAATTTCGGCAAGATAGGCTATAGGCGATAAATATATTTAAGGTCCAACACAGAACACAAAGCAATCTGAATCTAAGTAAAACTGCATGAAAAAAGCTGTAAAGGAAAACAAAATGCTGGCATATTTTTATTTTCGTAAATGGATAAAACAATCATGCTGCAATGCCACTTCTGGGATGTATGGGATCTACAGGCACTTACTGTATTATACCTAAGCAGCTTGATGGAGAGCTGGGTAAGAAATGTTTTGAGTATTATTTTAAAACGCACATTTCATAGATACCATAAAAAGCATAAGAACAGCTGTACTCACTGAGATCAAATATCATCAGCGTAAGAGTCCACTACAATACAGTAATACTTCACCAGAAATGTCTACTAAACTCCAATTTGAAACTCGAGGAATTCCAAAATATTTATTTTTTTTTACATGTAATAACTGACAGTAGATTTCTGTTCCACAAACTTCTCCCATTTTCCCCTAAACACGTAGAATTTTTGCGTCCTTAACATCCTACACCCTAAATTGCCTTAACATGGCAAGCTTTACCACATCAGTAGGCATCTCCTTTTGTTTGTTTGCACATTTCCTACTAGCTCAATGTGAAAAAACTTATTCTTGTATGAGAAAAGGCACGCGTAGGAGCCCTGCACACTCTGTGGTGCTTGTGATTGAACAGTCCTTGGTTTTATCCTCTTTCAACCATCTCTTTTCCCGGTTGAGGGTTACTATCCTACTTAGCTTTTTCCATGTATCTTGATGTCAACCTAAAAGGATACAGTTGTTTCACTGATATTAAAAGAAACACAGAAAACACTCATGAAATGACAAGTGAAATATTAGCAGCACTCACCACAATCATCTAAAACCAGAAAAAGCAGGTAACGAAGTTACACCACCCCATGTGGAGCCCCCATCCTGCCATGAGGGTGCCGGGCAGGGAGTCAGAGAGGCTGGGCACGTGCCCTTGATGGCACCAGCGCTGAGTACAGCACCGGGAGGACTTCGCAGGTTTTACAGGTGATACTGCCGTGCACAGAGCCTGGTGTGGGGTTTGTTGCCACCACATGAACACCACTGACTCATGCTCAGCTTGTGATCCAGATTCTTTTCTGAGAAACTGTTACCTTGCTACTTCTTCTCCATCCTGTCTCTTTGCAGAAGATTAATCCTACCTCAGTCTAGATCCTTGCTCTCATCCTTATTGAATTGAACCCTATTTTTTTTTTTCCAGACCATTTCTCAGGCCATATAAGCCACTAATTCATCTCACTGACAGAAGACATCAGTTGCTGGTCATTTCATAATTTTTAGTGTCATTTAAAAAAGCCTGCACCGATGTATGTAGTTGTCATTTAATTGAGAATGGCTGGTTATTATCTTCTGATGATTAAATATCACACTCGCTCAGTTTTCATTACATTTTAATTTTAAAAAGAGAGATTAAGAAATTAACCTGGAGAAACACATTATTATCCTAAAGCGAATACTGCAGCATATGGAAGTTGGAACTGTCCTTGAAATAAGCCAGAATGGAAGAAGTCAAACCGGAAGCTACAGTAACTTAAATCCATTCCGCTGAATGCAGAAGTAGGGCCTAATATTACATTGCAGAGCGCAGTTTGCAGAAATACTAACCCAAGCGCCTGGGGAAGCCAGAGCTTGCTCTTGCACTCTCTGAAGCCACATGCAAACGAAACTCATTCCACTCACTAAGTGAATTGCAACTAAAGAACATTTCTCCTTCTGTAAGAGTGAAATTTCTTTTAAAGTTTTTATATATCTTAAATAAAAAACTCCTGAAACTCCATTCATCCCCCCTCCCCGTATCTATGAGGACAGCGTTACTCCAGACAGGAAAACAGAAATCTTCAGTGATTCTTTTCCCAATATACCTTGAAGTTTTATTCACCCAGAGGGACTTCCCCACTTCTCTCAACTAAAATATAATGGCATGTAACAAATTATGCTCTCAAAGGACATCCCATTTTTGTTTCATTAGTGCAATGAAACATTCACTCAATTTTAAAGCAGTTGTCTTGATCTTAGTTGTGATTTATACCGGAATCTGTCCATGTATTCTGTGTAGTATATATAATAAAATACCTAACTAGTTAAATTTGTCTCAGTGGGTTCTGCTGCAAGAAATAAAATACTTTCCCATAAAATCCCACACAACGTTTACTGCACGGTTCTGAAGCATATGCTTCTGTAGAACTTAGGAGAATTTAAAAAAAGGAAAATGTAACCTCAAACTGTCTTTAATTAATTCTTCTATCATTATACACTGCTTTTTCTTCTCAATGTCCTCTCCAGCTAGAAAGCCCAAATTTCTTTTTTCCAATTCCCTAAATGTGTGGTAGTGCATATTTTAACCAAACATGGTGCAAGGCTGAATTAAGTGATTACATTTGATCAACATTCTTTATCCCTCTCTCATTGTTTTTTTTCAACCAGTAACTGGGAGGGAATAGAAAAACAATTTTTACAGGAATTAGTAAAGAAGGCCAAATTTCAGTTCTGGTACTTACTAGATAATTAGTTTCCTTTTTTTAATTAAAGTATATAATATCTCCTCACCTGTCCAATTTTCAAAAAATATGTATCAAAATCCCCCCTGGTTTCTGCACATTAGATCAATGGCGTGGGAGGGTACGTATTGCAGATATGACTGCCTATCAGTGTATCAGTAGCTTCTGTAAAAACAACAAACAAAGAAAGAAATACTTTCTATTTTTTAAATCGCATTATTGACGGCATCGACATTATTATTTTCATGACAGCAATCGATTTGGTATTCAAGTCTAAAATCATTAATTAGGGAATTTTCAGAGGATTCCAGTTCCCTCCTTTTCTACTGAGGAATTCTAGCTGTAGATTGCCTCAATTTGCTTTTAACACCAAAATGAAACAAAAGTGTGCAGCACGGTTATGACACTGACACATCCCTGTGCATAGTGTGAATGTTATGGCTTGCATACTCTTCCCTTCTTTCGATCAAAGCTGTCCGAATAGCTTAATCCATGGGAAAAAAAATATACACAGGGCCTCTTTATTAACCTCTTCTGGCCAGATTATTGTTATTATTTTGCATTATGGCCTTGAAGATGTATTACTGATAGGGAGGTAAAGCCAACTGATGCCCAGCATGACTCTGCTGAATGGCTGCTGTATGAAAGTGGAAGTACTTATTTCCAAGACATTTCTGTGATGCTCCCTACTGTTAAAATGTTATCTGACTTTAAAAGATGTTCAGTTCAATTGTAAGCAATAAGTAAACGCGGGCAGTACAGTACTGTATACTGAAGAGTTTCACTAGCTGGTCAAACAGGCATTATTCCAAGAAACTAATGTTGTATAGGACTGCTTCCTGGTGGCTGAGACCTCTGATTGGCAAAAGACAGTGGACTTTTCAGTCAGCAAGCTAGTTACCCATGGATGTGGCTCAAGGCTGACACACAGATTGACTGGTTCACACTAATTTACTTCACACAGATTCCATTTATCTCCTAGAAGATCCCCTGGCAGCAGCTTATAATGGCATATCCTAGGATGCCTGCCTGCATGAGTTTTTAAAGCGGCAGAGCTTGATGAATCTAAGTCCAGAAAACAGTTCACAGATTGAGGACTAGGTGCAATCAAAAAACATCAAGTAGCACAGCTGGGACTTGCTAGCTTGCTTGACTGGTTTGAGCAGCTGAGCATTAACTACGCTTGCTTTCCTGCTGGCAGCCCTGTGTCACTAGAACAAATCGGAGCACTACCCAACAAAAAGAAAAAGAAAAAGAAAAAGAAAAAGAAAAAGAAAAAGAAAAAGAAAAAGAAAAAGAAAAAGAAAAAGAAAAAGAAAAAGAAAAAGAAAAAGAAAAAGAAAAAGAAAGAAAAAGCTGAGGAGATTATTGCATTGTAAAGATACTATTAACAGATGCAGGAAAAACTCATTAGACTATTTAATCTTTATGCAACTCCAGGATTATCAAAGTAAATAATGCTCTGGTTAGCAAGTTTTGAGGCTAGGAACCTGGAAAATTTATTTTGGTCATGCTAACAGTTCCTAGAAAAAAGACCTGAATAAAACTAAAGCTGTTGCCATTTCTTTCCTATTGAAAACTATATTCAATCTAGTAATACGTGCACAATGAAAAATAGTTACCAATATACTGGGTTTTATGTTATAACAAGGTGAGGTACAGGTCAAAGGCAATTCCTCGCCTCCAAAGAGAACAACAGACTTCAATAGGTGCAAGCTTATAAATTGTAGTTTTAAAAGGACTGAAAATACAGGCTTACGCTATAGCTCTCCAAATTCAGATAGACAGAGACTATTCTTTAAAGTCCTTCTCAGAAAAGAAGCAAAAATTAATATTATTAGACAATAACATTTGACAGCAAATGTATTGCGAGAGATCCAAAGCACATTTAGTACTTAGGAGGTTAAAGACTCAGCTGTAGTGCTAGTTGATGAAAAAGTAGGATTAAGGCTTTAGTATGAGTCTTGACATGATCATGTTGTCTGCCTGCTGTCTTAAGCTTCAAAAAACAGCTGGGATCATCTTCTTATAAGCTCCAACTCAAAGATGTTTAAGCAGTTCCCAATCCAATTAAACAGAGGTAAATATAAGGAAGGGCCCTACTGAGCCCAATCATCTTATTTTTTTAATGAAAAACAGCATAATTGCAGGTTACACAACTCCTTAATCTCACTTTAAACCTAACAGACTGCTGCCTTATAGTGCACATGGCAGGCCCAGTTAACCCAAGCATTCTGTATTGGTGTGCTTAATTTTTGATCATTATCCTTTATTATGTTACTTGTAATCCTAAAAGCCTGTGAATGTGTCCAGATATTTGGCAAGGATTGTACCTGGATATACAGGGATTCTTCTTCTAAGAGTAATGGATTAATTGGATAGTACTGTATGGCTAGTAGATGGTTTGCAGTGAAACTGCTGTGCAATTTTTAATTTGTGAAGTCCACTTCCTCCTTCTTCTGTCCCTGTCCTTTAAACAAATTGCCTTTTTGAACATTTGCAGCGCCGATGTAGTAACCTATCTGTTCTCACCACTAACATGACAGCACAATAGAAGTAACGCTGCCCAACAGAGTGGGCTGTTTACTAAAATCCTCTTCATAAAAATTAATAGAAGATATAGAAATCCTATTTTTCAGGTGGAAATGCATGTTCAATTTAAAAGTGGCGATCTCATGCACATGACCCAATCATAGTATTATTACTTAAAGGCTTAGATCATTAGGCTGCTTTTTTTCCGTACAGTCAAAAGATTTTGAGGTGAGCATATGTGATCATTTTGTGCCAAGGTATGTATTTTTTAAATTATTACAGTTAATACCATAAAACCAAAAATCCACATATGTAATCCTTCTACTTTGTTCTATAAATATGCACAAGGACATTCTCCAAGGATGTAAAAGCAAAATCTCATCAGGGACTACTTCAAATACAGGCTCCTCATGTCTGTAAGAGCAAGAAGGAAATTTAAATGATCAGGAGTGAACTGTTTGCAGTAGCCGTGTTACATTATGCATGATTCTTGGCTGCACAGGATCTAATTAATGATTTCCAGTTACATGGTTAAGATTTGTAGTGAACTGGTGTGTAGAGAAGCAAACTAGCATCTGACAAACTTATATCATTTTGTATTTTTTCCCAGACACCAGCTACTAGGAGTTGCTGTCCCTTTTTTGTGTAGCTGGAAATCTATTTTGTATATATGGACAATGATTCCGGGCTGTGCTACAGAAGCATGAATCTAGATAAATTTCAAGGCAGCTACTTTCCTGATGCAATCGAGAACAAAATCTGGACACTACTATTCTGTGAATTAATAAGCAGTATTTGTTGATATCGGTAAGTATCGGAAAGGTGCGTAGTTGAACTAATGGATGATACACAATTATATCGGTAATGAATGTGGACCATCTGTTTCACTTACCACAAAACAGACACAGGTTTGGGAAACAGACTCTCCCCTTTAAGCACCATGGGATGTATGTCCAGAAAATGAATGTGGCACTCCCTCACAGGAGTAGATAAGCAAGGAGCTGTGAAGTACTTAGCGGGTAAAAGATGACCCCTGTCTAATACTACACCTTCACTCTATTCACCAACGCTCACCTTTATTCTTCAGGCCATCAACAGGATGTATCTGTAACTGGACAAAAGAGCCTGGACCTTCCACTTTGAGATGGGTAATAAACAGGTAAGACAGACACTACAGGCATTTCCAAGAAGATGGACACCTAAGGAGGTGACTGACAAGTGTCTCTGTGGTTCGTAGGCTATATGAAACCATACGTGCAAGGAACTAAAAAGCTTAGTTCCAAAAAATGCAGATGATTTGCTGTTGATAGGTCAAACATGGTACAAGACTGTCGTCTTAGTGGAGTTAAGATCCACGGGGGGATGAAGAGCCAAGATGTAACACAAGTGTGAGTTCTTCCATGCTCTCTTTGGTGCATTCAAGTGCTAAATGAGAGCGTGAGGCAGAAACAATCTAGATGGAGAAATGGCAGGATTTTTTAAAATGTCAAATTCATTGCACTTCGCTTAAATAAGGTTGGTCAAATGTGACAGGAGCATGCTGCTCACTGCTGCCAAACTTAAAAGTTTGCAATCACTGTTGGTACTGCCCACTTTCAGCATAAGACTCAAGCCTTCATAGGTATGAGGTTTGGGGTTTTTTTTTTAAAAAGGTTTATTTAGGTTCTTTTTCATTTGTTTTTTTTTAGTGCTAGCTTTTTTATGTGTTGGGCTTTTATTCTTCAGGAAGATGTAATTTTCTCTAGGTTTCTTTTGCTTTTAGTAAAAGTTAATGCTTTCATATTATCACTTTCCTATAAGAACTGGGACTTTCAAAAAAGAAACACAAAAGGTACCATAAGATTTGCCATAAAATTATGAAAGCTGGTGAAATAACATTATATTCACTGCGTGTATTATCATGGTAGCCAAGTCACTCGTTAGAGTTTGATTTTTTGTTGATGTCTGATCATTATTTTCTTGTTAATTCTGAAAGCAAAGATTTCTATTGCTTTTTTGCAATATACCTAGACAAAAGCATCTGGAATATCTTTATTTAGGTATTCTGAAATCTACCTTTTCCAGGGTGTTGTATATTTGTGCACATCTGTATTCCAATTCACGCATAGAAAAGGTAAGCATACACTGACTATTTGGAAATGATCCAGTCCTCAACAAGAAATTCCATATGGAAGAGTCCTAACCTGTCTCCTTTAGGTACTTCAAATTGTATTGCTGGTATTCTTCTCTTTTACTGGTTGATTTGTTTCTGTTCCTATATGCTTTCAACTACCAGCTTGTCTGCACAAGCAGAGGTGAATCTAGGGACAGAGGATGTATCCATCCCCTACATATGGAACAATGAAAACAAATTTAGTATTTCAGGAAACAAAACTGCCAGTTCGGGAGATCACTAAAGGTTGCACTCCAGCTCGTAAGATGAGTGAAGTGGAAATGCCAAAAGGGCTCCTGCAGAAAAAAGCAGGACCTTGACTGCAGTTTCAAAAGCGCAATGCAATTGCTGTAGCATAATTAACAAAGAACATAGCTTTCTTGTAAAATATATCACAGAATGCTCACTCCCTGCTCAGGACACTGGGTTCACCTCTGCGGTAACTAGGTGCAAGTTTTATCGAAAGCAATAGAGCTGCTCTTGATTTGCCACAACTTGAGTTTGGCCAAGGTGGCTGGGATGAAGCAAGCAGTGTAGAAATTCCAGTGGATATGTAAAAAGGATTAGAACAGATATTGTAGAAGTAAGTCAACTTTCCATAACTACGTTCAAAAGAGCAGAAGTTCACTTTCACCAGAATATAACTGGCACTCTGGAATCTGCCTAATCTTTTCCAAAACAATCCAAATAAACTCTTCAGCTCCAAAATACAGCCTCAGCCTTCTTAGTCCAATGACTTGAGACTCCACAGCTGTAGCACAGCAGTATTCCTGATTTCAATGATTGTTAAATGCACAAAGCGCACTGAAGCTCTAAGGCACTCCAGTCTTTGCACATCCTTCATCACAGCCAAATGACAAACGCAGGTGAGCTTCGAGCTATAAACTGCTCCCAGAGCACGATGCCTCTTCCAGAGAGGAACAGTCTACCTCTGCCAAGAGAGCTCCACTTTACATTTTTACATTGTTACAGAATTGCAAGAATTCTTGTGGCTGTATATGAAAGAATATCTACAGTGCACGTGGCCTATTAGACTTCCAAGAGTACACAAACTGGTTGTGTAAGGCATTTAGTACCTAGGTTTGTTAATTCACTGAGACACTCTTTGTTCCTAGGAAAAACTGAAAGGCTAAAGAACAGATTAAAATAATTCTATCCGTGTGAAGAGTTAAATTTAAGTTTACAAAATTGGGATCACAGCAGTATTACCATATTGTACTATTATAAAACACATAATCTGGAGCTGACACTTTTACAGTTGCATTCACAGCTGCCACTTCAAGCCCCATTCCAAGGGAATCACTCAGTCATTCAGAACTAAAGGAAAGTGAAAATGTGGTTTAGAAGAACCAACCACTTGGTTTGTTTTAGTTCAGGAAGACAGCTATTGAGTGAAAATGAATACTCAGGGCTCACTTTCCTTGTTGTCTTATTTTTTTATTCTTACCATGCCACCCACTAAAGAGCAGATTTTTTTAAATTAGTTTCTTTGGGACTGCACGCTCTTTTGGATGTATGTTCATTTTCTTTCCTTTACTTTTCACTCCTTAAGCAGTTGCACTTAACACTTAATGTAAAGACAATAGAGGGATTGTCCTTTCTCTTTGTTCATTTAGTTCTGGTACTTAACCCTACTTGACAATAGAAATAACGATGGATACATGTAAAGACATGTCAATCTATGAGCAGTTGAATGTTTGTTAACAGAGGAAGATAAAACTTTTTTCACTAATCTACATACTGTTTTCTATACACTTTTCTTCTCATTTAATCTCTGCAGAATTATTGTACAAAAGCTTTTGACTTCTAACTAGCAGTCTTGGTTTCTTTCATCTACAAATGAATGGCATGCCATTCTCCACATTTCTCCAATCTGAATTTTAGAATTTTTGAAACATTTATGATACTATGAAACATATCCTTGATCTCTTCTGTACACACAGCTCCTGCAAAATATCTTTCATGGACATGTAACGTTCATAACACGCAGGAGAAGGAACGACAAATGCCTTTTTTCACTTTGTAAAGTACACTGGGGTATGTGCTGGGGTGTTTTGCAAGTGTTAAGATACAAGGTGTTTCTCAAACTATCACATACGGTGAATATTTATTGTACCATGACTACAATTGAGTTTGCGTAATAATGAAGGCTGGAGTAGGACCTGGGGTTAACTCACATCTAACAGTACATGGAGATGTCTCTAAAAGATTCAGAAAGAATATAGAGAAATCTCAACACAGCTCATCTATAGTAGAAATAGATTACTTGTTTGGGAGCATGGTGTGCAGTTAAAAGCAAACAAAAATTATGTGTAAAATTACAGAATACATGCAAGATACAGATATTGCTCATGAACAAGGGAAACTCTGTACTTCAAACTCTGCACAGGGCTAAGTACCACCCTCTAATGTTAGCCTGCATTTCATTAATATCCAATAGCTTTGTTTAATTTTCAGTTAAAAAAAAAACAAACCACAAAAAACCTTAACGTGCCATGAAGACAGCTATAAATAGTACACGACTATTCTTAAAGTTAAGGAATTTGTTAAAAAGGCTACTACACCATTTTATAATTCTCCCCACAACAACTGAACTCCCAGCTTCACACATGTAGAAGAAAACACCTCATTCCAACCAAACGTTATGTACACCTTGACATCTCACCAGTACACAATTGTATTTCCCTGCTACTGGAAACACCAAAAGAGAACAGCTGATAACCTTACTGAATACTGATTTATGACAGAGCTGCACTTACAGAGACAACTACCTGCAGGTATTTGAAACACTAAAAATAAACTATTCACAGCAATTTGAGTATCTCTATGAATACTGATGTTCAGGTTTTTTGCAAAATTTTAATTCAGTGCCTGCTTCTGTAAAGTACTTCTCTTAATTTATGTATATATGGTTGGCCATATTTCAGATATGTATACATTCTGTAACTTAAAGAATATGTATTTTGCAGCAATATTTAACAAACCATAAATTTACTACAGTATTACTAGAGGAAATCCATTTCTATGAAAGCTGTATATTCACAATATATTGTTGAAGTATATATTGCATTAATACTTCACTGTGCTTATAAACATTAATATAGGTTATTTGTTTATTACTGTGTCAAGGTTATTCATCATATGCAGTGTCAGAAAGCACAAGCTGACATCTCATATTGTCTGCTTCAAGGGCAAGACCAATGTGACCTTTGGCTCCTTCTTTTAAAAAGGATGAAATCATTCCAGAGGAATAATGCTGAACTGCACAGCTCCCTTTAAGAATCAATCTGCCATTTATGGTTTCCAGTTTTCCATACTGCAGTATGGCTGGTTAAGATCTGATGGCTAATTTTCTCTTCAAAGTTTAGTGTTCTAAAATTCCAAAAATATTTTTCTTATTGTCATTGCATTTATGCTTCCTATTTATTCACCATAGAACAAAATTTTCAAATCATCAGTTCCTTGTTAATTTTGCCAGAGTCATTCATGTTTCTGCTTGGGACTGAAATCATGCTGGATAATGATTTCCTAGATCTAGATCATATCTGTCATCAGAAAATATTTTAAAAAATACTTTGGACTCTCAGTGTTTTTTTCTTTCCAGAATCTGTTATAATCTCCAAGAAAAACGTCTTCATATTTATTGGCTTTTCTTGCTTTACAGTTCTTCTAAGTTCTCCTATATTCAACTGATACATGTGTGCAGCTGAAGGGGGAGATACAGTTACTACTGAAAATGTATTGAATATGTATATTAAATACATAAATAGCGAAAAGGAATCTATTCAAAAGAATGGGAGTGGTAAAAATGAGAGGTCATCTGTTAACTATGGAGCTTTACCTTTAGCTGTCTCAGTACCACAACAGTGTAAAGTAGATGCACAATTTGAAGCATGAATTAGATGTGACGCTACATGTGTTACTTCACAAGGATGACAAGGTATACGCGTGGTCTTGAAGCACACATGCATTTGTACAGGCAACTCTTCGAACTTCATCAACCCCGAAGTGAGTACATTTTTGGAGAGAGAGGGATGAGATTCACATGAATTGGTAATTATATTATCTGTGCATGATACTGATTTCACTATAAAATTCGACCAAGGAGAATGCGGCATTCTTTGACCTAGCTGATAAAAGGTCAGAAAGCAATTTTGAATAATAAATGAGACCTGCTGACCTCATGACCCAAGTCTGGCAGGGTCAGCAGCAGCCCTCTCACCAGATGCTGATGGCAGATATACAGACGCAGACAGCTCAACTAATGAGCTTCCTGGATAAGGGTTTTAGATCCATAGTTACCTAAGTGCTATGCAGTATATAAAATAAATTTACAAATAATCTGTGCCATAAAAAATTAAAGCGATATTTACAGTGAGGTGTAATATGACATACATTGTAATCCTCACTACAGCGATTATTTTACTGCTTCTCCTAGATGGCCTTTAACCACAAAATATAATACCTGACTAGCATTTCCTTTAAGGTCTTTTCACATTTATATGGTTCCAATTCAGTGGATGTACTTTGAAGAGATATACTTTGATAGTGCATTTGTTTGGCACCTCACTTAATACAAGTCAACAAAAATTACTTTTAAGTTTAAATAT
>VYZM01008846.1:0-11007 GCA_013398915.1 Dromas ardeola
TATTTGTGAGTGTGGCTCACACATATTTCACCATCATGCCTTGTAAAGATATTTGTGAGTGTGGCTCACACAACAGGCTCATTTCCTTGTCAGCCTGTGCTACCAGCAGCATGTTCACAGCTTGCAAGACAAGCCACAACAGCCTCCAAGGGCCAAGTAAAGGACTCAAACTTTCACAGCCTGTGCAAGATCACACTACAGAGCTGGAGAGTGTTTGCAATGAAGCAAACCTGAAGCTGACCGAATGCTTAGCACCGCAAACCATCATGACATTTACACCAAACCCCAAGCACGTCAAAGGCCACACGTNCTAAAAACCAAAGAGAGAAAAGCAACGCCTTAGGACATCCAAAGAAAGTGAGGTGAGCTATCAAATGACACAGTGTTCGTTCGGATCAGGGCTCCGCCAGATCACCGCCGTGCTGCTCTTCAAGTGTATCAGGATTCAAGTTCACTTTGGCACAATGCAAGAAAGCTACCGACTCCCAGCAGCAGAGATCTTCCTGTATTTGTATATGAAAGCATCCGTCTTTCCAAGACTAACTCCATAAATGCCATCTGGCACCAGAGACCCAAAACGTGTCTGTTGGCTGCTGGGACAGGATTCTTCAACACCATTCACCAAGGAGGAAGAATTCCCATCAACATTCAGGGCTTTTGCAGTGGTGGTTTCACTTGCGCCATCAGAAATGGCATTAGGAGAGTCATTTTCAGCACACTTGGTGATGCCATCCATGCGCTTGTGGAGATCTTGGCTCAGCAGCAATACCAGAATGCCTCCAACACAAAGTACTCTGGCAATTTCAGGAAAAAGAAAGGTTAGGTGCTCATCCTGCCTGGCATTCATTCATCTGTGCAGAACTCAACACTGCTGACACTTCAGATGCCAGCTGCATTTATAAAACATCTAAGCACGTTAAGGGTCATAGCTCAACTCAGTAACCTACATCTCCAAATGGAATTTAAATTCTCTATCTTCATAACTCTTTCTAAATGGGTGAACTGGGCCCTATCCTGACTCCCAAACATTTCCACCCTCAGGAGTTCTTTCCATTGGGTTAGCAAGGAAGATGGGCTCAGTTTTTTTGTTCTTGGTATTCTTCCAAGGATCGAAGGCAGTATCACCTTCAAACTCTGGTTTTGGGTTGCATGAACCTCCCACTAGTCTGCAAAGGAACAGCTTCCCAGGGCAGCAAGACCTTCTCAGGCTGGTAAGGCAATTCTGAAGCTGAGCTTTCCCTTTGGAGACTTTAAGTCTGGCCTTTCTGTGTTCCACCAATCCTTAATGGCTTTCAAACTCAAGAAACAGAGAAAAATTAACCATTGTTTGCAATCCATTTTTCTTAGTACGTGAGCAAACATTACACTTGGCCTTGAAAGAAGGGGAAAAAAAAGACCATCCTGGCTCTGTGCACAGCAAGTGGATTGAACAGTCTTACTGGTGGAGCTCTCATGGTAATGGTCCCTTCCTCACCTCCACCTTCCCAAGGCAGTATTTTGCTTAGGATGGCCCGGAAGGATGGCTTAGGAAGACCAGAAGACAAGCACAGGCAAAGGAATGGATGGTCAGTGCAAACTGACGTACGATTGCCCTGCCAGGCTGTGGAGCTACCTCACCTTCTTCACCATCTTTCCACCACATTCCTGCATTGAGTGAGCGAGATCAACACCCGCTGAAGACCAACCCTACAGAAAGAGCTTGCTTTCAGACAAGAAATGAAATAAAGGGCCAGATGGTTTGAACTGCCCGTTAGAAGCAGCCCGCTATTAGCTTGGCTCAACTCTGCTACAAAATGAATGATGGGTGAAAGATGAAAGGAGGCATCTAAAAGCAGAGCAGGTGGCTAGCTGGATATTCCAGCATATGCTAACAGAAAAGAAAATGCATACCACCATTTTCTCATCTGAGATCATTCTTGCCAACACAGGCTGGTAAAAGGTTGGTTGTGAACCCAAAAGGAAAGCCTATGATTTTATACAAGCAGACCTCAACCGAGAAACGATTATTGTTTTATTTGCCTGGCCACGCTTTAAGTTTCTCTAGGTCATCCTCTCCTCTTTCTACCTTGTAAAAAACATTTGTGAGTGTGACTCAAATATTGCAAAGAATATTTGTGAGTGTGGCTCACACATATTTCACCATCATGCCTTGTAAAGATATTTGTGAGTGTGGCTCACACAACAGGCTCATTTCCTTGTCAGCCTGTGCTACCAGCAGCATGTTCACAGCTTGCAAGACAAGCCACAACAGCCTCCAAGGGCCAAGTAAAGGACTCAAACTTTCACAGCCTGTGCAAGATCACACTACAGAGCTGGAGAGTGTTTGCAATGAAGCAAACCTGAAGCTGACCGAATGCTTAGGACCGCAAACCATCATGACATTTACACCAAACCCCAAGCACGTCAAAGGCCACACGTACCTCTCCATTTCCTGGAGAATATCTGGTAGGAGCTGTATGTCTTTTGTGATCTTGAACTTCTTCCCAAACGGAATATCCGAAATCACAGCATCAAAGCTTTCCGAAGGCAATGGCAATGCTGCAGAATAAAGGCAGGTCTTTACATCTGACTAAGTGAAAAGCAAACAGCAGCTATGCCCCCATTGACCTTACAAAACTGTCTGCCACTCAGATGCGCAGCTCCTTCTGTGCTTATCCTCACAAACGGCACTACGAAGCCACCAACATAGTGCAGACTGGGAAGAGACAAATGCATGAGACTGTGCCTTATCTTGCAGAATCCCTGTTATTGGTGATATGTTTCCCCCAAATAGCACAACTGCATGGTACCAAACTAACTGCTCCTTCTGAACTTACAGTACATCTTTACAAGTAAAATGCAAAAGAAGAGGTAAGCTTGCAAGCACTTTACTTGGCACAGATGTTCAGATACACACACATGTGAATGGCAAGGAACCACACATTAAATTCCTCTCCATACCCCTTTTCTTCCCCCAAAGAATCTAGTTACAGCCAGAATCACTTGGATTCTGGCAGAGCTAGTGTCTTTGAAGTATCTCCCCAGAGTTTCTGCATACTGGGAATAGTCAGTTCCCTTCTCCATGATGCAGCACTGCACCCTTGTGGTGATGAAGGCCGGCCACATACCAGGCTGTGCTGGCCAGGGCGTAGCCAGGACGTGAAAGGACAAGACTATGAGTTCTCCATCCCTCAGGATGCTCAAAACCTGACTGGACAAGGACCTGAGCAACCTGACCTAGCTTTGGGGTTAGCCCTGCTCTGAGCAGATGACCTCCAGCTAACCCCAAAGCTGGGTCAGGTTGCTCTCACCTAACCCCTGCTGTGATTCTATGCCAGCCTTTCCAGAACTAGCTGGAGATGTTTCTTGGACCATTCTTGAATCAACACTTGCAGCACAACAATTTTATCTACAAGGGAAAGGACAAGTTACCTGCAGTCCTTCTCAAAACATGCAGAAATAACAGCTTCTGACCACTGACAAAAACAGCAATTACTTATTCAGTATTAGAAAAGCTTGACATCAAAGTACCTTCCATTATCCTAGAAGCCAAGACCAACCACAGCTTTTAAGTAAGAAATAAAGCTATATGTATTCTTATAAAAAAGAAATAATGTTTTTTACAATTCTGCTAAGAAACAAATATTGCAAGGTAAAAAAATATGTATACTTCATCACCCATGCACAGGTAAAAACACTCAGCTTTTGTCTGTCATTAATTTCATAAAGGACTAATTTAGACTCGGGCTTTGAGGTCCAAAATAAGGTCATAAAATTATTACGTTCTCTTCAGACTAGCTCATGAAGCTAGCAAACAGATTCCCTCTTGCAGGAGAAAGGTATCATCATTTAAAATACTCCTACTGCAAAACATCAACAATTCAACACTGAGCTTAATGAGTCCCCACTATTATGCATTTGGTACATTTAAGTTACAAGCCACATTTTATGTGGATTTGTCCTTGCTGTGTTCCCATTAGGCACAAAAAAATCTCACATAGTATGTACTCGTTCTGGTATTCACACATTTACCATTAGGACAGACAACTGCTGCTCATATCTGACAATTATTATTCTCATTATCTTCTGCTGAGTTTATTCTTGCCAATGTTCAGAGGGGGAGAGAACAAACAATTATCCATATGCTAGCACTACAGAGTCACTACTCAGCTATTTGTTGAGAGTTAGCTCTACTACACACCACCTCAAGAGAACCTAGACTACCTGTATAATCCCAGAACCCCAAAAAACTTCAAATGTGTCTCACTCGGAAGGCCTACAGACATACCTTTCACAGAAGCTTTAAGTAACTCAATCTTATCCATCAGGCCTGCAGTCCTAATATTCACATCTGCACCCTCTAACTGTGAATCACTTATATCAGCTCCCCAATAACAGGCTTCCTGTTCAGAGAAAAAGAGAAAAGTCATCTAGTTGACAAACAGGTTTGTTTATTTTATAAACCCTCCTCAGAACTGCCTTGTTGCACAGCTCTTCCACCACAAACCCCTTGCTTGGGAGATCTTGTACCATTACACAGAGCAATACACAGACCCAGATGACAGAAGAATGGGGGAAATCTGTGCTGTCTTCACTCATTTCACGTTCTGCTTAAGACACTTGTTAACTTACAGAAAGATTGAAGCTATGTCCTAACAGCAAGATCCCAGCTAGCTACAGCCAGCCACGCTGCCTCTAATACTGACAACTGACCGTACCGTGCCATTGTCACCTCCGTTCCCAGGATAAGTCCAGGCAGTTTTAAAAGTCCATGGCTGCCTCACACAAACCCTGCGGTATAAAAACCCTGCCAGCACCCCCTGCACAAGTACACAGGACTTTGTTTTACATCCCTGTGAAGGAACATTTCTACTAAAACACTTTTAACAACTGCCTAGAAAGATCAGTTTGGTTCCAGCTTTCCAGTAATGGACTTTGGTATAACTGTGGTACAGATTTTTCTTGATGCAACTACCAGCCATCTTGCAAAGGTCCTGCCTGTTGCAACTGTGATACTCACAGGCCACTCTTTGGCAGCTTCCAGCAGTATCGTTCCTAGCCCACACATGGGATCCAGCACAGAGGCACCTGCCTACAGAAATAAAGGGGTTATTGCATCCCAAGCGAGACAGACTCCTCTCCCAGGACAAAGATTACTCAGGAATGTACAGATCACCTACACACCCCCGCTGAATCCAACCTAGGTAACAATAATCACTGGTTTACCAGGCCAAACTTGCTTGTAAGATAATATAGTAAAAAGCATTCATCGTTTCACTAAAGACAATGCATCAATGCATCTAGCCTTGAGGTGACATTTAGGGGAAAAAATTATGAATGGACTGCAGACGGATACCGGTACCAAATTAATCTGTGGAAAACATCATGCTTGCTTCTGTTTTCCCTTAGGAGAACAATCACAACGAAGGTTTAAAGCCTGGAGAGTGAAAAAATCTTGCCATTTAGACAAATATATACATACAAGGAATAACACCTCTGCTGAGAAGGACCTGAGATTACAGCAGATATCTGGCTGAACAGCAGGTGACAGCACACCCTGATCACAGATAAGGCAAACCCTGTCCACATGCATTAGAGCATGGAGCATTAAAATCACCACACTTCTTCAAAGCTTCCAGCTCTGATGAGCAGCAACCCCCTCTTCATTCGGGACTCTACATCTTTGCCATGAACATTCACTTACACTGATTTCAGCCAGAGATGCCATGGCCCACGCAACTGTTGACCGCAGTCCTGCTGTTTTGATATACTCTCTGTTTGCCAACGGAAGCCTGCGGACAGCAAAAAATCAATGTAAGATAACACTGCAACAACCCAGAAAAGCCCATGTAATATGAAAGAACAAATGAACTGGACAGATCTGCAGACAGACAGATAGAAACCACAGTCTGCTTTTGTCACTGCAAAGTCTGGCCTACATGCTCCAGACAGACCACAAGACTAATGTGACAGCCCAGTGAATATTAAACCAGAAGATAAATACTCACAGTGGACAGCAAGACTATTTAGAAGTTATGCTTGTTCGGAAAATTCTAAGACAAATCCGGTGAGGAGAATGCCTACCTGAAAAGAGGAATCCCCACCACAGTGTGAATGTCATTAAGATGTACAAAGATCTGAAAGAGAAAAAAATAACATCAGCAACCCTCAACCTGACATGACAATAGCTTTAACTCATTTAAACCAGACACAGAAGATGTTTCTATGAACTTATGATCCTAGTTTTCAAGAATAAAAATGCATGCTTTAGACAATTATGAGTAATTGGAAGAAATCACACGAGGTCATCTGAATGTCACTTTAAAGAGGATTTAATATTTAAGCAAGCTGGGAGGGTAATTTTGTCAGCCAGGAATCCATCAGCAAGCACTTGAATCTTTAAGGGAATTGTTTTTTGTAACACTGAATGGATATCTTTAATTATGAAACCATTTACTCCAAGCAGGAGAAGACTACTCACTGTACACTATCACTCAGCTATTCACACAAACACTTTTTTTTTAAAAAAAACCAAACAAGTGCCACTAAGCAGTATTTCAGATGGAAGGCAGACATGGGTAATCCTTCCAAAAATATAGGCAGCTCAAAGAAATTGTCCTCCTGTCCCATAGAAAGCATCCCAAAAGAAGACTGAGCTCCACAGCAGGTCTTGCAGGACTGTAATCCTTCCCCAGGAAGCCCAAAGAGAAACACGATGCTGCTGAAAAATCCCAGTCCTCAGCACTTGAATGGTTCCAGAGCAAACATCTGGACAGGAACAGAAGCCCCATTTGAGTCTCAACAATGCTGTATTTGATGCACAGGCTGGGAAAACCAGAGCCATTAGATGAACCCAGAGCTTTTACAGAAGGCCTCAGACCTCCCAGCATCAGTGCTGAGAGCAGCTTCCATACACCAAGCAGAAGGATGGAGAAACAGCTTGTCAAGTGCAATGAGTCCTTTCCAAGGTCTCCAGACACCTTGCACCATGGAGGGTGCCTTAAACAAGCTGCTTGTCAAGGGGCAGGACCAGGGAGGAGGCTCTTCCATAAACAGCATTCTCAAATCAAGATTGTCGAGAACACGACCTTGCTGCTCGCTCTTTGCCCTGCAGAGGCTAACCTAGCTGCCCAATGGCTCAGGTGAGCTCCATTTCCAACAGAGTCCAGCAGTTTGTAAGCGTGACAGATCCCGAGACATCAGGATGGATCCTGTATGGATCCTTCCCCTGACGTACAGGTCCATGCTGGCCGGTCTGCTATTTAAGTGCACTGGAAGGTGCGCACACAGTGGCTACTGAAAAGCTTTGCTCAGGGCTACCAGATGATTTCCAGTTAAATTCAGCAGCAGAAAGAAACGAGCCGAGGCCACGGTCCCATGTGCAAAGAGAGCAGAGAACAAAACAAAAGATATTGGGGACAATTCTGGAAGCAGCAACAGGTCATCTGGCAGACAAGCACCACTACCTCTAGATCCGGGTACCGCAGATCAGCCCGCCACCCACACTGCTTCATGAGTGCTACGCCAACGGCTCTTCCAATCTCCTGCAAGGAGGAAGAACAGTCACAGGCAGTAAAAATAACAGAATTAAGTAAACTACAGATCACAGCCTTGACTGCACAATCTTCACAGACACCTGTACAAAGAAAGAGTCTCTCTTTATCCCAAGGAGAACAATTTGTACAAAGACCACAAGAGGTACAACAGGGCAGAGAGCAGGTCAGCGAGGGGCACACCAAACATACCACAGGACAAAATGACTATCACTCAGATGGAGTGCGGGAGGCTGAAGTTCAAGTCCTGCCCAAGGTACAAAAAAATTCGTCACCATTTTAGAATTACATATCACACGCAGAAAATTTGTCTGTAAACTAGATTAACTAAGAGAAAAACCTGAGAATGCACAACTACAACACGCAGTTTTACTGCTTTTATGGCATCTAGAAAGCTTTCGCAACCTTCAGAGTATGAGAATTCAAACACACAGCACAAATTTAAGTAACCATTTGTGTTGCCAGGCTCATGTATCCCATCTTCCCAGTAGTAAAGCTGGGACTGTACTAAAATGCAGTAAAGTATTAGCTTTAGAAGGAACAAAAAAAAATAATCTAGTGAAACTACTGTTACCTTCAAGTAAGAGAAATCTACATAAATTGCAGTTACACAGCTTTTTTATTTTCCTCACAGTAGAAAGACATTACAGATTAGAAGAGTGCTGAATGGAAAGGGCCCCTGGAAGTCTCTACGCCACCACTCTCTCCCAAGGACCAAGATCCACATCACCCAGGACACATCCCAGGACTGCACCACCCTTCAGGGGAACAAGTTCTCCCTAGTACCCAACCAGAGCCCACCTCTGAACCTCAGAACTGCAAGTTCTGGCTTTTGTCCCTTCTACACTGTCTGCCACAATTGAGAGGAGTCTGGCTCCATTGTCTTTCCCACGACCATTTAAGTAGCCGTGAACTACTATCAGGTTGCTCCTCAGACTCCACTAGACCTCACAGGCCCAGCTACCTCAACCTTTACTTATCCTCAATAAAAGGCATTAATTTGAAAAATATTCAGGACAACACTTCTCAGAAATTAACAACTGCCCTTGTATTTCCTCTTGTTAAGGTAAATGCAGGTTAAGGGCTTTTTTGAGGAAAGACAGAAAAAGCCTCAATCAGTTTGTTATGCTAAAAGATACAACACACAATTGAAGTGACAAATAAACTACACATCTCCCTTTACCTTTGCTAAATTCTTTTAAAATGCAGATACTTTATCATACCTGTGAAGGAAATACTTTGGCGATCACTCCACTACAACGACAAGAAACTCTGAAACTGAAGTTAAGCTGCTCACTATTCGCAATAGGCTTCTCTCCACTGCTTTTGGAAGAGTCTTCTAGGGAAGTCTTGCGTTCAGCCCGGCAGTCCTGATCGCTCTTTCTTTCTGGTACCACACACCCCTCTCCAGCTCCTGCCTGACATTCCTCAGACACGATCTCTCTCACTTGTTCCGTTTTCTGCCTTTTAGTTGCAATATTTGTCTCTTCTGATTTTCTCTTCAGAGGCAATTGGTTTTCTTGAGAGACACCATCTTTTTTCTCCTCATGCCCATGAAAGTTTCTCCAAATAGAGATAACATCCAACCAATACTTTGGCTCCTCAGTGACAAGGCTTTTAATCTCTTGCAGCATTTTCCCTGGAAGAAAAAGCAGTTTCGGGCTAAATAGTTCAGTCTCAGCATTTGATTTTTTCTACAGATTGAGAAGAGTTGTTAACAGAGACTGTGTTCAGATTTCATTCATGTGCGAATCCAGGAATCACAGCAGCAGCAGCAGCAGCCATCACAGGCACAGCTGAGCTCTCAACACCCACATACCCTACCAGCAGAGACCCAGGCATCCCTCTGGTTACAAGCTCTGCAGAACCAAGATTCAGTTGTGCGGGGGTTGAATTCTGCAGAAGAATTCAACAGCTCTAGAAAACCAGAACGCCTCTGAGAGTCATTCACAGGCACAGAGGACCAGCCTACCATGCCATCCTCCCCAGAAAGCACTTAGTCCAGGATTAGAGATGTGGGATGCTTTCCAGGACGGAAAGACAGACATGAACATGAATGGCTTTGATTCATCTCAGAATAAAAGCCACAAGTTTATTCTTTGAGAAAGGAAATCTCTCCTTGCTACTCATCAATCTGCCTTCAATGCTGCAAAGTCTCCGACACGTGCCTAAACTTACACCTGTGGGCAGTCGTCCTCTTGAGCTAGCTACGATGAGAGAGACACAAAGAATATACAGGCCAATTCACTTAAAAACCTTGAAGCTGATAAAGGCTGGGGGGGGAGAGAGGGTGAAAAGCACATATATGTACAGTGCCTGCAGAACACAGGCTAGTAAAATATCTATTTAAAACATTTTAAAATCCATTTTCAGCACTAAAAAATCATAAAAAATATATCTGGGTGAAAGATACTTCAGAATTGATTATTGCCAACTAGAACTATGGCTGTTCATAAGTAAATGAAGTAAATCAAATGTTAACTTTGTAAGCAGGACTGGAGGTGGGACTTCACCTCTCTGCGTGCCCAGCTGTGAGCAGGCCAGAGGGGATGCCCGCAGGAAGGGGTCAGTGTCACACCTTTATTTCGAGAAACCGTCAGTGGGGCGTGTTTCTTCAGCAGCAAAAAGAGTCTCTCTCCAGACTTCAGTTTCCTCAGCTCGCCCGGCTCCGCCTCTGTGCTGAAGAAGACCTTTCCTGTGACGTAGTCCACCTTGGGGGAAAAACAGAAACCAACCCAACACAATGTGGGAAGGTGTCTGGGGGGAGCACTTCCAGTGGCCCCACAGCCCCTCACACTCGCTCACCCCTTTAATGTCGAAAAGAGTTAAAAATCCACTAAATTGAGCAACCTTGATGCGATGGCTTACTCCAAAACCATAGCAACAGGAATAGAAAGTCCCTAAAACAAAAAGCCCATAAACGTAAATAATCCAATTTTCAAGTCAGCTGTTGTTCCAAGTGGAGCTCCAACAGAAGAGAAAGTTAAACAGTAACCTAGCGGCACCTGACAGGATGAATGTATAGCCTCTAGTTACCTTAGATAATTTTAATACTAAAAATCACACCACTAGGAAGTAAATTATATGCAAATGTAAGACCACCTTAGTAAAATGAGCCAGACAGAAATCGAGACATGCACAAATGAGTTTTTGTTACGTAACTACCAGTGATCAAACAGCTATTTTGATGTGATTTTCCTTCGTTACCTTTTTGTATAAAAGACACTATGTGTTTCCTAACAGGTATGCTGGCTTAGCAAGTGATCGCATAGCACCCTTTTCTGCACAGAACTGGAATAAAACAAATCACTGGAACAAAAAACTAGAATAAAACGAACGGCTGCATCCCCAGCAGCGTGGCCAGCAGGGCGAGGGAGGGGATTCTGCCCCTCTGCTCCACTCTGGGGAGACCCCCCTGCAGGGCTGCCTCCAGCTCTGGGGCCACAAACAGCAGAAGGACACGGACCTGTTGGAG
>VYZM01008846.1:11106-27652 GCA_013398915.1 Dromas ardeola
TTTAAAGTGAAAGAGGGGAGATTTAGATTAGATATGAGGAGGAAACTCTTTCCTGTGAGGGTGGTGAGACCCTGGCCCAGGCTGCCCAGAGAAGCTGTGGCTGCCCCATCCCTGGAGGTGTTCAAGGCCAGGCTGGATGGGGCTTGGAGCAGCCGGGTCCGGTGGGAGGTGTCCCTGCCCATGGCAGGGGGGTTGGAACTAGATGTTTTTTAAGGTCCCTTCCAACCCAAACCATTCTGTGATTCCATGAAATATCTTGGCTCCATGTGCCGGTTGGTTTTTACACGCCGGGTAAAGAACCCGGATCGGGACAGCACCGTGGCGGGAGGAGCGCAGCGCCGGCCTCGGCTCACCGGGGCTGGCGACGGGACACGGCCTGGCCGAGGGGCCGATGTCCCTGCCCACGGGCGGTCCTTAGCGGTCCCCTCCGAGCCAGACCAAGACCGGTCCCGCCGGGTCCCCCGTCAGGCAGGCGGCGGCACAGCCCACGTCGCGGCCGCCCGGCCCCGGGGCGCCAAGCCAACCAGGCCGCGTTCCCCGCCGATCCCGACGCGGACCGGATCGCTCCGCCCCGGGTGGGCACCGGCACCGGTTCCTCCCCTCACCTCCGTGGCGCCGACCCGCGTCCGCACCTCCCGGGCCAGGAAGGGCTCCATGCCACGGCCCGCCGTGCAGAAGTACCGCCCGCCCCCCGCCGCCATCTTGGCCCGCCCTCAGGGGCCCGGCCCCCCTCGGGGGCGGCCCTCTCTCCCTCAGCCCGCCCCGCTACCCGAGACGGGATCGGAAAGCAGCCGGTCAGGCGTGGGTTTGTAGTCTCGGGGCGGGGGGGCAGGGCAGATCTTTACCCGCCCCCCCCCGGGACCCGCTTGGCCACTCGATGCGTTTATTAGAGCGACGGGAAGGGGCGGCCTGAGGGAGCGTGGGTGCAGGCGGTGGGATGAGTTAGAGGCAGCAGCTCCCCCCAGGGGCCGCCTTCTCTGCTGCAGGAGCGTTTCTTCTCCAAACTGCTCTGCTGTAGGGGGCGAGGTTCTCCTCCCCCCTTCCCACGGGAAACAGGGCCCGAGTGTGAAGTGACATGGTAAAGTCCAGTCGAGGTGGTGGGCTTCTGGTGAGCCCAAAAGCAAACCCTCCAAGGGCAGGAAGAGGGAAGTTCTGTCTCGCCTACCACAGCTGATGCACCTCTGGATTAATTAAAACTGAAGCTGTCCCTCGGCAGGAGCAAAGGCATCTGTGCTCCAGACCACGCTGGTCTCCAACAAGCGCTCAAAAGCCAGAGGCGGCAGGATCCACCAGCCAGAAGGAACAGCCTCAGACTTAAAAATACTCACTGTCTTTGTTCTCTTCCCTCAGTCAGCCAGGGATTTTTATTACGGACTCCGGGCCACCTCTGGAACAGCTGAGCACCCTGCAGCACCAGCCCTGCCCTGTGCGCCAGGAGGAATATAGGTCCACCTGCAATGTAACTGGTCAAGGCCAACACCTGCTGCCACCAATTTAGGGTATTTAAATTGGGGGGGTCTCTGCATGTCTTCGTCTGAAGACAGTTACCCAAACCCATCAAACTCAGTGGAAAACAGAGGTCCCCTCAACAACCCCACTATCTTTCACTATTTTTGTGTTGATTCCCGAGAGACACGAGCTGGTTAACAGCTGCGGGGGAGCTGAGGAGAAGGTTTTTGAGGAACCGGAGGCACTGAAGAAGCTACACAGTGCTGCCTTACACACGGGCTGAGTGGAAGACTGACGACTGCCTTTCACCAGGCGACATGCTTACTTACCTTGGTGACCTGCTGCTGGCATGCGGGGGAGCAGCTGCCAGGGCTGTGTAGCCGTCTCAGCAGAAATCCTGCACTTCCAAGGAGCCTTCAGCCCAGCTGGGCATGGATGCAGAGTAGCTGTGTGCTCATGTGAGGCTGTAGGGATGGAACAATTTCACAAGAGTACCCAAAATCCTCTTTGGCCACACCACAGAGTTTCCCTCAAAGAGCGTACATTCAACAAAGCGAGTCTCTCAGGAATCGTTTTTTTCCCCCTTAGATGAAGTCTCTTAAAACTCACCCCTGCCCATTTCAAGATAAAGCTTACCAGCAGCTGATGAACACCCACAGAGTAATACAGGTGGACACTCCTGTCTTTGCTCATCACCACAGCATTTTCTTACACAAGGTTTTTAGTAGGATATTAGTTGAACTCCCCCCACCAGTTCCACCAGTTCCACCAGCCCCACTCTTCGATTCCGTATATCCCTGCTGCATTGCCCTGTCAGCTCTGGCAGAACAGCTGGTGCGTGTGGCCAAGCTGTGAGCTCAGCTCTGAGCAGTGACACCACAGAAGAGCTTGTTAAAAGCCCAGTCAGGTTACTACTTACTTACTCATAAATAAGAGTGGGCAAAAGAATACATTGAAATTGTAATGCTGCTCAAAAACATCTTGTAAAATCATCACCACAGCAAGTGTATTTATTTCCACACCCCACCCCGGCAAACAGAATAGACAAAGGCTGTTCTCTGAGCATCCGATGGTTGAGAAACAAATTTTTAAGGGTACCAAGCCCTTCTCAGCATCACACTGTGATTAGTCCAAGAGCGTGCTTCAGGCAGCACAACTTTTAAACCACCTTCACACAAAACAGCTGTCACGTTCAACATCTCTGTGGACATGCTGCCCAGCATCCGTGAGCACTGACATGTATAACTCTGGTAGGGGTTGCACATCAGGTGGCAAAGCCCTCAAGACCTGTCAGAACCCCACCGGGTATACAAATGAGGAAGAAAATTAAGAATTAATCACATGGGTGAGGAATCTGGACTTGCTGTGTCAGGTAACAGCCACAGGTTCTTGATGTCAAGAAATAGGTTCAAGTGCCCCCCCTCTCCCAAAAAACAAAGCTCACACACTTTCAAATTTTGGTTTAATTTTTTTTTTTTAAATAAAAGACAGTTTCCAGATACCTAATCAGTACTGTGCTGTTTGTGCAGGACAAACGAACTTTAAATACTAAAATGCACAAGGCAAGTTGAAACAAGCCGTTTGTTTCAAACTGCTCAGCGGTGCAGGCTCAAGCACTTATTTGCAATGGCTTTACTCTTTGTACAATCGGTTCTATGTAGCAATGACTGTATATAAAGAATATAGTACACACTATTGTTTTCATTGTCAATTTACAAGAGAAAAAATAAATATTTTCCATTCTTATTATACATTAACACTTCGGTAGAAAGTTACAGCTGTTGTGTTGGCATGACCTGCAACTTCAGGAGGAAAAAGGACATGCATACCTATCTATTAAGAACTCCAAACTATGACTTTGTAATAAATTACAGAGGATAGATACCAGCCAACAGAATATCGATTATCTGAATTCAGTACATTTGTGATTCTTGCTCCAAGGAAAAAAAAAAAAACCAACAAAACCAAAAGCTTGCAAAATACAAAAGCTAGTAGTTTGTATTATGTAAATAAGACAAACCATGTATGGTACAGCCTTTTCTTCAAAAATAGGCTTGTGGTTTTAGGCAAAGAAGATTAAGTAGTTGAGTTAGTCCTTGCACCCTTCACACATAACTAGCACCGTAAAGATGCAAGGACCTCAGCAAACACCTAAATTTCATGCTTAATAACTAAAGCATGCATTTTGTAGAGGTTGTGCATGTTACACATTCTATTTATTAAGGTTACTGTGCAAAAAAGATTCTCAACCACTGAGATGTTTCTGTAATTCTGTTAATTATTTGCAACATTTCTAAAGTTTAGCAGGCCTGTGCGAGATTAATGAAAGAAAAAGTAGTCATACTTGTGGTTCACCCTTGACTGCTATACACAGACACTGTACCAATGAATTGGCAAGTCAGGAAATAATGGCAGCAGCCTAAGTGTCCGATGAAGTGGGGAAAAAAAAATGAGTTAATATGCATTGCAGATTACTTAAAAATATATAGATATTTTAAAGTGGCACAAAGCTTTGTACAGGTGGATCTATCAGTGCAAATACATATATATATATATATATATATATATGAGGTACCAATTTATTCAGGCCAGACCTAATTATATGTATCTTACAATTCACTCTCTTAATTTCCTGTTGCCAGACAGAGGCTGACAAGCTGTAGCACTGAAGTAAAAGTCAAAACAATTTTTCAGCATATCAGATCATTGTAATTTCCCTACAATTTAGTTTCTGAGCTTCCACTCCTCAAGACTGCTAAATTATTATTTTTTTATTTTTAAACACACACTTAGTGTTAGTTTTCTTTTTCAGGATTTAAGACTTGATTATAGGAAAAAGTTAAAACTGTATATGTAAACTGGAACAGTAACTATAGATGGCTGAATATTTTAACGTTGTTTGAAATTTTAACAAGTCCTGTCAGAAAGAAGGAACACAGTTATTGCTATTTGGGGACTTAAAAACAAAACAAACCAACCTGAAGGCATAGACAGCACTGTTCCAATGGTGAAAGTTAAATACATACAAAACAGCATTCTGCCTAGAATCAGTCCTTTTGCATTTGAACACTCTTCAAGTTATCTACAGTTTTCTCTTCCAGGCAACTATGATGACATTTACATGGAGATATGGATTTAAAGTGACTAACTGTGGGACACACACAGCTTTTCAACTCTGGTAATTCTTTCTTGAGACGTTCCAACTGCTCCACCTGGAATATATTTGGTTGTTCAGGATTCGAGTCATATATCCTGAATAAACAAGAAAAAAAAAAAAACACTCATCAGTATAACCTGACAGTTCACAGAAGTCTAGACTAGATGAAGCAACTGTGGTTTTTTCTCTACTAGAGTAAAATTAGGTATCAGCAAGTCTATAAAAACAGTATGTTCAAGGTTAGTACCCTAAGTTTTGCAGCTGATCTTGCAATATAAAATGGTATTCCTTTTACACAATGGTTAATGCTTCACTGGATATACTAAAAAGCCAGCCACTGTCATTTACCTCACTTACTCTCCTGAAAAATGTGATTTTACAGGTGGCACTAAGCAGCGAAGTAAGACCAGAGTTCCAGGCTTCAAACTTTAAAGGCGTAAGAAATTTCAGAGAGATTATTTGAACAGACTGTGATATACTGCTTGTACGTAATACTTATTGGAGTTTATACTTACTGTTTCAAGAAGTATTTCACCACCACCCCCCAATCCAGAACCATTTTTTTAAAAATTACCATTACAATATTAGGTGAAGAGTGAAAAACAGAAAATCTGATCTTTATACCTAATGCAAATTTAACCATCTACACTATTTTAAATAGTGTATCCTCTTTTCACTTGTTTTCACACATGTAAACAAAGCTGCAGGATTTGAATTGTCAACATTGTAACAGATTCTCCAAATGCAAAAGACATTTTGAGTTTTACAGTGTAGGCACTGAGCGTAACTCAAATACTCAAATAGTATTTTGCTGTAATTCATTATGAAGTAAAGCCATTCATGATCCTGTAACCTAAATTTGGTACAACACTTATGTAACAAGGATATATTCTTATCTCCCAACTTTAATTTCTAACATCAGTATGTTATTTATATCCAAAACTAAAATCCTGGCATCCAGTTCCCCTCACTTGTAGCTATTGCACATACACAGTTTCAGGTATTGCAGGTCTCCAGGTGTATCTCCCTCGAATGAAAACTTCTGGAAGAAGTTACTGTAGCTTCTGCCTTAGTCTCTTATATATATTCATACTTTCATTTATGATTCCTTCAAGAAAGTGATTTGTTTTTATTGCATTATCCTTTCTCTTTCATACCGTAATTCCAAGTTATGTCCAAAAGGAACACAATGTCACAACCAAAACAACGGAGTGCTACATGATACAGTGCCAGGTGCCTTTTTACCCTGGCAAGACAACCTATGAACTGTTGGCAAGTCCAAGACATCAAAAATAATATGCAGCTCAAAGAGTGATAACAGTAAATAGGATTCAAATGAGGAAACACTTCTGCAGGAAATATAGGTATGGATGACATTCCCTACAGTAAGACCAAAGATGGTTTCTGAAAAGAAGTTCCCGGAAGTGAGGCCATGCTTTCCAGTTTTATGAAATACGAACAGAAGGCACGGCAGTTAAATTACTTGCATAGCACCTATAATCCAATACAGGCCTAAGATATGACCCAAAATTGCCTAATAGAAGCTATCTGCAAAATAAATGCCCAACATTCCTTCCCTCCTTCCTTCCTTTCTTCCTCCCTCCCTCCCTCTCTCCCTCCCAGGACGCAGGTATGACCTGTGCTTTCTTCAGTTAATTTACACATTATAAATTTCTCTATTCATTCAAGATAAAGCACTGAAATTAGAAGATAGTCTTCTGTATAGCAACACACCTTAGGAAGTGTGAATCTTAAATCCTTCTCATCACTAGAAGAGCAAAGGCATGTTTCTGAGCTCCTTGTTCCTAAAACATGGCTAAGCATGTTTCTAAGCAGCTTCGCGCAGGCATTTTATTAGTTCTTTACTAGGGCAGGCAAGAATTCTGTAACTCTTTTCTTCATATTCAATTCTTTTCAATTGAGATTTTTGACAAGTCCAGCCCTCCAAGTTCCTTCCAGACTGTCCACTGGAACCAGTCTGCTCCAATGTGTATAAAGTGTGAGGCACAGCTGTTGTTGTACCTCAGAATTTCTTGTCCCCACTTTTTGTTTGGGTCCACGAAAGTACACCAGCAGTTGGCAAAACCAGAGCGCAGCCCCAGGACTTCTGGTATGAATTACTTCCAACATCACATATCAAAATAAGGAATAAACCCTCATCTCCCTATCCTTCATTCTTCAACAGGACAATTTTTTATAAGTAACTATGCACCAAAGTTCCTCCATTTGACTTCCTATTAATAAGCAAGCCTTGTAGACGACTGGGAAGTCCTTTTGTATTAAATTAGCACTTTCTACAAAAAGCTTTGCAGGACATTCCAGGGTTAAGCAGTGGGCATAGAACTGATGTGCTTTGTGCCTATCAAGTGTTTTTGCAACCTCTGAAGACACATACATCCAGCAAGTCTCAGCCAGCAGCACCAAAATACTGTTTCCACATTAAAAAGATTTTCTGAAGCTTTTGATTGAAACTTTTCATTTTTCTTTACATCTCAAGGCAAGCTTGAGTTGAGTTTGCAATTCACAAAACAGGAAAGACTTGGACTGCCATTGTGTAACATCTTAATTCAACCATCGAGTAGATCAAGTTATAAATCAACTAGTACCAGTTAACTTCCTACATACATCCATGCTGTTATTTAAGTAACATTCAGTTTCAGGCAAATAAAATGATGCAGATTTTGACAGTCTTCCAGTTTTGAAAAGTGTTTTGAATGCTTTTGCCTTTATTGCCAGCTAAATTTGTGTTAGTTTTGGAAAGTCACTAATAAAGCATAAAGCTTTTTTCCTGGAGTCTGCAAATGCAACACGCAGCCATAAGGAACTGCAGTGTTCGCAGAGGAGACAAACACGCTTAAGATTCTCACAGAAAAGCTTTCAGCAAAAGTGTTTGAGGATTACAGATTTAATATTTTCATGCAGCCGTGCGTATTATTGAACAAACAGAACTCGGACCATGTCAAGTGAATAAAAAAAAAAGATAATGCGAGTGTAATTTAGCACCCACCCCCTCTCCACATTGGTATTTAATATATAGCCAACTGATGTAAAAACCTAAGACTGCATTGTTCTTACTGAGTTAAGTCTATTCAAACACAGAAATATTTCCTGGTCTGTTTACAAAGCTTATCCAGGAGAAAAATACCAGGTAAATCACCTCACAAATCCTACTTTAAAATTAGTAATTTTTGCCAATCCAGAGAACTTCACTACAATAGGTTAAAGTTTCTTCTCTAAATAAAATCTAAACATCAAACTAATAAGGCATTTTAAGCACGAGATTTAGTTTTCTGTGTGAACAGAAGATTCCCAGTCATGCATTTAAAGTACCTTTCTGGATTAGGGCCCAAAGAGAAGCCCGGAGGCAGAGGTGGCAACACCTTTTCTGCACAAACTACACAAGTAGTTTGGGTATTTTAGATGCCAAGATGAAAGCTAGTTGAACACTGGAAAAAAACCAGAATATCGTTTCCGTAGCTGCGCTAGATGATCCATTTGGCTTAATGATTTTGTGTATGTCTAACAACCTGCAGCCCAAGTGGAGAAAGGACTGGATGTGGGGGGCGGGGGAGAGATTCTTTCCCCTGCCCCAGTGAGATCGTGCTTTTAATAGCGTTGGCATTTATAAGCTTCCCAGATTTAGTCTTGCACTTTTTCTCCATGCAAAACAGAGTCAGACCCCCTACCTGCATATTTTTTTGCCCGACACTGGTATCAGCAACTTTTGGTATTCAGGACACAGTTTTTCTGCCATCTTCGCAAGCGGCTACAATGTTTTGCTCAATTCTACACGGATGATTAAAGTTTGGAAAAAATAGCTTATAGAAATCATCTCTACCCAGACAGTTCATAGTCTTTGAAATAATTACTGCATGCAGTAAAAATAACTCAGGGCCATATCCAAGCAACCTAAAATTCACTAAAATTTCTGTATTAACTTCCTAGCTTATTCAGACAAATAACAATTAAGATGGTTTAAGTAAAGGTCTAGTAAACAGCAACTCAAAACACCAGGCATAGAATTTTTGATAAATATCTGGACTTTGCCTTAAGTCCAGAGAACCAAAATTCTGCAGAAGCCATGGAAGAAGCACATCTTGATTCAGCCCTGGAAATACACTGGAATTTGAAGATGCAACCATAACATAAACTGGCTTTACACTACTAACAGGTTACTGCAGTCCCTGCTTATTTCTAGACCTTGAACCAGGCATGTACATCTCCTCTCTTTACTGGAGTTCTGCTTCACAGTAGTTTTGAATTTATCTATTTCTAAACTTCAAACAGCGCAGAATATGGATGCTTACACCATACCTATTTAAACTTTTGACAATTTAAACTCTTGATATTAACTTCATACTCTCAAATGATTTGAAAGACTGTCCCTTTACCCAGCAGTTCCAACCGTGAATGGAAACACTTGCTGCCAGGTTTTACATTTAGACATAGCATCTAGGACTTGCAGGTACCACCCACATTTCAAAACGTCCAGCCTGAGATACCTGATGGAATTTTCAGAAAGTGTCCTGTTCCTTCTAAGGAACCTATATTAAGATTAAATTTAATTTTATTCAGATAATCAGTAAATTTTTAAAAATAATTAAGAATTGTAAAGGAATGTTCCAGTATTTGTTTTAGCCTACAGCAAAAAAAAAAAAGGTCAATAATGTTCAGAAATAGGAGTTAACGAGCCTGCAACAATTATACGGAAACGAGATAATTGTTTGCTACTCAACTGTAGTTTGTAACTTGATAAAGAAAGAAAAAATGCCCCACTGAACTACTGTTTTTTAAAAAGCTTTGGAATTAATATTAATTTTGGGGTTCCTCTTAATAAAGTGGAAAGATGCCAACAAGGTGGAAGAGATAAAGTGGGCCGGTGGTGAGAGGAGAGGTGAAAGCTATTAAGAATCTAGATGGTCTACATCGTGCAGAAAGGTTGAGAATTTTTTGTTCCATTAAATCCACAAGGGAATTCAGCCTATAAGCAATTCCAATGAACTGGTTAATCATCAAAAGGTGAGGCTAAAGGTGTTCTGCTATTATACTGCAACTTGAAACACACTGAACACTACAAAAGGGAACATAAGATGACACGTAACAGACTTGCAGCCTTGACATAAATGCAGCATTATTTAAGTATTGTTGAGCAATTATCTAAAGTAATAAAGGCAACATGAAATCAGATATAAGTATTTTATCATAGTAGTTCGTATCTATTACATCAGGAGTGATTAATAACTCTAGAAGACTGGATCAGTAGACATCAGTGAGCAGATATTTCATAAGAACACTTTATGTAGTGTTTATGTAGTAAACACTTTATGTAGTAGTGTTTGATTAAAACACCCCACCTTTCTATAGACCAATAATTAATCACTTCAAGTTATGCATACCATAGGATCACATTTCACCACAGTGTACATGGACTGTACACTAAGGAGCCAAAGAACCATTCCATCTGCACGCTAGCCCAGAGAGACTTTTTCATCTACTAAAGGAGCTCCGTATCAAGTTGCAGGAGAGGTACAACATGTACCACTGCTGCAGCAGGAAAGAGGACTTAGGTTTCAGTTACTTCAGTCTGAAGCTGATCCCCAATGTAAAAATCTTTTTATTCCTTTTTACCACCAATGAAAAGACAGAGACATTCTATATGGTACAAGAAGGGAGACCTCCAGCAAATCAGAGAAGCGCTGGACCCAGCACTCTGGCAGGACTCTCAATAGTTTAAAATAGATTAAAGGGAGTTATCTATTTTTTTTTTTATTTTTTTTTTAACACTGGGAGCCTAGAACTCTTAAGAGCAAACATATTTGATTTCTTGCCTCTAGATATGTCAACTTCACTCTCACTTTACAAAACAGAGCCCTTGAGAATTACTTGATCCCTCTCCCCCCACCCCCTTTTTTTTTTTTTTAGGTAAAACAATATGCAATACAATGCCCTTGCTAAAGCAAAAGGTTTGAAAGTCTTCTATAATTTGACACTTCAGTTACACTTAATGCTTTCCCAACTACATTCTTTGTAATCCATCAAAAATTCTCATTTAATACATCTTTCCAAATTAATCATCATCATGTAATAATGAATTTCACATATTTTATGATAAGAGCTAAAACTTTCCGGTTTTGTACGGAACTAACTTTTGTTCAAAGATTTACCACAGTATTCTGATGTCCACCTGAATTGTATAGATATAACAACTACTTTCTGAAGTGAGTAATTTGGCAATTTGCCCCGGGAGTCACTCCAAGCTAATTTTCATAGGAAAAATGGTGAATTCACAGCTTTGAAACGCAACAGAATGTTACCAAAAAAATAAGTTAAACTCATTCATTCAAGTTGTGTTAACCGTTTTCATAACTAAATGTAGAAAAGCTGAGCATTTCAGCCAAACAGATAAGTAATACTGTCCTTCTGTCATGTACAAATTTTCATCAGGAACGTTAAAGACATGTTAAATGTGTATGCCATGCACTAAATGAAATTACATTTACGTTAACCCCATGAGAAACAAAAGTTATTTTGCTTTATATATCCAGCTGAAAGAGTAGGAATTAGTGTTAGTCTTGTTCTTCATCTGGCTTTATGAACTTCTTGTACATTTAATATAACAGGAAGATATTCTGCACCCAGTCAATCATAAAGCAACGTGACATTTCACAAGAATCAGGATACAATAGTTTCTCAGCTTTATTATTTTTAAACCAAAATAAAGTACCTGTCATATATTAGCCCATGAACACCATATTCTCTCAACTTCTTCCTGTTATCTGGGTCATTTGCATCATCACCCCATGAAAAAATAACTAGGCCTTTAGATTTGGCCCTTTTAATAAACGATGGATTCCTCAGCAGATCTTCAGAGTGCACGTTAATTCCCTGAAATACAAAAGACTCCAATTAAAATCCATGTTTCTGAAACACTCTCACATCAGGTTTGTTTGATCTTTTGACACACAGCTCCTTATGATTTCATCCATAATGATAAAAATAATTTAATACAACTAAAGAGTTTACCAATAGCACTACTTTTTAAACAATGTATTAAACAGACATTTGAAACAAAGGACATTATTTTGGCAGTTAGCAGATATTAGTGTATTTCTTTTATGAAGTTAGTTATAATTTTAAGCATTAGTTACAGAAACAATAGATTTACAACAAGGAGTAGTAATTTAGTTCCATTTTACTGCAGAGCAATACCAGAACGTGTCCGCTTACCAGCAAGTTTTCAAACTGTGCAAAAGTAATGGCTATTGGAGTTGTACGAGATCTAAGATCCATAAGTTCGGGATAGAGTTTAGATTCTCCTTGGGTGAGAAATAACACAGGATACTTGTTTTGCTTATGCCGAACCCTGTTAGAAAAAAAAGTTTGGAAGTAGCAAATGTGTTAAAAAGCAGGGGAATTCAATCTTACTATTTGAGGAGAATTACGCTCTTTACTGCATGCTCTTCTAGTTCCTAGCTGGTGCAATGAGATGGTACCACAGTTTAGTATCAAACTATGTGACAAACTGCTCCAACTCTTTCTTTTGCCACTATTATAGATTAACATACAGTTTAAGGGAAGCCAGACTTCAACTTGAACTCAGATCCACATTCTCAAAGCATTTATATAAAATCCTCAAAGACTGTTTGTTCAATTCTGTAATTTTCTTCTTAAATGCACATTAGAGCAGAATGAAGATTCATGGTAAGAATTTCTAAACATGGTCAATATACAACACCTAACCTTACTAATGTATTTTTCAAGTTGGATACCAGTACAGTGGTATGAAATAACAACAGACGGAAGCAAAGTTTTGGGATTAGAGCGTTACACTCTTACCCACTTGCTTCTTAACCCTTTTCTCAGTACCTTGATTTGGTTTTGTTCTGCCCATTTACCCTTCAATGCCATTTCATCAGTGCACTCTCCCATCAAATGGGATTTCCATAAAGCCTTTCATTCACAGTGCTAAATCACTTCTTGTTACAAAGTACTACAGCATATTGTCAGTTCTTATGTACCCCAGCTGTTTGTTCCCGGGTTCAACTCCTTTTTCTGTGCCCCAATACCTTCAATATGACATTCCACAAAAGGAAAGCAAATTGCTTAACAAAAAAAAACAACACACCAAAACCCCCAAAACCAAAAGTAATCCAAAGTTGTTTCATTTTTCGTCCTTTTTAAAAGGCACATACAGCAAAAAAACTGTAACAAGATGATTTTGTTTGCAAGTTAGGCTTGCGTACCCCTCAAGTATGACTGAAAGACTTTATGATACCAGGAGAAATCTCGACCTTCTTTGATGTGCCAAGAAAGACTGAAGCATTCAGGAAGGCACTTGATGACTATACCTACTTTGACTTTATTCTCCTATTTTATTTTTGACGCAGCTCAGATGGCAAAGTGGTCTTGTTTCAATTCCCAACTATTTTGGCACCCAAAGTCTAGGTGCAATCAAAACTTGTGTGATTTGTTTCCTGTTGGGTATTCATATGTACAAAGTAAATTTCACCAATTAAAACAAGAAGAAGAAAATACATTCTTTATCTCTTCTTGACTTACATTGTACAAATATCTGCATTAAAAGAAGAAAATACAATTCTTCTTCTTCCAGCATTCATCAAAACAGTTTTTAGAATAATATCTAGAAAGAGGTTCATATCAAAGTAAGTTGACAAGTTGCCATCCCACTGTCCATCCTAGAAAAAGAAAGGACAAGTTTCAGCCATTTAAATGAATGTTTGATAAAATGATTTTAACAAGCAATGGTCTCTCATTCAACCTGAGCAAAATGATAATTCAGTTTACAAGTCTGAATACGGAAGTCACTCCTTCAGCCTCCTGAGTGCTATTTACAGCTCTGCAGGACTGTCAGTCTGTGAGGTGCAGCCAAATTCTAACAGCAGTAAGATTTGCTGAAAAATTCCCAATTTTCCCATCTAAGGAGAGAGTTTTTATGAAGACTTTTCTAATTTTGAAAACACAAAGGAATTCCAGGAAAGATCGCTAAAAACTATTAAGAGATATTTTGTATTGCTATTTCTAAATAGAAAAAGACAACCATAAGATTCGTAGAAAAAAATGCGCTATCCTGTGGCTTTGAGAACAGCAGGTACCAGACTTTCTACAGTTGGCCCGTCTCCAAGAGCATTAGCATGTCTCTCTGCATACAGACTTCCACCTACCATTCTACTTAAGTTTCTTTCCTCCACTCCAGGCTTCCAGTCCTAGCCGTGACAACCGTTTCTTTCTAGACCAAGCACTTTCTAGACCAATCCAGCTGAGCGCACAGTACTACGGACTAGGAGGAAACAGTTGCTTGTATTACCGCACCATGTTGTAGCTGCTCCTGCACCAGGCCAGGAGAGTTTGAATTTCTTGTTGCTTTTCCCACGTACAGCATGCCTGACCTGGTGTGATCCATTGACTTTAGAAAGTCTTCTACTAAAAGCAGTCTGAGCTGCATTATGAACTCAATGCTATAAATACTTCCTATCATTTTAAGAGTAAGTTTGTTCCTTTACTAGAGTGGTGCTATTATTACCCCTGGTTTTAAAGACAGTGGGATATAAAAAAAAAACCACCCAAATTATGCCTTTGTAGCTCATAAATCGCTGTCAAATTGCAAGCTTTAGCCATGAGAATGGCAAAGTATCAAAGTAAATCACATCTCCATTTACTTACCCTTTGTTGGCAGATCCATTTTATTTCTATGTTGAACCCAACATCTTCAGAAACAGACTCCAGGACCTGAAAAAAATTCATTATTAAGAGACCCCACAGCAAAGGAGGAAAACTAAGCACTATAAGGGTAATTACTGGGAGAATACATTAGAATTTAATGCCAACGGGATCTAAGAGTAGAATAAAACCCCTAAGTTTTTAACATGTAACACAAAATACATATACACCTTCTTCTGCTTCAGTTTAAAGTTAGGAAATACATAAAAATTGATAAAATCTGAAGGACAACATTTTGACAAGGTACAAACGCAAATCAGTTCACCCCAACATGTGAGAGAAATGCCTCGTTTGTACTCCTAAAGAAGAAATGTTTTTTACTTCTCCAGGAAGTTTTTTTGAAAGCAAAAAAGTAACACATAGTCTTAAGTATGAAATCCATGCGCTTGCCATTATGACGATGAGAACAAAAATACGTGAAATTCTTGTAAAGAATTATTTGTAAGGTGACTTCAAACCAAACGGTGAAGCTAACAGCTAATGAAATTAAGGAAACGTTGGTAGATGATTCTTGAAGCCTATAAAGATGACAGGTACCGAAGAAAGTTAACATACTTTCTCTTATAGGAACAAAATTAAATTTGGGGAATCAGGTAGAGGAATTGAACCTGAGTAATTTAGTCTATTACACAAAGTTGTCTACTTTCTGTAGTTATACAATAATTTGATTAAACAGTTAAAAATACAGTGGGGTATATGACCTGTAACTGATGGGTATTTCATACATGCTCTGACAGGAGCCTACAAATAACCGGATATTAATCATCTCCATAATCCACATTAAAAGCAGTATTATTGTATAAAACAAGTTCCTAAAAAGCATGTTAATGACCAGTTCAGACATTAGGAAAAACAGGAAGGAGAGAAAAAAAAAGTAGTAGCTCTAGGAAAAAAACACTGCAAATGGTAACAAACTGTATTTGGTCAACAACTGTCAGTTGTTTCTGTGAAAAGTAAGCCAACACAAAGCCCAGAGTTGGCGAATAGTCATAAATGTGAACATAGTAGAAATTCACTTAGCATTTCTCTGTGTCTGGCTCTGCTAGATGGCCAAGAGTACGTGATGAACTGCTAAAGGCCACGTTTTTTTCCAAAATTAGAAAATAACTATCGATGCATTAAAATGCAATGCCCTGATGTTACC
This sequence comes from Dromas ardeola, assembly GCA_013398915.1. Lineage (NCBI taxonomy): Eukaryota > Metazoa > Chordata > Aves > Charadriiformes > Dromadidae > Dromas > Dromas ardeola. Next base: position 26,595 of record VYZM01008846.1, read on the forward strand.
CAACTGATGTAAAACTGAGTGTATCCTGAGCTATACAACTTGTGTTTGTGAATTAAGAAGCTTGAAAGATAGGCAAATTATTATTTTTAAGCACTGAAAAGGCTCCAGTGGCTAACAATAAAGTCTATGTTCACAGTTCCAGCATTGATAATGGAGGCCTAAAACCAGAAATGAACAACCCTTGCTACGTGTCCAAAACTGAAAGAAAAATGCATCTTTTCATGTTCCACAATCAACATCTCTATTGCTCTATATTCACTGCTTACTCTCTGCAGAGAAGGAAAGGGCTGCGTCTCAAAAGCAGAATTTTCTTCTTCTTTAAAAGATGCTGAAAAGAAATACAAAATATCAAATCACAACAAAGAGCAGCACTGCTAATCCCAGCAAAAACAAGACTGGCTCAAAATAAGGCCTTTAAGAGTAAAGAATGGAATCGGGTCTACTTTTGATTACTTAAGCCTTGCCTCCATCACTTGACATACTCCAACAATGGTGGTGGCAATTCCTGTTTTGCCACTGGGAAAATTTTTTGACCCCTATTAAAAGCCTTGCCAGAATATTTATCAGAAACAGCTCTCCCATCCCTCACCCTTTCAGTCACTGAATCATGTCCAGTAGAAGCAGCCTTACCTGTCAAGGCTTATTACTGATTTTATTTTTTCCCAGACAGGTAGAATATACGAGATACTTTGACAGTTTGCTGTCCCTATAAAGGGGGATGAATTAAGGCCAAAAATTTACAGCACCAATAAGACACACTACAGCAGTTACCGAAGTTCGTGTTAGCAGTTCTGAAGAGCTGCCAAAAAGGTACAGCTAGAGAAGCATAAGACGGAAACACGAGTGGCAATTTTGTTATTCATAAATATGTATTTATCTACGTATTCATCTTCTCCCGTCCTGTCCCCTCTTCTCAAGGGAGTAACTTCTGACCAAGTATTTACTTCCCAGCAAAGAACTCTACAGAAGCACAAAATTAAAGTAACTACATAAGCATTTAGAAATATTCAGGAAGAAGCCAAATATGATTAGAACAAGTGACTGCAACCACAGAATAT
>VYZM01008848.1:0-13554 GCA_013398915.1 Dromas ardeola
GGTCCCGGTCCCGGTCCCGGTCGCTGGCCCCTCCGCAGGCAGAGCGCAGCTGGCTTGAGGCGCGGGAGGCACCTCGCCTTCAGCCGGCGGGAGAACGGCCCGAGCCGGACGAGGCGTGGCCCGTCTCGGGCTGAAAAAGTGGGGGGAAAAAAAATAAAAAACCCAAACCAAAGAAATAAACCACCCTAACTCCTCTTTGCACACCTGTTGGAGCTCATCCCCTTACTTTCTGCACCTCTGCTGCGCTGCAGCGGCAAAGCAGGCACTGCTATCTTTTATTAGCCCCCTCAAGGCTGTATTTCTAGCTCAGGCCTGCTCAACCACGTTTTGATATGTTTTAAGCACAAGAACCATCTTTCCATAGCTCAGGCACCTGAAACACGTGGGGAGTGGGTGGTAATGGTGGAGCCCACAGCCACTTTCAAACAGCACAACCCTCCTTTAGATAGTGCTGCCAAACCTGTATATGTGGGGCTCTGATTTTGAGAATGCAGAGGGCTGGTATGAAACTTTACACTGCTACGAAAGAATGGCTTTTTCTAGGAGTGATCCGGCAGTGAACACCCGTAGGAATGGGATTTCTTTTTTTCTGTAGGTGAAGCTATGTTCTGCCTTACCAGACACCTGCCATTTGGAAAATTTTGGATCATAGAATCATAGAATGGTTTGGGTTCGAAGGGACCTTAAAGATCCCCTTGTTACACCCCCCCCCTGCCATGGGCAGGGACCCCTCCCACTAGACCAGGTTGCTCAAAGCCCCATCCAACCTGGTCTTGAACACTTCCAGGGATGGGGCATCCACAGCTTCCCTGGGCAGCCTGTTCCAGTGCCTCACCACCCTCACAGTAAAGAATTTCTTCCTCATATCTAATCCAAATCTACCCTCTTTTAGTTTAGAACTGCTAAAAGAGGTTTATCCTCTCCCTAGCATCTCTGCTTCTTCACTCATAGAAATAAACTGAGCTAAGTGCATGGTGGATGACTGAGGCAGGAGGGACAGTTCATGAACATCAGTGAGAACAATACATTGGAACCAACTGAGATACACACCTGTATCTGCACTGCTGCTGAGGAGAATATCTGAAATAAATTTAAGCAGGGTCTATAATGGATTGTGCAGAAACTATTGAACTTGACTATAAAATGTTAATTGATTCACAGCTGTATATTTTTCAGTAGTGAAAGTATCTTTGCCACGCAGCTGGCCAGCCCAGTGAGGACAGCTTGACTAGGACCAGGGAAGGGAGATGACAACCCACAATCAAACGAGGAAGCAGTGGAGCAGGTTTGCAAAGAGGATGCGAAATGATGTACCTTGTATTCAGCACAATGGAACATGAGGGGGTCCACCTCAAGCACAGTATGGAAGTGCCGAGGGGACAGCATAGCAGGGCAAGCTCTTGCACTTTTCCTGGGGAGCCATCAGGCTTGTGTACCTCTCTGAAGTGCCTCTACACTACCGCACACAGCATGGGCAACAAATGTGGTGAGCTAGAGGTCTGCGTGCAGTTGAATGGCTGTGGTCCTCCTCCCACAGAGACATGGTGGGATAGTTGACACAACTGAAGTGCTGCGATGGAGGGATGCAGGCCCTTTAGGAAGGACAAGCTGGGAAGGTGAGGAAGGGGAGTTGCCCTTTGTGCAAGAGAGCAGCAGAAACAGGCAGAGCCCTGCCTGGGTATGGATGATGAGCCAGCTTAGTGACATCTAAAGGATCAGGATTAGTGGGCAAACCAATGTGCGCTATGCTGTGGTGGATGTCTGCTAAATATGTCCTGATCAGAAAGAGAAGTAGATAAGACCTTCAGACAACTGGAAGAAGTCTTGTGTTCTCCTAGTCCTCAAGGGGAACTTCAGCCTCCCCAATATCTGCTGTAGGGACAACACAGCAGGGTACAAGCAATCCAGGAGTTTTGTGGAGTGGTGACTTCCTGGCACAGATGATCAAAGAGTCCAAAAGGGAGACATTCTGCTGGACCTGATACTTACAAGCAACAAAGAAGTGGTCAGGGTTGTGAAGGCTCAGGGCAGCCCTGGCTGCAGTGACCATGATATGGTGGAGTCCAAGATGCTGATAGAAGGGAAAAGGCAAATTGCAGGATCACAGTTCCCTGGTCTTCAGGAGAACAGCTGTAGCCTCTCCAGGTATCTGTCTGGAAGAATCCTATGGAAGATGTTCCTGGAGAGAAGAAGAGTCCAGGAGAGCTGTTTGACTTCCAGGGATCACCTCATCCAACCTCAAGAATGGTCCATGCCAACAAGCAGGACATTAACCAAAGGTGGCAGGAGGTCCGTATGGATGAACAAGGAGCTCCTGAGTAAACAGAAATGTAAAAAGGAAGCACTCAGGAGGTGGAAGTAGGGTCAGGTGATCCAGGAGCAACATAGAGTCACTGTCCTAGTGTCCAGGGTTAGGAAAGGGTTAGGAAAGTCAAAGCAAAGGATATGAAGGACAGCGAGAAGGACTTCCACAGGTCCATCTGCACCAAAAGGAAGTCTAGGAAAAAATATAGACCCACTACTGAATATGGCAGGAGACATATTCAGCAACAAAGGGATATGGAAAAAACTGAGGTATTCGCTGCCTTCTTCACCTTGTTTTTCACTATTAAGATTTGCCCTTGGGAATCACAAGCATTTGAGGCTTGTTGGGAAGTCTGGAGCAATGAACACTTACTCTTGAGAGAGGAGGATCAGTTTGGGGAACATTTAAAAAAATTGAACATACAAAAGTCCATGAGTCCTGATGAAATGCACCCCTGGGTGCTGAGGGAGCTGACAGATATCATTACGAGGACAGTCTTGGTAATCTTTGAAAGGTCAAGTCAATCTGGGAGGTTTTCAAGGACTGGAAAAAAAAAAGTGTGCCACTGCTAACTTCAAGAAGGTCAAGAAGGGAGATCCAAGGAACTACAGGCCAGCAAGCTTCACCTCAATTCCTAGAAAGATGATGGAATGAATTCTTCTGAAAATAATTTCCAAACATATTAAGGTCAAGAAGATGACTGGGAGTAGCTACCATGGATTTATGAAGGGGCAATCATGCCTGACCAACTTGATAGCCTCCTACAACGAAGTGACTGGCTTGGTAGATGAGGGAAGAGCAGTTAACATTGTTTATTTTGTGGAGGCTTTTGAACTGCTTCCTAGAACATCACCATAGGCAAACTGATGAGGTATGGCCTAGATAAATGACAGCGAGATGGAGTGAAAACTGACCGAACTGGCAGGCTGAAGGGCTTGAGACCAGCAACACAAAGTTCAGAAGCCGGCCACTTGTGGTGTACCCCAGTGATTGATCCCGCGGTCAACACTGCTTAACATCTTCATTAATGACTTGTATGGTAAGAGAGTGCACCCTCAGCAAGTTTGCTCATGACACAAAATGGTGAGGAGCAGCTGATAGGCCAGAGGGTCATCCAGAGGGACCTCAACAGGCTGAAGAAATCGGCTGACAGGAACTTGATGCAGTTCAACAAGGGGAAGTGCACCTTGGGAAAAAGCTCCAGGCACCAGTACAGGTTGGGGGCCACCCAGATGGAAAGCAGTTTGGCAGAAAGGGACCTGGGGTTCCTGTTGGACACCAAGTTGGACATGATTCAGGACTGTGCCCTTGCAGCAAGGGTGTCCAACAGCATTCTGGGATGCATTAGGAAGAGTGTTACCAGCAGGTTGAGGAAAGGAATCAGTTGTGGCGTGACACATCTGGAGTTTTGCGTCTGATTCTCGGCTCCCCAGTACAAGAGAGAGATGGACATACTGGAGCAAGTCCAATGAAGGGCCACGAAGGTGGTTAAGGAACTGGAGCACCTATCATATGAACAGAGGCTGAGAGCTGGGACTGATTGTCCTGGAGAAGGTTCAGGGGAATCTTATCAGTGTACTTAAATACTTGATGGGAAGGAGTAAAGAAAATGGAGCTAGGCTCTTCTCGGTGGTGCCCAGTGACAGAAGGAGAGGCAATGGGCACAACCAAAATACAAGATATTCCATCTGAATATAAGAAAAAAAAATCTTTTCTTTCTCGGTGGTGCCCAGTGACAGAAGGAGAGGCAATGGGCACAACCAAAATACAAGATATTCCATCTGAATATAAGAAAAAAAAAATCTTTTCTCTGGCACAGGTTACCCAGAGAGGTTGTGGAGTCTCCATTCTTGAAGATATTAAAAACCCGAATGGACACAACCCTGATTAACCTCCTCTAGCTGACCCTCCCAGGCTAAGTAAAGGGCTGGGCTAGATGATCTCCAGAGGTCCCATCCAACCTCAATAATTCTGTGATTCTGTGAAAAGGAGAGAAAGGAGCAGGAGGCTGTGTGTGACCCGCAATGCCGGACTGACGGTTTATTGATCTCGGTGCCACAGTACACTGTAATGTTCAATTGCAATTATAACAGCAGAATTCTGCAAAGGTGAGGTAATAATTAATGTGGTAAATCATTACCACTATCACGAAGAAAGGTAATTTCAGCCAGAATGGAAAGGGTTGTTTACATATTACTCAGGTTAACTGTGCTTAACACTGTATAAATCGATGCATAATGTCACCAGTTTCACTCATTTTTTTTCATCCACGGCAGGAAATACTAGTGGCTAAAGAAGTACCATACCTTTTTCTGGCATTTGGCTGCTTTGACCTTGGAAAAACACTTTGGCCATATTTGCAAAAGTGGCTCTCAGTTTGCCCCAGTGAATTGACTTGCTTATGAACTGTGACTCTTTTTCTCCCCTGGTGCAGAAACCTCAGCTGCTGGGAAATGTCATGGACTGGCTCAAGCTTTGCAACACGTGGCTTTTGCAATCACAAAATATCCAGGATTGTGCTGGCACTGGGCGAGATCTTTTCACCAACGTCTCTTGAATTTTGCGTTCTTTAAATCCCGGCTGTTGTCAGTATTTTCCTTTCACACATTTCTGCAATACTTAATCACAGACAGTCTTTGTTATTGCTCACGCAACTTGTGCACATACATTTCTACTTGCTATAGGCATAACCCGCCCTTTTGGGCAGCAGTAGGCAGTTACATCTTCTCAATACTGGTGGAACTGCAACACAAGTGCATCTCTGGCATCTCCGTGGGATCCACACAGGCATCGAAGAGCTTTTTGGGTAACAAAGTATTTCTGGCAATCTACAAAGGACCGGCTTAAAGCATTCTCACTCCCCTCCTGAAGGCACCTAGACACACCTTGCCATGCCTTCTTCCCACATGCACCCAGTGGCTTCCTAGGCTTCATGGTTATTCAATTAAGGATTTTGAGCTTCTATTAGGAAACTATCATCTAATTCTTAGATGCTATAGTACTGGTCTCTTTGTAGAGACCATTTTTTTGGGAGGTATAGCTCCAGGTTTTAAAACAGAGTACCTGAAGGGAAGTACATGTTTATGTGTCTAATAAGTGCCGTCATCTATAGCAATGCTGAGCATCCCTGAACACACAGTGAAGAAAATTAAATGTCAATTACTTAAATGTCGATTCAGAATCATGCATTTTGGCAAACACTTTAACAAGTAATAGCCATTGCTTCTTTTTAAATAGATATGGGAGTTCCCTACTGCATTTTTTAATATAGCTGCATAAATTCTAAATGTTCAGACTTACAAATGAAAGCCAAAACTCTCCCATTCATACAAAGGCAGTGCAGGTGCCCAGGAACGCCCAGGTGCCCCTCGGCAGCCAAAACTCTGCCGACAGCACAGCAACCTGCTCCCTGCCTTCATCAAACACTGCTCTGCCTGCATCAATCCCTACCTTCCCAGTTTCCAAGGCAACGGCGGAGCCTGGGCGATGGATGCACAAGGGAGGCAACAGGGATCCCACAGAATTTTCATGTCTCTCCGTGATTTCCCATTGTTCGGAAACCAATTGCAAATGTACAAATGTGAAAGCTGCTCTAGTGTACAAAATGTCTGCCTATGGCTTTATTCTCACTTATTTGTGATGGGTGACGTTATGGATTTCTCAGGCATGTATATCAGAAGCTACATGACTTTTTGAGCCTTTCTGTCTTCTGACTGAGCAGGCTCTGTTTATTAGCTTATTGTTTGCTTTCCCACCTGATGAGGACTATCAGAGTTCACCTTTGGAACCTGATGCTTAATCGCTTGCAATGTGCATTAAGATAGAAGAATATTTCTGACAGCAAAAGGGTGGAATAATCATTAAGGTATCTTTAATTCGAGTAATAAAATACCAGGAAGGAAAATCTATTTTTATTTCAAAATTACAACCCACTACAGGCACTAGAAGCAATGAAATACTACAAGCCTGAGCCTGCTTTTATGAATGACCAAAAGCAGTTTCATTGTAGAGCCCTGTGCACTTGTGATTATTGTACCTGGGGGTTTGTGTGTTTGGCCAAGAACAAAAGAGGAGAGAGGATGAGCACGTGAGAGAACATCACATTATGGAGCAATTTAGGGCACTGTAAATTGTAAAATGACCCATGCTCCTTTTAAGGGAAGAATTGTTTCCTTATAAACCTAATATTTCTTCCATACCCTATGGTTTCTCTTGTGAACTTAGATTATAACCTCCAAGAGTCAAGAATTCCTGTGAATGTGGTTGTCCAGGACACAGCAAAGAGAACCCCACTTGTCTGGCTTCCAAAGTTGCCATAATAAACACGATCACATGTCGCAAAATGACTCCAGAAAGGGAAAAAGATGTTGATCATCACCAGGCAGCGATTTACTGAGCAGAAAGGCAAAACAATGCAGCCTCTTGTTATTTCCGCTTGGCACACCAGATGTGATGGGTAGCAGCCAGATGGCTCCTGCCCCCATCCAGGCTGCATCTACCTTTTAAGATGGCTCAGTAGATGAAATACGTCTGCCATCTCTACAAACTGGGTCCTCCAGTCAAGAGATGATTAAGATTCCAGCATCAGTATAAATGAAATGCTGATATCACATTTTCCAAGGTAGCTTATTTCCTGCACGTCATGAGAACAAGGCACAGATAGCGACTTTGATCTGCTAGTCACCATTTCTTTTGTTCCTTAGCCTTCTTGCTTTATCTTGCAATCTGATAGTTACAAGTAGCTCAAACTGACACCGAGCAAACTCTAAACTTCATCTTGTGATGTCTGCTAAGAGATAAAGACATCACAAGATGAAGTTTATGGTGGGATTCAATGTACGTTATTTAAAAATCGCTCGGGTTCCCCATGGGAGAGTTCAGGGTGCTATCGCACTAGGTGGCTAGATGGGCCAAACAGCTTGCTCTGCTCTCTCCTGCTTCCAGCTGCCTGCCTTTTCCTCCTCCTCTGCACCAGTTCTCCCTCTGGCACACTCCTGGATCCAAGAAAAAGCTTTTCCCCACCCCCAGTTTACTGTCCCTTACTGTGGAGCTGAACTGACCGGTAGCGGGGTCTGACATGCCCTGGAGCTGTCTGAAGGAAATAACACAAAGGTGACACCTGAAGCAGGGCAAGGGGAATAGGACCATCCTTTTTAGCAGCTTAAGGATACTGAATCAGCCCAGCCCATGGAGCTACTCACTTCTGCAAGCGGCAGTTTTCTCAATGCCTTGGAAATCTCTAATCCAAGCTTGCTCTTTCTCCCTGCCTGCTAGGGTAGAGCTGGAGTCACAGCTGGAATTTCCAAAAAACCAGCCATACAATTAATTTATTAATTATAAGACCAGCATTATGCTGGATGCAGAGAAGCAGACCGTAAGAAGTCAATGCTTGAAATTCATTTCATGTTTGGAAAGCTTGTTGTGAGACCATTTGAATTCTGCTTGAAACCTTGTTTAATTATTCACTATGAAGTCAGGCAGTATCTTTCTATTACCTTCATGAAAAATGTGGAAACATTTTTTCAGTGCAAAACAATAGAGAACTGTTTACCAAACAAGCTACACAGCTTCTGCCAGGGTAGCCATTTCATCCTCTGGAGCAAGGTTTTTATATTCTGAATTTAAGATGGATTATTATTAACATTTCTGATTCCAATGATGAAGGTATTCTTGCCAAAAACAAAAGAAAATATGCCTTAAACTTACCAGGGAATCCAAGTGAGAAAAATGATCTGATTATAAAGGATGACACATGGATAAATTGAGACCAGTTAGAAAATCTCTACCCTATAAGAATCAAATGTTAATAAACAAGAATTTAACAAAGCTAACTCGATTTCCTCCCTCACGAGTGGAATTCTGCCCGTAAGGGAAAAATGACTTTGAGCAGGGAGGAGGGAATGACCTACTCTTAAATTGTTTCTTCTTTGCTTAGATACTGTAAATAGATAGCCTTCTTGTACACACACTTCAAAAAGACACAATTTTTCTTTCTGGCAGATTCACAAATAGAATACTTGAAATAGGACTGAAGCTAGCAGCAGGGAAACAGTTCGCTTCTCGTTAAACTGCTCAGGGAGAGGAAAGAGTTGTCACCTGCACTGTGTCCTTTGCCGGCAGAATGGCTGGGGGGGTGGGGGCCAGGTTTTCACAGCTCCCCCGATACCGTCCTTGCACCTTGGATTCAAATGCTCAGAGGGCTCCAGCTGGACAAGTGTCCAGTAGAGTCAGGGCCAAGAACTGCCTTTTTCCAAAATGCACCATGGCCTCAGGCATTTTCTTGTCACCAAATGCTTCCATTTTGAATTTTCATGGAGGCAAGCTAAAGATAACAACCATCTAAAATGGAAGTATCTGAGATTCCGTAGTCTGCTTTTTCCCTTCTCAGTAAATAACAAACAGACCAGGGCAGGTTGTTGCTGCAGTATTAAAAGGCAGGTGCTTACCATGAATGAATCTTAGATTGGAAGGGGGAAAATTCTCAAAAAAAATTTTTTTTTAGTCACATACAAGATTCGTTTCTAATACTTATTTATAAAGGCTTATTTTGAGTTGAAGAAAGGGGAAAAAAATAACCTTACTTGGATTACCTCAGGCACGTATAACACATCAAGAGAGTCAGGAGCTTTGTTCTGTGGAAACATAGAAGCAGCTGAAAAATACACAGGAAGACTGAGAAGGGGATTATTTGTAAATGAGAAAACAGTGCCTCCCCTACAATGAGCAGGTTCAGGGGAACAGTGTTACCTATAGCTCCTAGGCAGGCTACCACGTCTGAACGGTCCCTGAAAGTATACGTTCATTATGCTTTAATGTGGAATGGAAAAGTAGAGTAACATCCCTTGGGAGAAAGGCTGTGTACCAAATATGGGGGGTAGTCACGTGGTTTCTCCAGAGAGGATTTTCTCTCCTCATAGCTTTAGCAAACAAAAATATTTGGCCTCATTAAACAGAAAGCAATAATTGAGGCACCTCCCCCTACAAAGCAGAATTTAATATAGTTTAACAGCACTTCTTAAAAAAAAGTCATAAGACAATTAATATGGTTTGGGTTTGGTTAGTTATGTGTTGGTTTTTTGTTTGTTTTTTTTTTTGGGGGGGTGNGGGGGGGGGGGGGAGGGGGGGAGCGATTTCAATGGAACAACCATGAAACTTGCCCTACTTAAAGCCAGTACCAGGGTTCATCCTGATCTTACACATAACTTTGTCACGGGGCTTACAGGGAGAGGCAAAGGATGAAGGAAGAAAGATGAGAACTTTCTGGTGAGGAGAGTATTGCTAGATGCCCCAACTCTTTCTAGCGAGGTAAGAAAACTTGTCCCACTTGCACCGCTCTGCCACAGTCCCTCGGGGCACCAGAGCTGTGTTTTGCAGTAGCACGTTGCAGCATTGTCCCGTAAGGACTGTGTCAGTCCATCACGGTTTCTTTAAGCACGCAGTATTTGCACAGATACCTAGAAGGACCTACTAGTGCTATACTCTTCTGAAGTACGCAGCATACGTTAATATCACCTGTGAGCAGATTTCCCTGCACAGAAGTTTAGGGTTTTGCCCCAGAGACTTGGCTGGAGAAGAGACTGAAGACCTGTATTCCCTTCTTTCTTCAGGTTATAAAATCTATTGCTGCTTTGGTTTACTGCGTTCTTCACCTCATCCCTTCTGGAAAAATACACCTGTCAACAGGATGGCCCTCAGGTTTGATTCTTAGATTATGACATTACTGGGACCATTGTATGTTTAATGCCACTCTATTTATTATGTATGTGGGCACCTCACATATGTTGGGAAGAGGAGAATTGTTATTGCTCCCACTTGACAGATTGGAAAACATCTGTTGGAAAACATATGTAGGTCTATGTCCTCAACAGATACTTAGGTGTTTTGAAGAAGCAGACACATATTGGACTATCCTTCTACAGCACTGCTGGTACAATGACTTAGACTGAGGTCCTAGAACTAAACAGGGAAGAGAAATTAGGAGAGATGGGATCTCAGTGTTACACTTCATTCCATTTCTATTTAAATTAAGTCTACGTAGTACCTAGCTGCTTTTAGAGTCTTATTTAGCTTTACTATCTTGCACCTACCAGTGGAGAAACATTGTTTGAGTCGTTTGCCTTGGTCAAGATATTTTGCTTGCGTGCTTAAAAATGCCACACATTAAACAAATGGAACAAAAATAGAGATTGTTCCCTTCCCCACCATCAGCTCTAATTGTCAACAGAAGAGAATGCTTCCCCGCAAGCCACCATTGATATGTTGAAACAAAAGTATGTTACTTGATATTATTAATGTCTATCTCAACACAAATGAGTCATTATAAGTGGCTTAGGCTGCACACCACTAAGCCTGTACTATCTATCGTCATTTCTTCCACGCAGGATGCCTCATGCAAGACCTTTAGCCTTAGAGGTGTTCATCACATGGACAAATACAAATCAACACCCAATAGGAGCTGAGGCAGTCAGATTACCTAATCTGAAATCCTTTCAGTGGTTCTGCTTTGTCCGTGAAACAGAAAAAGTGCAACCATGAGCACTTGCAAAGACACCTGTTTGTTGTTTGGCATGCAGCAGCCAGTCTCCAGTTTTTATAGTGAACGGTCTCCTGGGTGGTAGATAGAGCCAAAGCTCAAAGATCCAACAGGAAAAAAAAAAAAAAAAACACCGCAGCCCCCAGGCCCAGTATGATACTCATCCTCCCTTATAGTTGACTTACTGTTCCTACCAAAGAGTTTTGAACCTCCACTCTAAGCCTTCCACTATCCCCTTTTCCTGTATTTCCCTCAACTCCTACTGAAACAATGGTTTGACTATTTTATTATTTTTTTTTTAATGATTACAACTGGCAAATAAGCTGTGTAGGATTCATGAAAGGACATGTTTCTGTCTAGAGTATTTCTATTTATGGTTTCTCTTCCTCTAGAAAAAAACAGAATACAAACAACAGCAAGGAATGTAGGATGGTGTCCTACTTTCTAGTAAGGGAGCTGTACTGAAATGTGTCGCTTGGCTAGCTATATTTAAGGGTTAGCTAGAGACAGAGTGTAATTACACTAAGAATTAGAAGCTAGACATGCTGAGCACTAGTGAAACCTGCTACAGTCCCACGACAGAAAGGAAGATCTTTACTATCGAAGACTGGATTCTCATCTTTTAGTCAAACTTTGTTTAAATTCGTTTGCTAGCTCCCCTTCTTGGCTTTACAAAGAAAGCTATACGGTAAACAGCTTCAAGTGCAACCCAGCCAGGTAATTTCAAGGGAAGGTTACTTTGACAACCGAATAAGCTGTTATTTCCCCAAAGGGCCTGGGGCAGCATGTAGTAATTCAGTTACTAAAGCAACATCGATTTGTTTAATCCTTAATCCTAGAACTGCTCAAGTGCTAAGAAATACAAATACTATTGTGGGTATATACAGTTGTATATGTTTACTGACAGTTCAGGCAGTTTAAGTGCTTCTCACCCCTCTTTACAGAGTGTACACCAGAAATGAAATGCATAGAGGGGAGAGAAAAGCTCTAGCAAGCACCTGTTATCCTGCAGACCATTGTGGATCTCACCGTAGGTTAAGCAGCCCATCAAAGGAACAGGGTAGGCAGTGGTCAATTAACAGAGGCAAAACCAGGCAAGATATTAGTCATGCACAGTAGCTCCCTTTTAAGTCTTTATTCCAGTAATGCCTTGCGAGCATTTCATTAAAGGATCACAAAAGAGGTTGCACACATGTGGATACCAGCTCTTTCAGAGCAGTAAGGACCACAGTAATTGTAGCATTGGTAGCAGGTCTCAAAGCAACACTTCTTTTAGTAGAGGAGCACTCCCCTAAGTGGTGTTTAGGTGAACTAAGGGCTAAGCTTATATACTGTGTAGCTGCTTTACTCTGTGGGGGATTTTACTTTTTTTTGTAGGAGTAAGAAAAGTCTCATAGGCCTTATAACTACAGACAACTGCATTATAGGCTCACTCAGGATTCTTGCATCCTTTAAGCATACAGCAAGAAAAATCCCCCCATCCCTCATCTGTAAGGGAGCAACACTTACCTTCGCACCAAGATGCACAACTGGGTGCTGCTGCACTGCACTTCTCTCGCCTGCCTAGGTAGAGGTCCATTGCCTGCTGCAAGGACCAAGAGCATCAAAGAACAACAGCCCTGTAACCGCAGAACTTGGATGTGGGAGGAGACAGCTATTGTCAGGGTATCTACCTGACTACTCCAAGATTTTAACATGGCTCAACGGGCTACCCAGAGCATGCATATCTAGAAATCTGCCTATCACCTCTTATCTCCTAAAGGGAATTTATTGCCTTGAAAAGCAGATCCCCTCAGAGTTAAGGCAGCTAAGTGGGTATTTCTGAGAAACACTCAAGAATTTTATGCCTGAAGAAAGAGTTCAGATTCTTGATCAAGTTCAACTTGTCTGCTAGTACAGAGCCATGCTTCTCTGCATTGACTTCCCAGAATTTAGAGAGGAGGATTGGAGGGGACAGGACAGCTCAGGACCAACTCAAATCACAGGCAGCTACCACATGCATGTAGTATAAGCCCTGGAACAAGTTAAAAAAGAGCTGCTGAATGGCAGTGGGGAATCCTGCAGCTATCCTGTCAAATCAGTTTTGACAGCTTGTAATGTGGCATTCAATACCTTCTCGCTGACCTCACTACCACGTATGTCCATAAATAGGAGTTGCAGGACACTCAAGTGCAGTGTCTTATTTCTATTAGTTAAGGCAGCTTTCTCCCCAACAATAGATTAGCTGTTAGGCACAGGAGCGTCTAACAGTAAACCCCCAGTTTCTATAAATTAACTACCATCTTAAGCTGAGCAACTGCTGTTTACTCATGCTGTTAAATTCACGGCCCGAGAAATCTTGTTTTATTGAGTTTAACTCTTGAATGAGATTAAGGATTAAACTCAGAAGTGAAGCTACAGAAAAGTACACAAGAATAACTTTCTTAATACAGAGAGAAATAAGGCAGAGGAGACAGTTTAGGACACAAAAAGCCTTTATGTTTGAGAAGTTAACCATTTCGACAGAAGACTCTGAAGTATTTTTGCAACTACTGTTACATTGGACAGTCAAGGATACAAAACTGCTGACAGAAGCAACAGTGGAGAGCACCAAATTAAAAAATGCATGCTTCAGCACAACTGCACAGATTCCTCCTCTCAATGAACACTTGCCTGCTCAGACTATACTTAACTCCTACCCATTTCAACTTTACGCCTCATCCTCCTCTCCTTCCTC
>VYZM01008877.1:0-20637 GCA_013398915.1 Dromas ardeola
TCTCTGCATCCTTCGTCACCATAGACATTGTTTAACCCCTAATAACGATGTCTCAGCTAGGTTGTGATTGAGTGACTAGAGAAAGACCAGCACATTTCAGATATTCATCTTACAAAGGACCTAGAGGCTCTAGAGGAAATAATTTCTCCCCAGTTCTGCAGTAAAAAGCTTAGGTTTTCAATGACTTCAGTTAGAGGAAGTTAAGCAAAGACCTTGCCTTTGAAAACCTCAGCAACCATCCAGTTGTTGCTTTATTTCTGAGTCTTTGCTTTAGCTCAGTGTCTTGGATTACTTCACCTTTTTAAGCTCCACAAACTCCTCCTCTTTAGATGCACGCTTGTTGATCTCGTCCTCGAATCTGTTGCAGCAGAGAAAAGAGATAGGTACCTCATTGCCTGTCTGTCTTTTTCAGTGAAGTGGATCGTCCAAAAGGGAATGAGTCAAGTTTTCGTTTAACTTCAGCTTCTGGCAACTGCAAAGACAACTGCAAACCCTCTGCAAAACTATAGGCTAAATTAGGCAACAAAGTGTGACGGATATAGATCAGTTCTAACATCCCCGTGATTCTGAACTAAACCCCATTTTTCAGAGCTGTGGATATATATTATCTTTTGGGTGAAGCTAAGCTAGAAGCAACGACGACTCTTCTCAACTTGACCCCACTGCTCAGCTCTGTCCCTCCCCTCGCCGCGCTCCAGGTTGACTACAACTACCAACAGGAGTAGGACTCCTGGGCTACTCATTGCTTCAGGGAGGAAGGGCATGAAGGAGGACAGGAGGAGGGAATCATAGAGTACCAGGTTGGAAGGGACCTAAAGGATCATCTGATCCAACCTTTCTTGGCAAAACCCAACCTTTCTTGGCAAAACGAAGAGAGAGTGGGATAGATCTACAGGGTCTTTGATTTTCCTCTTACTGTTCTGGGTTATATCCTCACCAAATCTGCTTTAGTCTTCCAGCGTCAAAGTCAAGTCCCATAATGAACCTACTGCAGAGTAGTGCTATCATGGCTACAAAACTCATGAAGGTGAGAAGCTGAACTATGCTTTCCCACAGCATGATTATCATTGCCTTGGAAAATTCCAGTATGCCTTTTACCAGAGAAGCCGTGGCTGTCCCATCCCTGGAGGGGTTCAACGCCAGGTTGGATGGGGCTTGGAGCAACCTGGTCTAGTGGGAGGTGTCCCTGCCCAGGGCAGGGAGGTTGGAATAAGATGATCTTTAAGGTCCCTTCCAACCCAAACCATTCTCTGACTCCCAGACTTGTGATTATTCACCTCTTTTTATAATCCTCAACAAGCTGAAGCATATTATACGATTCTGGATCCAGCTGCTCCTTCTGGTTCTGGAGCATTTCTAGCTGCCTCTGCAGGTTGCTGATGTAAGATTGGAAGAAAGAGGTGATATTTCTGCTCTCTTCTGGTCGGGTACTTTGCTGCTGCAGAAGTTCCCATTTGGCCATCAGAGCCTGGTTCTGCCGCTCAAGACATTGAACCTGAAAGGCAAAGCAGAAGAACATCTCAGCCACTGGAAAGCACCGATGGAAACACTGACATCAGCATCTGTCCCTGTAGCAAACCAAATCCCAATTAATATTTCCAGCACAGTAACATCTACAGGTGTGGTCAGGTGGGTCCAGTTGTAGTGACACTGGTACCAACAAGAGACAGTTTAGACTAATGCGGGGGGACACCTCTTTTTTCCCAATCTGTTGCATAAATGTATGATTTTACTGCTGCTTCTCAAAATTGACACTCAAATCTTTGCTGGCTTTTCACCTCTTAAATGCACAATATTTAAGGGGGTGACTGGGGTGGAAGAAGACTCCAGCTGTTTCTGAACTACCTTGGACACCCAAATACATGAGAAGGGTTCGCCCCCTCTCAGAAGACCACACAGAACTGCTCTCTTCCTAGATATATCTTGCCTTAGAGAAGAAGGTCAGAAAGACCTGTAACATGCAGAGCTGGTCTTTTTGGAAAGCCAGAGGTATAGCATCTGTCCAGCTGGAACACTGAACAGGTTGTAACCTGGCAGCTGACATCCAGAAGGTTTTTTAAAAAAAAAAAAAAAAAAAAGAGTCAAAAACACTCCTATTTTTCAGGACTAAGCACGCTCTAAAACTTCCGGGTGTAACCACCACCTTTTCTGTAGAGTAATACAAGAAGCCCTTAAAACTTCACGTGTAACAAATACTACAAGCTTCCACCCCATGCAGAGACACATGTCACCACCCAAACAAAGGCACATGTCAGGTCTGTGTGGGTGGAAGTGGTTTTGCAGCTGTTTTGTTCCTGTGCCTGTGAGTAGAAATGAATGAGAAGATAGAACTGCAGACAGAGGTGAAAGTATTGTAGTATAAGCCAAGGAAAGAGGTAAAGAAGAAAGATGTGGGTGCCGCTGGCCACCTGAAAGAGGCTAGGACCTCCAAACAAATAAGTCACTGGTTGTTTTGTAATTCGGAGAAATGCAACGTTTTCCTTTGCTTGAGAAAATGAAAGAGAATACATCAAGGATCACCAAGTCCATCACCCATTTCTCCTACTAGCACCAAGAATTCTCAGGCCCTGGAGTATTACTAGCCATGCAGAAACCCTCTTCCTCAAAAGAGAAGTGAATTAATGTGTCAGTGACATCCCAGTAGTTTGTTATTGTCCTGCCACAAGAGATGACTGGGAGATACTTATCCCAGGGCTAAATGCAACTCATGCAGCAGTGTTTATAGCAAGCTATTAAGATTTTCACACCAGCATAAGGGAATCCAGACAGTGCTGTGATTTTTGGGGGGAGAAGATGCAACGTAAAGGCGTCCCCGTGACTTTCACAGGCAGAGCAGCATCCCTTATATTTGCCCCTTCCCAGATAAAAAGTGAAAAAGAGAACAGGGACTCACCTTATCGATGAATGATGCAAATTTGTTGTTGAGAGCCTTAATCTGCTCTTTCTCATCTGACCGCACTCTCTGGAACTCGGGGTCAACTTGTACTTGTATTGGCCTCAGCAGGTTGGTATTGACGTGGACCTCCTCGATGCCTCTAACACCAGCCTGCCCAAAACCCTGTCCAGCCCCTTGTTCACCAAAGGCACTTCTACCAAAGCCTCCTCCAAGTACCTCCCTGCCTGAACTTCCTCCACACATGCTACTGAGCCCTGCTTCACCACCTTGAAAGGCTGCCACAAAATATCCTCTTCTACCAAAGCCCCTATCAAGATGTCTCCTTCCACATCCTCTTCCTTCTCCTCCGTAGCCTGCACCAGCAGAAACATTCCTAAACCCACCAAAGTTGTGGAGACTCCTGCTGCTATAACCGTACCCATAACCACTGTATCTTTCTTCTCCTCTGTTGTCTTCACAGTGGCTTATGGTGGATGAACTTCTCCCTCCACCCAGTGTGCCACAGTGAGCAGAAGAAGAACTGAAATTCCCATCCCCAAATCTGGAGAAATGTCGACTCATAGCGTTGCTTTCAGAGTGTTAAAAGACGATAGAGCAGGTGGGGAAGGTCGTAGCACAAGAGGAGAAATGAGAGTGAAGGATCCTCAGCTCCTCTGGTGGGGGTGATGGAAGTTCTCCTTTATACGTTCAGGAGGAGTTAGTCTCCATTCCGTGATAATTAGCAGGTCTTTTAATGTTGTTATTGGGTTTGGTTCATCAGGCAGCAATTAATGGCTGCCTGAAGAGGGGTCAGAGTAAACACCACACACCAATGGAGGAATTGTGAAAGTCCCCAAATCCTGCCTGACTCATGAGCTTTGCTCACATGAGATTTCCTTATCTCATTAGCCTGCCCTCCATCATTAATTACAGCTCGCACAGTTATCCATGCACATTACCATGGTTTGTTCTCTCAAATTTCCCCACCTCTTTTGGCATGTCATTTCATGAGACACAAGGCCTTGATATTGTCCTCATATTGACTTGGGGGTGGCTCACCTTGCTCCACTGCACCACCAGGAGAACCTCCTACAGAAAGGAAAGCAGCTCCCTTAGCTTCCCATTGTCCTTTTTCTCCTGTTCCCAGTATATCCACCCATGAGCAAGTATTGCTTCTGCAGGCAGAGGGAAGGTGTTGCGATTTGTTCTTCTTGCTAATGGCATTTTAAAAAAAAAATCTGCCTTTGGTTCATAAAGCTGAAATAGTGTCTAGAAAACAGAAAAAATGTAATCTCTCTGTATCAATTTTAGCTTTAAATAAATGGATACAGAGTTTTAAATGCAAAAGAGAAAGCTCCAAGACAAACTTTAATCAATTAAACCAAACATTTAACTATTAAAGATTAAGATAAGGTCACCTTAGGGAACAGATGACCCATCACTTCCATATTCTAGAAGTCTTGGCCCTTCTGCTACAACTGCTCCTGGTCTTCTATATGGCAGTAGTTAGACCGTGAACCGAAACTACCTGCTTGTGGGTTGCTGCTTTTTAGAGGCCACTGGGCAGCTGAAATACCAAATATAGAGCAGAGCTCCAAGCTTTTCTACCCAGATTCTCCCACTGAGCATCTGCCTGATCCATCCCTCTTTCCTCTCCTCATCTCTGTGCAGGACTCCACATTTCCAGTCTGAGCACACTCCGGCGCAAGACATGATGGCCGCGGACTCATGAAAAGGCATTTGGGAGCCAATTCCTGCTGCTGACAATGGCACTGAGTCTTCAGCATTGACTGATATCTCAAGACAACTGAGAGCTGGTGTGCGGTCTCCAAAAGCACTGGTGGAACAATTGCCACATAGCAAGCACCTCCCCTGTGTCCCCTACACAACTACAGGAGGAGCTGGGCTTCACCCGAAGGGCTCTTCCTTCCAAAGGGGCTGGGTGAAGCCACACCGGGAACCCTTCAGTTATGTAGAGGTTATGTGGTCAGGGCTTTGTAATCCCTGGCTCCACTGGGAAAGCGCCTCATAAATCCCCTAAATGAAAGGTTTGTAGAGAGAGGTAAAAGCTGTTATTAGACCAGGTGATATATCTAGAAGTGGACAAGATTTCGGGCACTCGGTGACCAGATGAAGGGCTTTTTCCAGCAGTAGACACAGTGTTCTCCAGACAGCCAGATGAGAAATATTACTTTTCCCTACCAAACATGGTCTCTTATAGCGTAACACCAGCAATGGCCAAATGATAGCCCAGACCTTCCTTTCCTGCTACTTTTTTTTTTCGTAATTAAGCTTTACTAGTTACCTACGTTTTACTGAGAATTTCAACTGAATTTCCTACTGATTTTCCCCTTCATATATAAAAGCCTGACTTGGACTGAGAATTGTGTGCCCCTCTGGAAAGAGTAATTATGGTGAACACTAAAAACGTGTAATGACCAGGATTTTAAAGTGAGTGGGGGGAAATCTGGAAACAGATCCACTTAAACACATTTGGGCAAGGTTTGCCAAAGCAATAGGATTTTACACAAAATCTTTCCTGTTCTGTTTTAATTGGGCTCAGTATTTTCTAGCTGCTGGTGCATCTCAAGAGAAACCAATGTAAATTGCCCTCCTTCAGTCCCATATTTTGGTCAAGCTGAAAGGTGCTTCCAGAACTGTATCCACTCCCTGCAAAATTCTCTGTAGGACAAACTGTGTCCGATCAATGCAGAGACTGAAACTCCCATGTGACCCTAGAGCCATTATTAGGCTGGGGTAACGATTAGGAGGACAATATATGACTTAATGTCAGGAGGAGGTGAGACTCTGTGGACATGACCCATGATTTTCCTTGTGAGGTCTGAGCTGAAACAGATTAACTAACGATTCCTCAGCAATGTGCGCAAGAGTTTCTAAAGGGTTGCTGGTTTTTATCTGTCTGTAGAGTTGTGAATGGCTATTTTGGGTGCAACCCATCTTCATCCCTTCTCTTTCCAGTTTGAGTGGCTCATCCCAATGCACACTGCATCAGGCAATACTTCAGATCATCCACACGGATTTTGGAAGGAAGTGTTATGACCTGGGGGAGGGAACACTCACAGACCAAACAAGCCGGCTCCATGTAGCACAATGGTTAGATAGATGTCTATCCAAAATCACTGCCCTAAATACATACATCAACTCACTGCGTGAAGCAAACCAGGTGGCAATTCATGCAGAACCACTGCAGTGATCTGAGGCAGCTGTGTCCTGCTTGAGAAGGCCTCCTGCAAACCATACATGAGAAGAGCAGCCATCCCACCCCACGTGCCGCATAATCCAGAGCGTGTAGGCTGCTGTTGTGATCATTGCTGGCACCAGCTCAGCCTTGGCACAACAGACCAAGCCACACCTGAACCTGTTGAGCTGGCTCCAGAAGCAGCCGTGCATCCAGAGAGATGTCCATGCATCCTGCGGATGAAGGGGGCACTTCCTGCGGTACCTTCTTCTTCCCTGCAGTAAGTTGGCATTGCGCTTGGATGCACCTGAGTAGCTTCTGCTCTGATCCTTTAAAAGAAACAGCAAAGAATTCCCAACATACGTGGACCAAAGGGACCACAGGTTCAACCAACATCTCCTTACCATGGAGATGGGTTATCACAGAACCTACCAGGGAGTGGAAGTCTTCAGGGGATATTCAAAAAGCCATGAGTCAACCTGGCTTTTTGTTGTTAGGGTTTTTCAAAATAAGTTTAAATTGCATCCCAAAAGCTATTCCTGTAAAATTGGCTGCCTGAGTTTCTTGTATAGCTGTTGGAGCAAGCACAGAACATCCACGTGTTATTCATAGAATCGTTATGGTTGGAAGAGACCTTTAAAATCATGAGGTCCAACCCAACACCATCAAGTTACCACTAAACCATGTCCCTCAGCACCACATCTACATGTCTTTTAAATACCTCCAGGGATGGCAACTCAACCACTTCCCTGGGCAGCCTGTTCCTCCCATCCAGAACAGTTGGTGAAGCAAGTGATGATGTTCCTTCCGTCTGGAGAAGCCTCTGAGACAGGCAACATGAGCGAGCCTTTCCAGATGGTCTCGTTTCTCTCTGTGGACTGTAAGGGAACCTGGAGACCTCTCTCAGCTCCTGGCATTCAGGTGGTGACAGTGATGTGAGTTGAGCCATCCTCCATCAGACCCATGCCACGGAGACTGCGCCAAGGACTGACATTTTCAAACCATGAAGACAATTCACAAACAGACCCAAGCGTTAGCTCTTTGAGCACAAGCGACGCAGGAACCTGCCAGCCTCCACAACCCACGTCCCTCTCCATCCACCTCCAGTCAACCCAAACAATACATGAGAGTAGTAAATCCTAGTGCTTGGGCCATGGCTCAAGGAAATGCCTCTGCGTTCGTGCAGGACCATTTTAATCAGCTCAAAATAGAAAGCCTAAATGACTAAAATCCTGCAGATGTCTCAGAAGAAAGATTTAACTGCTTTTCATCACTGCCAAACGTAAACTTGGGATGTTTACAAGCCACACTGGCAGAGCAGAGGTGGTTAAATAAGTAATGTACTTATTACTATTTAATAACTACTGCACACCAGTACAGTGGACACACAGCAGCCTAGTACAGTAGTACATTAATAAATACAATACTTAGATTTAATAGCTGTCCAGATAAAGTAGATAGACATACACAGAGGACTGAAGATCTGATCACTGGTTGCCTAAATACCTGCATAAGTAGGGCCCTAAGACACTTAGAAATGGGACTGAGATCACACAGACACACTAATAAAAATGCCTTTCATCCCACAGACTTTCATTTTCTCCCACCTTCCCCCCCAGGGACCAACTGTAACCTTTTTCTGTGGCCAGTGGAGTCAGCAAGAGATTCTGAGGAGAGAACAAAAGGAAGAGAAGTGTCAAAAACCTTGTAAATGGCAGAAAAAATGGCAGGTGAAATGCTGGTATTCTGCCAAAGGTTTATGCTACTTTGATTCTGAGGTTCCTCAGCTTGGAGAGCACCTTGCCTCCAAGAATATATTGTACTAATTACACAGGTGGGAGCAGGAATATGATCCCACATCTGTGATCTATGTACGTAGAGATCAGACGGAGTTTCCCCTCACTCAGACCTACATCTGGGTGAGACTGAAAGTTGCTATTAGAAAAAAGGCCCCATATCAGGGCATGTTCAGAATTACATAGTAAAACAGTGAAGCTTCCTGATGAAGAAACTCTAATTAGAGGAGGTCTGAGAGGCCCTTAAGACAGGAGGACTTTGTTGGGGGTTGATACAAGTGGATACTGAGTTCAGCTGGTTGGGAATGTTTTTTTTGGGGGGAAAGTGTTCTTTTGCCTTTGGTAAACAGAAGAATTTTGTGGAAATGCTGTGGTCGAATTGCACAGAAGCAGGGTGGGGGGAGGATGGGAGGTGAGGGGGCAGAGCTGGCCACTCCAAAAAATGTGAGCTCAATGGACAGATAAGGAGGAACTTGGCACAGGACCTGTCATTGTCTTCTCCGTCAGGAGCTGCTCCATAATATGGATGTAAGGAAGCAACCAGTTGACCACAGCATTTCAGATAATAAGAAGCAACATCACACCTCTGCTTGCATTGGAGGGATTTCTTTTGGAGTGTAGGAAGGACAACAAGCAGAACAAGGTGGAGACCAAGACACGGAGTGGGAAGTGGTGGAAAGCCTGTGAGGAGCCAGGAGAGCTGCCCCTGGAGCTACAAACCTCTCCTTTACCAGGCAGGGAGCCTGCGCGATGGCTGTAGATGAGACCTTTGACTGTGAGAAAGCCAGGGGTTAGGCAGGATGGATTCTACCTGGAGCAGGGTAGGTCGTCTTCTTCCAGGGTAGGTCACGTCCCATCGTGGTCTCACCTGTTTGAGACACTTTGAGCAGGGAGAGGGGTGGGCTGTGATAAGGCTTGATTTTAGCCTCTTGTATTTTTCTGATACAAAACAAAGCGTTACTTTGCCTTGCAATCCCATTAGCAAATGACTGATGGCTATTTTAATAAATGCCTAATTATTCTGTGTTAACAGGAAGGTAAACAAGTCAATAACTTACTTGTAGCCACCTATAATATTAAATTATCTATTCAGAAAATACTAATCATAATTATGATATCTGTTAATCTCTTATTTCCCCTACAAGAATGTGAAAGTATCAATTTAATATAGTGTGTGAAAACAGTGAAGTAATTTTTCTATTGCTGTTATTATTAACAACTACAGTGAGCAGGTGAGGTAGAAGCTTATGACTTTTTTTACTTTATTGGCTAACCTAATGCAAAATACCGTGCTCTCTGATCCCAGAGAGCTCTTAAAGGCTGAGCAAGTCCTGGTTGCTCCACACACAGCAAACCTGCAGCTGATGCCCTCGAGCTGGGGCGTGTGGCGCTGGAGCAAGGCAGATATGAAATCTCCAAAGGGTTTCAGGAGGAGGAGAGATACAGCCTGCAGAAAAGGAAAAAAAAAAAAAAAAAAAGAAAAACTAGGATGAAGAGGAAACTGGGTTGAACTTCAGGTTAAATGCACCAGGTGTCATGAAAAAACATGACTTTTTTTTCCTATGTGCAGCTGCTCCCCAGCAGAAAAATAGTCAATGTACATGGCATCTGTCATATAAATAGAGGAATAATATTCAGGCAGCTTCATGATCAAGATCTAAGTGGGAATAAGCAAAGGGAATTACTGAAACTTCGGTAGTTAGCACAGCAATCAGTGCTCACAGGAATGATGTGAGAGTTCACGAGTTTGGGAACCACTTCTAGGAGGAGCCCAGGACAAGCAGCTGAACCCCACCTGGTCCAACCCTGACCCACAGGGTCTAACCACCCATGGTGGGGTTCATCTCACTGCACCAGACCCACTGAAGCCATGGGGAGGGAGAGGCTGGATTCAGCCCACTCAGCTGAGCCCTGTCCCCTCCCTCTTTGCAAGGTTTCTTTTAGCAGTCAAAGGCATTAAACACCCCACTAGTCCCTTCCACTTTCACAAAATTTAAGGTAATGCGAGACAAGCTGTTCATGCTCAGTGGATCAGCCCCTTCCTATGTTGACAGGGAATCAATAGCTCACTTGGTCAGAGAGCAGGGGTAGAGAACATGCTAAGAGGACTGCGTCAAGCATCAAAAGGCACTGTTTATGATTGAGAACAATTTTAATAACATCCCTTCCCACAGGAAGTTGAAACAGCTGGAAATAATTCTGGCAGATGTTCAGAATCCAGTAAACACTGTGATTACAGGCGTACAGAAGAAGTGGGTCCCAGTGCTGCCTTCTCTGGGCAGAGTGTCATCACATCGGGGAGGTTCACCACACCCAGTCACACTTCGGTATCACCTGGGGTGGCCTCTCAATTGGCTTAGAGATGATAATTAGTCCAATCAAGGTCAGACTTTGTGATCAATTGACTAAATCACTCTTTTGAGTTATTGGAACCTCAATTGCTATCATTAGCTCTGCAGCATCAATAACAGCATCCACAGGACAACAAAAGAGGCAGAGAACAGGTAAAGCAGCACAAAAAAAGCACCAGAATTTTGGTTATTCTCAGACTAGGAAGAGCCACTTAATGTAGGCATCATGGGATACCCAACTCTGAAGGTGAGTATTCTGACTCCTCTAGCCATTTAGGTTCTTTGCAGAGCTAGTGAGGAAATGCGGTATAGTTCCAACCCCCTGCCCTGGGCAGGGACACCTCCCCCAGCCCAGGTGGCTCCAAGCCCCGTCCAACCTGGCCTTGAACCCCTCCAGGGATGGGGCAGCCACAGCTGCTCTGGGCAACCTGGGACAGGGGCTCACCACCCTCAGAGTGAAAAATTTCTTCCTCAGATCTCATCTCCATCTCCCCTCTTTCAGTGTAAAACCCTTCCCCCTCGTCCCATGGCTCCCCTCCCTGCTCCAGAGTCCCTCCCCAGCTTTCCTGGAGCCCCTTGAGGGACTGGAAGGGGCTCCAAGGTCTCCCCGGAGCCTTCTCTTCTCCAGGCTGAACCCCCCCAGCTCTCTCAGCCTGTCCTCACAGCAGAGGGGCTCCAGCCCTCCCAGCATCTCCGGGGCCTCCTCTGGCCCCGCTCCAGCAGCTCCGTGTCCTTCTGCTGTTGGTGCCCCAGCGCTGGAGGCAGCCCTGCAGGGGGTTCTCCCCAGAGCAGAAGGGTAGAATCACCAAGTGTTTCCCCAACCATGCTCCTTCCAGTTCGCCCCACACCAGAAGCAGTTGATAATATACAAGAGTTTTAAATACAGTTATTTATTGTCACTGAGAACCTCAGACGGGGCCATCAGTTGTCTGTGTGAGGTGCTGTACGAGCAAAACCAGACACACATTGTCACCAAAACCCCTTTGGAGCCACAGGGATGCCAGCTCTGTACCTTGCAGGGAGATAGACTGCTAACACTTTGCAGTAGAAAGTAATTTAGATCTATCTTTTATGCATTTAAAATATTTTCTGAGCCCTCTAGTGGTGCTTGGCAGAGTCTGTGCTTTAAAAACCATCCAGAGCAGCAATTTTCTGCACACCTTGGTTTAAAAATAACCACCGAGCCCTCAGTGTGGCCAAAGGATGCCCAGAGCCTGAAGTATCCCATTGCATTTCCCAGTGCTTTGGTAGCCTGGGGTGAGTAACCTCAGTCATCGGATCCAAGCACAAGATAAACTCCTCTCTCCCATTTTCCAATTTTATTTTTTTTAGGCCCAATGCTCCTACCTAACATTCCATAAAAAAGACTGACCTACCTACCCCCAAATACCATATCCCACCAGAAGTCTTTACAAGTGTAACAGTTAAAAAATTGCAACTCCTACCTTGAAAAGAAAGGAGGCAATGGTTTTGTTGAGGATCTTGAATTGCTCCTTCTCCAGCACTTGCACCTTCTGGAGCTCAGGCTCAACATCCAGACTGAGGGGCACCAGGAATACTGGGTTCAGGGTGACTTCTTGGGTGCCAGCAGATGGGATGGAGGGGAAATAGCTCACCTTTTTCCAACAAACAACCTGTTTTCACCAAAGAGATTTGCCACACCACCTTAGGAACACACAGCACCAAAATGCCCTCTCAGCTGAGAACTTCCAACCTGTAGGAAACATGTTGATTCCCACCATTTCTGGAGAGACTTCTACTGCCAAGCACAGAAAACATTTCTTCCTCAGCCCAAAAGGTGTCAACCAGGCTGTGCTGCTGGCAGGGGTGACACCACGCCAGAGCTACCCTTGCTCTTGCTCAACTACTTCACTTCAAATGGACAAGACCATAGCACAAAACCAAACCTTCTAACAGAGGATCAGGGTATTTCCTCTTTATATGTCTGCGAGGCACTGCGCTTGGTCGGAGAGGTGAAAAGAAAGTAATGCAAGCCAGCTGAAGGGCTTGGTTCCTTGGCTGCTAGCCCAGCCTTTTCTCCAGCAGATTTCAAACACCTGAGAACTTATTCTAGGGACTTCAGAGAGTGGTTTTGTAGGGGAGGAGGAAGGGAGGCTGGTCTGAGGACCTCCAGGACCAACATGAAGTGGCTGTCCAAGCTTAAGACAAGGACCGGAGTTCCTGTTTCAGTCGATTCTGGCCCCATATCAAACCCTCTAAAGATCAGGAAAGGCAGAGAACCTGCAGCTCGGACAGACCTGCTGCAAACACAGTTATTGGCAAATGCAACACGCCGCTTGTACTCTCATCTTTCATCAGGCTGTCACTTGTGAGCCATGACTGCACTAAGAATGGAGCCGGTCTTTCCTTTAGGTAGTGGTTTTACTGCACAACCTGAAATTCCCATCTCAGCCTGACCCGTAATTCATGGGAAAGTCAATTTGTCATTGGCCTGGAGGACAAGAGCGAGTTCAGGTGTGTGTGAGAACGGGGCAGTGTCCCTTCCACAGACTGCAAGCCCTCTAGTGGCATTTCATGGCCCTGTCTACCCCGTCTTCACCAGGTCTGCCCAGCAAGCCCTGGTCCCCAGGCTGCAGGAGATGCAGACTTGCCTCAACCCATACTTCTAAAGAGTGGATGTTGTCATGCCGTGTCATGCCATCTTATGTCACGTCATGTAGACTTGCCTCAACCCATACTTCTAGTTAAGAGTGGGTTTTGTCATGCCATGCCGTGCCATGTTGTGCCATGCCGTGCCATGCCATGTCACGTCATGTAGACTTTCAGCTAGGCCTGATGGGCACCAGCAATAGAGCTGGTGAGAAAATGTGGATTGTGGGTTGATGAACATCAGCCGTAAAGGAACATCAGCCTGTTCTTAGGAAAGAGACAGCGAGTGTGGGAGCAAGATGAAGGGCAGAGAAGCACCAGCATCCATGCCAGAGTGGGGGTGAGGAAGAAGAGGAGGAAGGATTGCTGTCAGCACCAGACAATGTGGTTGCCGTAAGTTCTGCAAATCCTGCTCTACCCATCCCAGCTTTAGCTGAGAGAACATCGGATGAAGTGGGGCCAGGAGGGAGCTGGGGATGCACCGCATCCACTGGCAGCACTCCTTCAGGTCACCTGGCTGTGTGGAAGCCGATGTTTTGTTCAGGGACACGTAACACGGGAGCAGCGTGTGATTTGCTTCTGGCTCGTTGAGCACTCCCACACAGCAATGGGGCTGACATTAAACAGGAAGAAAAGGCTGGGATGAAAGGTGCTTGACTTGGCACAATCTCTACAATCAAAGTTGAGGTGAATATTTACTTAGATGAAGGCCCAAATTCTCCTGTCAAACCCTTGATAATGCTCTCGGACACGGACTTCTTTGGATCCCAGCAAGCCAGGCAGCAAGATTCACCGTGCTGGCACACGACATCCCTGGAGACTGACAACAGAACCAGTTTCCCTTGTGATGAATCCAAGGCAAGAGCAGCCAGGATCCAAAGAGGCACGGAAGGAAGGAGGTGTTGTAGCACCTGGAAGAAAAGACCAGGAGCACAGCTTGAAAATGCAAATGGAAGAGCTCCGCTTTGCTCCTTAGCTAAATTTGTTTAGTAGCTACACGGCTTTAGGTGTGTTCATCAACGTGTTCCCTTATGGAAGCTTTTAGGTCTTTGACTTGGGTTTTAAAACTCCTTCTAAGCCCAGATCATAGAATCATAGAATTGCCAGGGTTGCAAGGAACCTTAAAGATCATCTAGTTCCAACCCCCCTGCCATGGGCAGGGACACCTACTACTAGATCAGGTTGCTCAGAGCCCCATCCAGCCTGGCCTTAAAAACTTCGCGGGATGGGGCTCCCACCACCTCTCTGGGCAACCTGTTCCAGTGTCTCACCACCCTCATGGTGAAGAACTTCTTCCTAACGTCCATTCTGAAACGACCCATCTCTAGTTTTAATCCATTCCCCCTAGTCCTACCATTACCCGACATCCTAAAAAGTCCCTCACCAGCTTTCTTGTAGGCCCCCTTAAGATACTGGTAGGACACAAGAAATCACAAGATACCTTGTGGTCATTTTTGCTTTCATGATACGCTGATTTTAGTCTCTCTTGAGAAGGTCAGTAGGATTTCTAGTGAGTATTTGAGCTAGTTTTGAACTTAGACAGGTCAAGTTGGAGGTCAGTGAGCTGGGGGTGCTGCGGATGGTGTTTGAAGTGTAGACGAGGGACCAGGGGATGCTGATTTCCCCATTTAACCTCCTATAACCTCTCTGCACCTCAGTTCCGCTGCCCTGAACATCTCGTCCTTCAGGATCACGAAGGACTCCAGCTGGTCAGGAGATACGTGCCATGTAAATAACAGCATCAAGGATGCAGGGGCAATTACCTCTCAGGAGACAACGTTCCCATCCCTTCAGCAAAGCAGTGCCACTCATAAAAGTAAATGTTTCCTGCTTACCAGCTGTTTGCTGTCATATCCAGCACGGCTACAAAGCGGGTGAGTCTCCTCCATATTTGCACAGTGACCAACCCAAGAGAAGCAATCTTGGTAGCTTTTGAGGGTCTCCCATAATAAACATGATTAATGTTAAAACAATTAAAAACTCATTACAGCTCTAATTACAGCCAATATAATGCCACCTGGATTCATTCCCCAATAAGCTCATAAAATATTTTATCTATTGTATTTCTTCCCATGTTCTAATGCAAAGAATATTGCATGACTCACGCCCTGAACCAGGTTATATGATAGACATCTACCTGCTCTTCTCTCCTTCCAGCTGCTTCCTGCGCATGGCAATCTCGATGTCCGGAGTTATCTTCACACTCAACTCCTGATATTCCTCCAGTGCGTCACCAAGCTCCATTTTGACTCCACTGAGGGCTCTGCAGAGTTCATCCCATGTGCTTTTGGATTTGTTGAGGATGAAATCTTCTTTCCATTCCACCTCAACAATGCTTGGAGGAAGGAAGAGTGCTCTGAGTCCCACCCACTGGGACCTCACTGTCCTCTGAGCCGTAGGGCATCAAGCCACCAGTGGCCTTGCACTAACCCAGCTGGTGACTGGACAGACCAGCAGTCCCAGACTGTATCTCACAACCCCACTGAGTGATGGAGACTCCATGGTAAACACAAGGAGTAAGGCATTTGCCATCTCACTTTGAACTCCAGTCTTTGCAAGCCAGAAATGACCTGAAAACACAGGCAGGTTCTCACCAGCACCTCAGCAGAGCTCACAGGAGACTCCTGGGGACAGATTTCATACCTGCACAGGCAACACATCTCCTTCTCTGCAGAAAACTGGGACTTTCAAACCAACAAAAAACATATCTATTCTGTATTTTTTATCCTTAAGGTCCAAAATGGCAACAGCTCTACCAAAAAGTATTGAAGAGTTGTCATTGCTTGACCACACTTAGCCTGTTTCACAAGTAAATTCACTTATTTTAAGCAAAACAGGCCCCGTTGCTGCAAATATGGATTTACTTTTATACTAGAGCTTGCAGCCAGTGCAGTGGCCTGTGGGGCGGACGGAGGGGAGCCCAGTCACTGGGCTGTTGCTATCTTTCATTCAAGCATGATGTACTTAAGCAATTAGCATTACTCCCTTTTTCACGAACACAGCCGATGGGACAGATGATAAACTCCGGCATCTCCGTGTTGTAGCCTGGCCCCTCTCCAGGAGAAACTCAGGGAACCTCTAAAAAGACAGCGGTTTTCTGCAGGATGAAGCCTGCATCTTTGGCTTCCTGGGTTTCAACACACTGGAGATCTTCACCCTCTCTGAGCAGTCCCAAGGAAGTCCCCAGAAACGCTCTGGGCCTTCACACGGTATTGATCCAAAGCTGTCCCTGGACTCTTCACTGGGATGAGGAAGTAGGAGGTGACTTCTTGGCCTCTCCCATCCCAACCTATAGATTTTAGGATCAGAAATGTCATTGTTTCTTCAAACAAGAGAGTAAGGCATATTATAGCCTCGTATAAATGTCAGATTAAGAGGTCAGGTGTGTCAGCTGAAAGAATATTTGGGGGAAAATAAGGAAAGTGGCATGAAAGTAACACTAGTTCAAATAAGAACTATCATTTCTTCCTCATTTGTTTTGTTCATTTAGATGGCAAGGACTCTGCAATACAGACCTTCTCCATTTCCGTACTTTCATCTGACAAACACAGAGGCTGCACCAGGATGATGCTCACACTGCAGCACAGTCAGGGTTGATTCACCTACTGGTCTGGCTCTCGCTCCTCCCAGTGCTGGAGAAGAATCCAGCCAAGCATTAATCAAGTTAATCTGGCTGCAATGGGATGTTATTTAGAGAGGGATAATGACTAACCTGGCTGGGCAATCTGGAGTTATAATAGCAGGTTAGAGGCTGTGTCTCATACTTTCACGCTGCTTTTTTTCATGAGTAATTTGGGTCCACGTAGCATCTTCAGGCCTTCCCACCGCTCTTGTATGAAGTGCCGGTGCCCATGTAAGAGCCCTGCTTGTCAGATAGATGGTGCTGCTTGTCCTTCTGCTGGCCAGGTGTGGAGGATGACCACTCTTCATCGCTGCATTAACCACCCACTGCAGACCTGTGGCTGGTGTCCTCCCCCATCGAGGGCCCCAGGGCACCTCGGTGGGAGCTCTGGGCACCATCAGGACTGAGGCACTTCATGGTGGTGATGGGTTGGCTGCATGTCCTCTTGGGATGCCAGCTATGCCAAGGACTGGTGCTCACTGCCACATCCCAATGGCCGTGTTCAAACTGCCCAGTCCCAACGGCAGTGGTCAAACCACCCAGTCCAACTGCCACATCCCAACTCTCATGTTCAAACTGCCACATCCCAATGGCCCTGTTCAAACCACCCTGTTCTAATGGCTGTGTTCAAATTGCCAAGTCCAACTGCTACATCCCAGTGTCCATGTTCAAAACACCCAGTCCAAATGCTACAACTGCTCTGTTCAGACCACTATGTTCAAACCATCCCATCCAGACAACTACGTACCAGCTGCTACTGTTCATTTCCATATCCCAACCCCGATGTCCCCACTGGTGGCCCTGCCTGTCTTGCTTCTGAAGTGCCCATCAACCAAGGGATGGACACTTCAACCTGATCATCCTGACACTTCAGCATGATCCCCCCACCTCATGGCCACCAGGGTGACATCGCATGTTCCCTTCCTCTGCCACACTCCTCACAGCCATGGGTCTTCCACCCCACAGAGCAATGGGGACTCTACTGTGGAGGTGCAAGATGTCACCTCCTAAGGGGAGAGAGAAAGGTCATCTTCTTCACCTCAGCTGGGCGCTCAGTGATTCGCACAATAGGACAGAGCACTATAGGTATCACCATTCCTTACGGCCAAAAACAAAGTGTGTTTTCCCTCCCCTGGGGACCATTAAGTGATAAGACAACACAAAGATATCTTTTCATCTGTCTGCAGTTTATTGGTAATGAAAGAACTTGGAGGAAAGGGGTGCTGGTAGAAAGCAACCATGCAGTAGGGTTCACGCAACAGAAGGTTTGCAATAAGGCCATATATACGTCAAGTCTGAAGGAGAAGAGGGAAAGGAATCTATAAAATATTAAAGCTGCCAAATTACTCCACCGAGGGAAGGTGGACATCTCCAGAGACCTGTTTGTCACTCCTAAATCTGATTATGAGACATTATCACGTTTCTTCTGCTTACATGAATTCCCGATACAGCTGAAACAAGCATGTGGGTACCATGCAGGACACGCGGAAGTTGCAAGGGAAATGCGGCCATTGAAAAAGAGACCTTAAAAAGTGAAAGGAAAGAGCAGTTTTATACACGCTCCTCCTCAGCCAGCACAGCAGCCCGGGGCAGCAGTGAGAAGCGCAGCAAAAGATGCTCGGATGAGCTCTGCAGTCCCTGGTACCCACAAGGGAGATCGCTCATCCCTGGAGGCTGGTGGGATGGAGACATGAGAGAGGAACCAAGCTCTGCCCACAGGATGATGTTTCACAGCAAATCTCCCCTTGGGCAGGGTGGTTTAAGGAGGTTTTGAGCTCTGAGGGAGACAGTTCATTTCTTGGCTGGGTACCGGTTCAGGATGGAAGGGATTGTGCTGCTGGCTGGAGAAAGGAAAAGATGCTTCTTTCCTTGGAAGGACTGAGGTCGGGGCTCAGTATTTTACACCTGAAGATTTGACTGTTGTGGTTGTGACACATCTCCGCACAGAGGAGGATCCGCCCCCTGCGATGAAGTTGCCACCTCCGGAGCTGCACATTCTCCCACTTCCAGAAGAGAAGCCACCGCTGAGAATTCCTCCTCCCATTCCACAGCTGCCTCCAATGATGCTTCCTCCTCCGACCGCACATACTCCTCCTCCCATGCCACTGCCGGCTCCAAAGCCGCCAGCTCTGCCTCCAGCAATGGTGGTTCTGCCTACCACAGCTGCAAGAGAAGAACGGGCTCACTCTACATCAAGTGACAGCCTGGGAATCCTCACAAAACCCAGGTTAAAAGACATTCTGCAGAGATGATGATGTACAGATACTTACAAACATTTACGTTGGATGGGTTATCTCCACAGAGCCTGCGTAGGAAAAGGAAAGAAGTTGTAAACCTAACATAATAGAAAGCAATTAAGCTCCATGCAATTTCCCAAGTGCTCTTTATATTTTCTGTTTCATTTAACATCAGTCAAAACCACTGAGAAACATTCCCTGTGGGGAACTTGTTTCTATTTTGGGCTTAAAAACTTGAGGAAAAAATGAAAGTAAATCAGATTCCAACATGAAAGGTGTTGTGAGAGATGGTTAAACCTCAGTCTGTCCCAAGGAGAGAAAGCACCTTGGTCAGGCCAAGCTGACAGCAGATCTCACCTGTTCTCCTCTCCCTCCAGCAGCTTCCTGTACATGGCAATCTCAACGTCCAGGGCAATCTTGATGTTCAGCAGCTCCTGGTACTCCTTCAGCAAGCGAGCCAGCTCCTCCTTGTCCTTGCTCAGGGCACATTCCAGCTCTTCCAGCTTCCTCCTGGCATCCTTGAGGGCCATCTCACCACGCTCCTCAGCCTCAGCAATTGCTGACTGCAGCTGATGGTTCTGAGAAAAAGAAAAGGAGTTTCTCAGTTCCCTTCACTGGGAAAGCCTTCACTGCAAAGCCTTCACTGGAGCAGCCCTCAGGGCACAAACTGGATGGGAAATAGGCAGGAACCACCAGCCTTCTCAAAAAGAACCTGAATTTCAATGACTACATTCCCCTCACACTGTCCTTAACACACCACCCAGCTCAGTTGTGACCCAGCCCAATGCCATCACACAATGAGATGCTGAGGAACCCCTACCTGCTTCTTCACGTTCTCAATCTCAGCCCGCAGCCTCTGGACATTCCGGGTCAACTCTTGGATCTCGATCTTGGTGTTGCGCAGGCTGTCCCCATGCCTTCCAGCGGTGCTCTGCAGCTCTTCATACTGACAGCACAGAGACAAAGCAACCCATCAGTGACACAACCTACCAAGAACTCAGGCAGATCCCCTGCTCTGTGGCAAGGGAACAGTGATCAGAAGAGACTGTCCCAGGTGCCTTGACAGCTTCCCAACTCACCCGGCTCTGGTACCAAGCCTCAGCTTCAGCTCTGCTGCTCTGAGCGATCTGCTCGTACTGGCGCCTGACCTCCTCGATGATGCTGTCCAGATCCAGGTGCCGGTTGTTGTCCATAGACACCACCACAGACAGGTCCCGGCTGATCGTCTGCATCTGAGACAGTTCCTGCAACCAAGACAGGCAGCCCAAGTGACTTTCAAGCCTAAATCCACATGAGCACCCAGGGCAACCTCACTGTCTTTGGCCACCACACGCCTCATTGCAACTGCAGCCAGCAAAAGGCAAAAGAGAGCTCTTACCTCCTCAAAGATGTATCTCAGGAAGTTGATTTCATCAGTCAGAGCTCCCACCCTGGCTTCCAACTCTACTTTAGTCATGTAGGCACAGTCCACATCCTAAAGGAAAGACCACACAGGTAGACAACAGCTTCCTCCCATCCCACGAGAGCTGTTGGCAGACAATGCCTCCTGTTGGAAGCTGCCCATCTTGGTGCTGCCTCCATCCAATGTCTTTGCTGCCTGTCCCCCCCACACCCACTCTCTCCTGGTGCCTCTGGGACTGACCTTCTTGAGCACCACAAACTCGTTCTCAGCAGCGGTGCGCCTGTTGATTTCTTCTTCGTACCTGTTGAAGGGGACAAGACAAGGTGGGTCTCTTGGACTGCTCATCAGTCAGCCATGGCAGCCTCAGTCCCATTTCTACACAGCTCCAGAGCAAAGGAAAGGCAGGGTGGAAATCTCCCAGCTGGCTTAGCTCTCCTGGCTGGCTGCTCCTTTCTCCCTTGCCCTGGCACTGCACTTACTTGGTTTTGTACTCCTCCACGTATTGACGCATGTTCTGCAGTTCTGACTCCAGCTGTCCCCTCTGT
>VYZM01008899.1:0-19015 GCA_013398915.1 Dromas ardeola
CAAAGTATTTTCAACCTAAATAGGCCAGAACTTGAAAACTGGCAGCAACTGGCTTAAAACATATTGACAGCACTGCTTTCTTGGAATACCTCCTCACCTGCATGGAAATATGTGACTAAATTTACTATCTGAGAGAAACAAATAAAATGATATTCCATATCTTGCGCTTGCATAAATACGTATTTCAAAAAGCATTCGTTCACGCCTAGCAGGGGTCCTGGGCCCAGAATCATCTATGTAGAGTGGTAGTTTTGACAGGTATTTTAGTAAGTTGAACCAAATTCAGGGATGATTGGAAAGGTAAATTGGTGGAATTTGATCAGAAAAAAAATGAAAATCAATGTATGTAAATAAAAGTCATCTCCCCCATGCTGGTGTGCAACAGTACAATTGCACAATTTACATGATGAAGACAGAATTGAGGCTGCTACTGAGAGGTGCTATTGGGATGCTGTAATAAAGGCATAGAAATAGAAAAACACAGAAAGAGTTTGAATTGCAATAAAACTCCTTACTGTGTTCCATAAGAGAAAAAAATACCATTAAAAAGGGAGTGGCTATTTTAAAAAATTGTATATCATCATGAAGATACTGAAAAAGAAGTCTTATTAGACAGGAGATGATTCTGTGTTTGGTAGATACGTTTGGATTTCTTTAGATTATCATCTGCTTATCTATTATAGAAAAAAAAAGCCCAAACCTAAATGTTGTGAAAGCACTTATTGCTAATCAATATTTTAACATACTCTTAACTTTCAAACATAGGAGTTGTATACAGTATAGACTGGACATTTGCTCCATTTAGCCATTTTGTGGTAAAGGTCTGAGGTAGAGCAAAAGAATTATTAGTGAAGGTAGCTTTATATCCCTTCAGTTTTCTGTCCCTTCTAAGACTTAATTTCCTTTGGTTTCATTGTTTTGGGTTGGTTTGTTTTTTTTTTTTGGTTTTTGTTTTGTTTTGTTTTGTTTTGTTTTGTTTTGTTTTGTTTTGTTTTACAGATCCTTGCTCTATCTAATTTACTTCTGCTATGAAAAATTTAAATTCTGTTACTATACATGAATTTGTTCAAACCTAAAATGGATCCAAGGCTATTTTCCAAATACAACTGTTCTTCAGCAATGTATTGATTAAAAAATAAATGAGAGTGAAAATAAATATTATACATGCATTGACAGTCTTAATTCGTAGTAAAAATATACCACGATTGCCCTGTTATTTATTGAACAGTAACTGCTACAAAGTACAATAAAATAAATACACCTTCCCACATCTTCTTGTGTTATGATCATTTAGTTGAGGTGCTTTAGTGTAATGATTTTAATAATACTCATTTTCGTGCAGGCTAGGATTATTGCATTGTTTCTTTTGTGTGGTAAATGACTGGGAGCTTATCCGGAACAGTCAGGAGTTGTTCTTGTTTTACCCTTACTTACGTGTGTGAGAGGAATCCACACTACCTGGTCAGTGCTCCCGTAGTTCAAAGGAGAAGCTTTTCTGCTTTATGAACATGTCTTCTTAGGGCCTTTCTTTACCAGTCTTCCCTTCCAGCATCTGCACTGTGACAAACTCAAAAGGAAAATCAGGCATCTTTCTGTTCTTGCAAACAGAGTGTATGTTGAATGTTATTAAATATCGCCTTGGTTTTTTTATGGATTTTTTACTCTTGGCTTTTTGGAAGTTGAAGTGTAAATTATTGTAATTGTTGATTTTTGGGGTGACTTAGCACTTAAGCCAATTGAGATCATTATGTCCAAAGTCCTCACTTAAATTATCGGCTTATATTTAATGTTTAAGCATTTCAGCATTTTACGGCTGTGGTAGTCATTCATTCAGTACACGTTTTAGAAGTTCCAGGACTCTTCCTGTCTAAGCAAATGGGAGAAGGAGTGAGCCCCTTGTAGGTCCAGCCTTACAAGATCAATGAAATCCACATGGGCTCTCATTTTTGCCTTTCATGGTGATAGAACTTCCTCATTTTAGTTATGTGCCAATTTTATTTGGAGATACTGTAAATATTCTTACTGAAATAGAAAAATCCATTTTAGTCCTGAAGAGGCTTACAGTGCCTTTTTAGTGGAAATATTTCTGTTAGCTAATGCTAATACTGAGTCAGCTAACGAGTACTCACAAAGGATGAAACTACTGATTCTATACAGAAGGGAATTACTAATATTAGGATTAGGAGAACCTGATGCAAGCAAATACATATAAGAAAGCCTGTCCTTTTGTTAATTTCAACAAAGCAATCTCTTGGTGAATAGAGTATGAAGATTTAGAGCCGAAGAGTTCAATCTTACCTTTCTTCAAGCACTTATAAATATGCAGTATGTTACAAAGACTGGAACTGTAGGGAGAAGGTGATAAAATGTATTTTGTACTATTTTGTCCTCACATTATTGTGCCTTTCTCAGCAGATTATTTATTATGTTAGTTCTTAATAAATAATTGATGGAGAACTGATAATATAAAATTTACTGAATATGTAGAGTGTTTTATTATAACATTAATATGCTACAGGTGTGTTTTATTGGTCAATTAACATATGCCTCAAGGTGTGGTATGATATATGAGGCTGCTGGTGGTGTGCTGTGTGAGGTTTGGATTAGTAGGCTGGTAAAACACATCCTGGAGGGGCTTAATGGTGTTGGATAGCGAGGAAAGATGCTGTATAGAACTTGCACTGTGGTTTATATGTGCAAGCTAACTTTAAATGAGGAAGCATAAGTTCTGGAAGTAGGCTAACAATAGCAATGTGGATCTTTTATGTAAGTTAATTTACTCTGCTATTTGGGAGAAACTATCTTAGGGCTAAGGTGGTTTCCATTAATATCCTAGCTTTCCTGGAAAAGTTGTAAAAGTTGCTTTATCTCCTTCATACTTTATTTACAAGGCCATGTATAACACAAGCCTACTTGTTATCTCTGAGTGCTCTTCTTCATCAAGTAGTGATGTGAGTATAGCCCAGAAAACTTACATTGTATTTAAGCTTCTTTTAAAATTCTTCATCTAGTAATAGTTTTCATTATACAAAATAGATAAGTGTTGGTTCTTTGGGTTTAGTGGTTGTCTTTTCTTTGGGAGGGGGGGTGTGTTTGAGGGTTTTGTGTCTTTATTTTTGTATTTATGTGATGCTTGTTGCTTCTTATATACTTTTTGGAAAGGCTGACTTTAGACAGTATCCCTTGACTATCATTAGTCGCTTCCTGCTTTCTCTCTTGTCTTATTTTCATTCCATGCACAACAGAAGATGAGTAGCTTTAGGCTCGGTTTTTGAGTAGAGTGGTTGTGAGGGAAAATGGAAAACTGCAGTGTTCAATGTGTGTGTGTAATCCTAGGTGAAACTGTCTTAACTGCATGCAAAGGGCAGAGAGCTCCAAGAGCAAAAGGGTATCTGCAATAGATCAGACCAAGAGTCCAGCTGACTCTGGAGAAATCAACAAAGACAACAGGCAATAGCAAATGCTTGAAGAAAAAGTGTAAAAGCAGAGCAAGCATACTGAGATTTCTGTCAGTATGGCCTTTCCTATTTTCATCTGCAGTATAAGAACTTCTTAACCAGAATATTATATTCAGACCATTTTACTTAATAGCTCTTGAGGGAGTTCTCTTCGATTTGTCTAAGAGGTTTTTAATCTTTTTACATATTAACATCCAACCTGTCCTTTTGGAATGTGTTCCATCATTTTAGTTATGAATTGTGTGGGGAAAGTTTGATTTACATCTGTGCACTTTATTTTAAAACTGCTGCCACATGCTTTGATTGCACACCCTATGGGTCTTATGCTACAAGGTGTGGTGAATTATCCACCTAAATTCTGTCATCCTATGCACCCTCAACCGTGTTCTTGTCCATGTTGAAGAAGCCTCAGCTGTTTTCTGCTTTAAGCAAATTTTGACACCTTATTCTTCACTCTTTTCAAGTAGCTTATGAATATATTAAATACCAGGGCTCCAGCAAGAACTCTTATGGAATGTCACTGAGTTTCTCCCTCAATTTTTAAGACCCATCTATTCCTAGCTTTTTTGCCCTGTCTTTTACCAGTTTATTGGCATACAAAGGAAACTTCCCTTTTACCTCAACCTAAACCAGTCTTTATTCTCTAGTAGAGACGAGGTTTTTTGCAAATCCAGATGTTATCATGTGCATGAACTTTATTTAAGGTGTAACTGGATTCTTTGAAGAATGCTTTTTGGTTTTAAAAGCATGATTTCTATCTGCAAAAATCAGGCTGACTTTTTTGCCCGTTTATGTTCAGGCACATCAGGATTTTTTTCACATATTCAACCACTTTGGCCAGTGTGGAGTCATATTTACTCATTTGTATTTCTGCATATTCTGACTAGAAACTTTTCAAACCACTGATGCCATCTGTGCCATGTTCAAGTGATACCATGTTGCCATATTCAATTGCAGATGAGAATGTGCTGGACATAAATGTTATTGCTATGCCTGAAGTTCTCACTTGGTCCATAGAAATGGACTCTCTACATAGTGATTTTTCAGGTTTGTTTATTCTTACTTTGTCCTGGGCTTGCTGAAATCAATGGAATTATTTAGCAAAAACAGGTTCTGAAACTGGGGGACCTGGTCCTGGAGTTTGGATGGGAATACTACTTAGCAGTTTCAGTGCATGGAAAGCTGACTCCTCCTTAAAATTAAGGTAGTTGGAGAGAGGGCAGGTGCCTCCAGGTTCGATTGAATGTTGTTGGTTGTGGGCTGCAAGCTTGACTCACCTACTGAGCACTGAATTCTTGCCGCCACATGGATGGCAGGTGCCACGCTTCTCCAGGCAGCTCCTGCCAGTCTCAGTTCTGACTCCAGGCATGAAGACTGTTTCTTTTATTTATTCATTCATGCATTTACTTAATTTTGTCTATTGTTTGGTCTTTTCTGGGAGATAGTTTTGTTTGCACCACTTCTGGTAATGATCCAAGTTATGTATGTGTGACCACCACTGGAGGGGGAGCTGACCTCTCAAAACTGTCTGTAATTTGCCCTCACTGTCAAAAGTTTTGCTGTTATCGTGTGGCTGAAATTAGCAGGCTATCTGGAATGCGAAAGTCTCTTACGAGTCATCTGAGTTACTCAGTTCTTCAAGATCAAAGCTCTACTCAAATAAAAATGTTGTGTTCAGATGATTATTTGAGACTTTTGATATTTTAATGGGGGGTGAAGATGTCTGTGTGCAAAAACAATGTGCTATATAAAGAAGTACTCCTAGTAGAAAAAGAATTTGCTGCTGAATGTTCATACAAATCATGTTGTGAGTGACTAACTTTTAAATGGAAAGTATTGTTGGTAATTTCTTGGGCTGGCAAGAATCTTTTCTAGCCCAAGACTGTCTGAAGGATGAAAGGGCATGATAGGAAGGTGGCTTAGCAAGGGAATGTGAAATCTAGACAAGATATACCAGTGCTGCTCTTGACTGCAGATGAGCCAAAGTTGTTGATAGCAGATACCTCTGAGCAAAAAGTTTTGTGCAGAAGGCTGGTATTTTGCCTGTCAGATCTGCTTCAGGTCTAGTGATTATCAACATCTTAGCTGCTTCAATTCCCTGTTGAACTGTCTTGAAAACATGAGTTTTATAAATCACCTCACAGCACTGTACTACAAAGCCGCGGTGATCAGCAATGCAGTGACCACATTTATGGGAAGAAAAGACGTCGTTTCTGGGAATAATATGAGAACGTATCAACTCCACACATCTTGATTGCAGACTCTGCAGGTAGCCAAGGTTTCTATGGCTTACTCCTTGACCTTCACCTTTGCTTTCACAAACTGCAAACTTCTCAGACACATCCATAGTGTGCACTGCATCTTAATAGCTAGACTGCCTGATGGAGAGATTTCCTTCCATTCTTAATTGGGTGATATCTGTAGCTCTGTCATCCAGGATCATAAAGATTTGATGCTTCCTATTTGCAGTTGCATAGTATTTCTGGTTAAATATAACAATTTATAACAATGAAAAGTGACTTTAGGGTGCATATTTACATCATAGTAGTCTATAAATACTCTGCCACTTTTGACAAATATTAAGTTGTGCTACTTTTGCTTCGCTTTCGATTTTATCTCATATCTCTGTACCCTCTTAAACCTGCAATAATTTTTGCTGCATATTAACGAATAATAAATAGTAAGTTCAGTCCAGGTTGTTCTCATAATGTGCTTTCCTAAGGAGAGGGCATAGTCTAGGTGGCAGATTGGATGTCTTCATTAGACACATATCTTCACCATGAGAGGAAGGACCAAGTAACAGATTCCAAATTGGTCTCTTCGCCACCCCCTCCCCTCCAGCACCCTTCCCACACCATACACATTTCTGTAGTGGTAATCAGAGTTTGGTACTGTACACATTACTGGTTATTGGACATATTGCCATGTTGCCTGTTCTACTCTGTGCACTCTATTTGTATATTCTTGCTACTTTTTAATATTATATTAGTTACTGTAGGTAGTTACTTAATTGAATGCACAGTTAATTCCTTTTTATTTGTCTTCATATGGATGTGCTGTTCTGCATGTGTTTTGACCAGTTATGATTCTAGAGCTGTAAATTATGGTAATTTGAGAACTGAGATGTTGCTGTAATTCGCATCTGTCAAAGCCAATCTCAGAACCCTGTAAGGTGAGGGGAAAAAAAAAAAAAAATCATGGAATTTGGAGAACAAAAAGATGAACTAGGCCTTCTAAGTCATGTTGATGCTGAAGAACAATTAGGCTCCTTTGTTTTGGTAGTTTGGCTCCGGTAACTTGAAATAACCCTGGAAGCAGCCATTTCCACTATTTTAATTTTCATACAACATGTCCCATTGAAATTACTGGAGAAGTTAGACAAGTTGCTTTGCTTTTGATACTGGTTTTGGCTGGGATAGAGATAAATTTCTTCATAGTAGCTTAGATAGGGCTATGTTTTGGATTTGTGATTAAAACAGTGTTGATAACACACTGATATTTCAGTTATTGCTGAGCAGTGCTTACACAGCGACAAGGTCTTTTCTGCTCCTGAGACTGCAAGTAGGATGGGGGTGCACAAGAAGTTAGGAGGGGACACAGCTGGGACAGCTGACCCCAACTGAACAAAGGTATATCCCATACCGCACAACGTCATGTTCAGCAATAAAAGCTGGTGGAAAGAAGGAGGAAGCAGGGGGGACGGTTGCTTGGAGTTATGGTGTTTGTGTTCCCAAGTAACAGTTACATGTGATGGAGCCCTGCTTTCCTGGAGATGGCTGAACACCTGCCTGCCGATGGGGAGTAGTGAATGAATTTCTTACTGTGCTTTGCTTACACGTGCAGGTTTTGCTTTACCTATTAAACTGTCTTTATCACACTCCATGAATTTTCTTACTTTTACCCTTCCAATTCTCTTCCCCATCCCACTGAAGTGGAGTGAGTGAGTGGCTGCCTACTGGGGTTAAGCCATGACACCTTTAAAAATCTCTGTTCCCTGGTAACAAGCTGGAAAGAGTGGTAGGTGCCTCTTTTGTAAGACGCTATGAAATTTATTGATGAAAACTGTGTACTAATGGTAAATAATACTGTTCAGTTTATGAATGTGTACATCAGAGGCCATCAGGCTGTAAGATGATCTAAGTAATATTGTTTCCACTGTTACGCAATTTGTTTTCTACTGTTTTTCTTATTATTTCTATAAAGTAACATGGAAGAATGGAAACTTTTGGAGATGCCTTGATTTGTATCAGTATGGCAAATTCCGTTCTAAAGATGACAATGCTGTTGGGCTTCCTGTCTAAATTTAAAGGAAAAAAATGCAGGTTTACATTCTTGTGCCATGTGTTACTGAATATACATATTGGCATGTATGCCAGATTTCAACGTACTGTTGAAAATGCCTGTTGTCAAGACATTGGATCTCAAGGGATCTTACATGCATTACAGTAGGTGTCAGTTCAGTAAACCCAAAGATTAACAAAAGGCAATGCAATGAAAAAACTATATGGATTAATCTGTGTCCTCTTAATTTTAATTTTTTTATATCTGTTAACGCTTGTCATTATTTTTAAGGGAAACTTGCTACCGGATCATTTTACTTTGAAAGCAATGATCAAACTGTGTAGATCAATATAAGAAGATTTGTCAAATCTAGATTATTGGCAGGAAACTATACTTAGAAGTAACCTGTCATCTTGTAAGCTATCATCTTACAGGTGGTTTGTCACATTTGCTTGCTATGACTTTCTGTATGAGAGATCTTGGGAAACAAATGTAGGCTATCAGTCTGCAATTACTGTAAAAGTTCTTTGGCATCAGCATTGAGCTTTAGATTATCTCTTCTTCAAAGGATACTGGATCCCACTTCATTTTCATAGACCAAGACTTTAAAATTCTTTCGGTGGGGGCAGAATATCTTTCTTATTTTTATCGGTTCCAGCTGTTCTAATGTCTGTCTCTACAGCTTTTCTTCAAGACTCAATGATGTTTTATTAATGAAAACTTAAAATGAAAATTGTTTTGGCAAAATTATTTTAGTAAGAATATATGGTGCATCCGTATTCCTTACTAAAAATATATTTTATAAAAATGTATATGCACACACTATAGTGTATTTTTACAAGTCATTCTGATACCTATGAGTCTACCTTTAAATATTTGTCTTCTATCAGCTGTATATAGCTGTAAAGGCTGATGGGTTTTTGTCAACTTGAGTTACTCTGCTGTTACTCCCATTCCCCCCTTTATGGTTAGAAAGAGAGATGGCCTAATTAGACTAAGCAGAATCATCT
Organism: Dromas ardeola; assembly: GCA_013398915.1. Lineage (NCBI taxonomy): Eukaryota > Metazoa > Chordata > Aves > Charadriiformes > Dromadidae > Dromas > Dromas ardeola. The sequence continues at coordinate 8,750 of VYZM01008899.1, forward strand.
GCAAATGAAACAGGTAAAGTGACAGAGGTAAATGAGGCTATGTTATCTCAGCCTAAAAATAGGAACCTGCAAAAGGGAGGGAGGCAGGAAAAGGACAGGACTGATGAAAACGTGATTTGAGGGTGTGAGAGCTGTTCAGCTTTAGACTGGTAAAGCTATTGAGCCAGATGGGAATTGAGTTCTACTATCTGTTCATCCTAAAACTCGTGGGATACAGTGAAATTCAGGAAAATGTTTTAGTCGACAAGTGTCAAGAAACCTTCATTATGTATCTGGACACTGTATACTAATTTTTTCCAACAGCTTTATTCTGTTCTAAATTGGTTGTTTACAACAGAGCTAAATATCATCTCAGCACTAAAGTATAAATAAGAATGATTTTTTTTTTAAGGCTAAAAAAAAAGGCACGGATAAGGATATCTTTAAAGAAAGAAGCCATAAATCATTAGAAATAGGTGGTAAAGGTAGTAATAATACAACAAAGTTACTTTAGTTGTGTTGTGCTGCAGTATAAGGGTGGTGCATACTTTACTAGAAGGTACATTAGTCGCTGTGGTTCTGCACGGCTGCTTTCCCTCCTGAAAGCTAAGAGAGTGAGACTGAGTAATCAGGCTTCCAACACCACAGTACTGCAATGGACATATTAAACAAAGATTTATTTTCAAATGGAACTGTAATGTTTCACTTTTTTCAGATTATTTTTGTCATTGTTGTTATTACAATCTGTAACTTTCTTAATAGTTCAGGTCAGGTTACAGTTTTTTTGGATGGTTTGTTTGTACACAATGAGCAGTTAATCAGATCTTTTGGCTTAATGCTTCTAGCCTCTTTTATGGCTCATCCTACCTCAAAGGTACAGTTCCATATGTTAACTAGACATCAGGTTAATGGACTCTGGCAATCTGCAAATTACACCTCTAAATCTACTTTAAACTTAACTAAAATACATGATATCTACTTTCTTTTTAAAATCTCTGTTAAAAGCCAAGTAACATACTAAAATGACAGAAGTGTATTTCAAATGTTCATTATGTTTGTGATATTTTCTTCATGGTTTTCTATTTAGATAAACTACAGGCAACTCATGCATACCAAAAAGCGAGTCAGTGATCACTAGATGTCAGAACAGTGATTTCTCCCATGTTCCCATGGAACTTGTCTCCATGATGAAACTAAAGACAAAATTAAACAAAGTCCTGAACTAATCCTAAGTAATAGAATCCTCAGAATTCAATGTTTCTTTGTTATTTTTTTCAACCTGAAATACATTTTTCTATTTTATAGTTTTTGTATTTTAGTAATAATAAGGTATATTCATGTTTTGTTACCGTATACCATTGGAACTGCTTCATAGGCTATTTCAAAAGTTAAATGAGCAGACCTGCCATGCAACAAATCGCCTCATCTAGGATGATATTTTTCATGTTTTTCTTGCCAGTGTTTCCAGCTTGACCAGTAAAACCATATTTGTACCTAATCTGAGGAACACAGGCAGCTCTGAGGGAATCTCTTCTGTTTCGTCCATGACACGTGGAAATGTCATAACCAGCAGTGTGCTTTCAGGCCAGGTAGCCTTGCCTTGTGTCACTACTGGCTGGAAATTTCTGATATATGATCAGAAGTGAATGATATGGTATTCTTTGCCATTTGTGAGGGACGTGGTATAGGACAAAAGGAGTCATTGGTAGCAAACTCGTGATGGAGTCATTGTAAATAATTTAAGATATGAGTAAAATTCTGAAAAGATATTTGTAGCTTGATCAAAAACACTTGTGGTTTTTGGAATTTACCTTTGAATCTCAGAAGTGTGCTGCTCCAAACCAGAGAGCACTATGAAGAGCAGTGCCCTGACATCAAACAGAGCACTTCCCATTCCACTCAGACACTCGTCGGGTATTATCAGAGCATGCCTTCTAAAGCCACATTGTTCTGTTTAAAATGTGCACCTCTACTGGCACATGCTGTGGTCAGAGAAAATGGGATTACACATAATCCTAACTCTTGTGGTACAGACAATGAGATTACACATCTCCTGGAGCTGTACTTTCCTGCACTACCACAAATTATAGAAGAGCCCAGAGGCTAATCAGTCCTCAAACTCATGGGAAAACCAGGGAGAGAGGAAAAAGAAAATAGCAAAAAGATTTGTGCTGCTGTCTTAGTGATAAGCATTAGTAGAAAAACAGCTAAATTCTTTCCCTAATAAAAAAGACAGAGGGTGGAATAGCTTTCTCTGTGAATTTTTCCTACTAACAGTAATTGCAGTATTCCCATTAAAGAAACAAGCCAGAGCATTTCAGAGGAAAATTTCAACTGCCTGTCTTTTCCTGAGGAAATTTTATTCCTGGTCATTTACTCTTGGTGTTTAATTTGGAGTTCTAGAAAATATCTATCAACCTGTATATCAGAAAATCAGTTAACTTAGTTTAATTATATGTATCATTAAGATATTGTTGTGTGATGTGTAGCAGCACAGTAAAAGAACACGTACACATCAAACTAAAGAGATTTAGAAGTTTAATAGGTAGATTGGAATAAACTTGATGCTGAAGATTGCGATAAAGATGAGGCTGATGAGAAGTCTGTCCTTCTGGGATGCCGAGTGCTCTTACAATGTGTTTAATAGGAGCTGAATAGACAGAATTGGGCACTGAATGATTTATTCACTGTGTTGTTTTCTAATGAGACAGAAGAAAAGATCACAGATGAGAAAAGTAAAATATTCAATAGTTTTGTGATTGCTCTCCAGAAGATAATCCTCACAGTTAATAAAACATGGTGATTGCTCCCAATTTAGGTTAGGGATTTTTTTCTAGGCTCTTTCAGCCATTTAGTATGAAAAAGCAAAAATTAAACATTAAACAATATTTTTTTACAAAAAAAAAAGGTGAGATTAAAATTCAAGATCATTAGGTTTTCTTATAGATCAGAGAGGCTGTGAAACTTCTTCTAGTAATCAGTTTCTTATCTCTATTCCACTAAACTCAGGTGTTAAGAAGAAGAAAAAATTCTCTGGGGAGAAAAATCTTAAAGTAATCTTAATTTTTGTTTTTCCTTCCTAATAATGTCACAATTTACCGTTTTGAGAGACCTATATGCAGAGAGATATATTCTGCTGGGACTATCCACAGAAGGGAATCCATATGTATCTTGCTGGATCCCTTTGTAAAGTTCTCAATTGAAGGTAGTTGGCATTTTTTAAGTGTTCCTTAATTCAAACATACTACTGTAGCCCCAATGCCAGCCATTGTCACCTCCACCCTAGATAGTCAGCAAAGAAGGCTGACAGTACCTCTCTTCTGGTTGTTTTGTTGGGTTTTTTTTCCTTCCAAAAGGTATTAATTTTAAAGACCTTCCTAGTGGAAAATCTGGCACTAGAAAAAACAGAGGGAAAAATTATAGAGGGTTTTGTGATAATCATATTAGTATACACGGTGCTGTATAGTTTTGCCCTGTGCATTTATTGAAAGATGGGTATAGATACTGAAATTCTTATTAGACATTACATTGCAACTGTCATCCAAATCTTTTTTTATAAGCCCAATGTAATACTAATAAAGCCATGTTGCATTTTATAAGCAAAACATGCTTCTTCTGATTCTTGCAATAGGCAGTGGATATTTTATCACAACCCTACTTAGCAAAATGATAAAAAAGAAATCGGCTTTTTCTAAAAGGTTCTTTTTTCCCTAAATTCTGTGTGCAATTTGCAGCTGTTAGTGTTGATGAAATACATATACAGATGAAGTATTGAGGAGGAGCAGCTGCACTGTTGCCCTGGATCATTCGTTGAACATGTACTTCCAGATAACTCTTCTGTGGTAAGAGTGAAGGCAGCAGCACCTCAGGAACTCATGCAAAAGTATAGAAGGCTGCTTTCTCAGGCACTCACACATCAGCACCAGAAACTCAAATTAATTAACTGCATATGTCGAATAACAAGCTCTATGATAATAAATCAGATACCATCATAAACATTGTTCTGTCTGCATGGCTGCTGAAAAAGCTCCACCAGAGAAGTGCAATATTAAACATGGGACAGCTGAAATATGAGAAGTTTAGCAAATGTTGGGCCAAAATACCTGACTAGCATGTGTATCTCTCATTCATCAGCCTGTTCTGTCATTCTGAATGCCTTTTTTATATGAATAAGGTAAAGAACAAACTTATCAGTATTTTTGTGAGGATTTACAAGCTTTCTCAGAATCCCCTCAATTTTTTGAAATGCCAGCCTGGTATTTGCACTGCGCACAGCTAATCATCTATCCGCGTTCTGTCATAGAGGCCACTTTCCAGCAAAGGTGTGTGAATGCTGGGGGAGATGAAAAGGAGGAAAACGTCTTTTATGTCAATCTTGTACCTGCAAGTATGATAGCTTGTTCAGTCTTGCACAGTTCAGTCAGGTCATGCTCACTAATCTTAGCTGGAAACTCAGACGAGCCAGAAACCAGTCAACCAGGATGCATTTCTTGAAGGCTTTTAATGTCTTATGCTCTTCTGGATCCTTCCCTTCAGAAGAGCATTTAATAAATACTTCACCAGTACAAGGCAATTATGTTCTGTGTTAGATGCACTTGTGAACACGCTAGAGAAAGTAGGTTTATCCCAAATTTGGTGATACGTGGGATATAACTAGGGGTGAAATCTTTCTTTCTGCTAGCTTTGATTTAAACAGTTTCTTTATAGCTAAAGATCTGACAGATTGCAAAGAAACTGTGGAAAACCTGATCAAGGGAATGTTTGGATTGCACATCCATCATTTCCATTGCTGCTGTTCTTCCAAATCTCCATTTATGCTTGCCATAATGTACATTTAAATTAAAGACCTTAAGATTGGGATGAAGATGATCTGGCTGGCCATCAGCACATCCAGTATCTGACAGGTCAGATCAGTTATTCCTGTACTGGTCCTCTCTCTCCCAGCTTGTCCTAGCAACTGTCCCCATCATAGCTGCTCTACAGAATGTGCACACCGGGAATAAATTTTGCCCTTAGATAATATTCATATCTCCATGATCAGACAATTGTGCATCAAAATGTTTAAACTAGTTGCTAAAAGAAGGAAATAAGGTATGTGTGACTGATGAGTCAGCTGAACAGGTAAAAGGGTGTAAGTAGGTAGCCTGGAGGATATTGTGTACTGTGGACCAGTCGCAAAGCCAGTTTCTGTCCATGATAGAACAGCATCTAGGAATGGCTGTACCTTATCATGTTACCGTCAATTTTTATGAACTTATTAACATCACAACCAAATTTTCAACTTTTCTATCACTAAAGTAAGCTTAAAGATATTTAGTGATAATCAAATAGCATTTCAATTTAAACATTTCGGCAAGTCTTCACATTGCCATTGAAAAACAGGAGTTTCTTAACAAAGAGATCCCTTTGGGTTAAAGGTGATAGAAGATCTCACAGATTCTACAGTTCTTTATCTTTTTTGCACGGCATACAGTTTGGATTTTTTGTGTTTTCAGGCATGCATGTTGCATACACATCATCAATGTCTGTTTGAATAACTCCTTGATACTATTTCATATAGCAAATAATTTAAAACCACAGAGGTTTTAATTGATATACTTTTTAAGGCTTATGGCCTGTTCTAGGGTAACTTCTGATTATTCTGATCACCAAATGATAGGAAGCATTTCACTCCCTGCCTTCATCTCTGCTCCTTCACTTATCTAGATTTGCAGTAGATGCATTTAGCTGATAGAACAAGAAATTCTAAGTGTATGAATAATTGTTTTAAAATGCTATTTGAAGTACTATATATAGCGCGAGTTTCCTGGAAATCTTTCCATATACCGTTTGGTAGGAAATAGTTTCCAAGCAAGTTACAATGTTAATTTGATAGCTAAACCCTTCCCAATATTCATGTACTTGATTTGCTTATAAAAGAAATCCCATTTTAGGCTGAGTGATTATAATCAATTTGCTGTTACTGAGTTACCAGAGAAAGGAGCCATACCACATAATAATATGAAAACCCCCAACAATTAACGTTAGCAAAAGCCCTCCTAAAATTGGATTTTGAAATGCACAGTTTAGGTTGGTTTTTATCACATCTACTCTGTAAAAATCCAAAGAGAGGTTAATATGATAAAATATGGCACTACTTAAGCTGTTAATTTTCTAGCCAAGTTTAGATGAATATCATGGACTAGGATGCTAAAAGCCATCTAACATAAATGTTTAATGAACAAATAAAGCTGTCAAAGGCACATGTGCGTTGACATTATGTATGTATTTGAGTAGATTGTGCAATTAGAATCATTGTCTGATCTAGGCTTAAAGGAAGTCCATTTTCCACAACTTAGAGCTTTGCTATTTTTTAATAGTCTGTTCACAGTCTGATTTTGTAGGCATCTGGAGTCTTGTGTTTTTCAGGCCGGAATTATATAACCAAAGGTCTAATTCTTCAGGCTTTCTAGGCTCGCAAATATTTTTGTCGACTAGGCCAAACTTCAGATGTAAACCTTCTACTGAACTTCTAAAAAAATACAGACCAAAGGACAAAAGTCTCCTTTTGCATCTAAATGAGGAATCTCTGTGCTGAAACTTCCCGGCCTGGAATATTTTAAAGGATTTAGCAGATAGTAGTAAATTCATGTGTAGAAGAAAATTTTGTTTCTACTTCAACTGCTTCCAACAAAATCCACAAAACATCAATGCCTCTAACAAATACATAGAAGATCCGGATTCTCTATTTAATAAGAAACTTTGAAGTGATTTCTACAATATCTTTTTATAACTCTCTAGAACCCCATGTTTTCATTTCTATTTGGATCTATTTCATATAAGGCATTATTGATTTTCCAGCCAGCATAGATCTTTGGGCAAAAAAAGAATCATGATAGAGTCTTACACTATGGATTCTTCTCAGCTTTTTTTTAGAGGCCTGTAGAATGCTTTTGGAATGCTGACTTACTTTTTTCCAGGGAGGTCTAATCCTTAGCAAAAGCCGTATGTAGTGAGGAAAAAAAGAAATTTTAGACAATTGTGTGCCAAGTGAAAAAATCTGTGGTAAGCTCTGGTGAAGGTGATTATATTCTTCACCACATTAGTAGAAATCACAGCAATTTCAGCAATTCCTTCTGTATAAAAGGGCATCATTTTTATTGCAGACCTCCTACAAATGTTTTAATCAGGAGAGTTAACTTTGAGCCAAAGGACTTCATTTAACTAAGACTTTCTAAAAAGAAAATGAACATTTCTTTGGATAAAAAGATAATGTGACGTTAAGTCCCAGAAGTTGATGTTCAACGGTATAGAAATAAATGGCCATAACCTGGCAAACAGCATGTTCTATCAGAAAATAAATTAGACTGGCATAACTATACTGACTGCTGAATTTGTACTAATCATTTGTAAATGAAATCCTCTTTTCATTAGCATTTCCATGCTCACATGCATAATTTATGACAAAGGTTCGGAGGCACTAACACAGTTTTCATAAATTAGTGGTAATTTTGTTGTTGCTGAAACCTAGGAAACTTTTTAATGCAGTAGTATTTTTACATATGAAGAAAACCATAACCTTGATTGCCTTAAAGTCAGATTTAGTGTTTAAAATGTATGCAATGTGTCTGATTTCCATTCTGTATTCCTTTTTGTAGCAGTCTGTTTCAATGCAAAGTAAGTATAAAAAATGACCGCAGCTACCAGAACAAAGTGCTAGGGTTAGGCCCTATTCACTGTGAAATGCTGGAATAATTTGCTAGGTCGACATAGGCTGAGAATTTTATTTATTTATTTGCTGGCTGTTACAAAATCAGTTAGAAGCCTTACATGACAGGTATCTAGCTAGCAAGCACCATATATCGCTGTCCCTCACCTTGACCATGTCTTTTTTTCTCTCTTTTTTGTTCTTTTTTTTCCCCTCTATCCCTCACTCCCATCCCATTCATCCCTCAGGAATGTTTCCTTTCCATTGGATTGGGGCACACTGACACAATGATGTGGGGAGACTTAAAGCTTCTGCTAGCTGATAAATTGAAGAATATAATTTCCAAGGCAGATGTGACAATGTGTCATATCACTGAAACACTACAAATTAAATAGAAATCAACTCTGTAAGTGAAGAAACCGGGACTGCAGCTATCTGAAGGCAGAAAGGAAGTAAGGATGAAAGAAAAAAAAAATCCATTTATTCTTGGAATAGTTACATAGCTAATGTAAAAAGTTTGGAGTAGGTAAGCAGCTCCAGGGGTTCAATACAGCTTAACCCAACAGGAAATTATAGAAACCTCTGAGTTTTTTTTCAAAGTTCAGAAATATTGAAATTCATGCTATTGAAATTCATGCTTTTGAAATTACCTGATGTTGCTGATCATTTTCTATTATTCCTGACCTGTAGCAATTTTAAAGGGAAAAGTTCTTTTAGGGTATCTGGCCAACTTTATATTTTGAAAAAATTGCATTGCAGTTTTAGTCCAGAAGTGTGCTGGTTTATGCTTCTAGAAACAGATTGAAAACCATAACTATGAATATTCATTTGACAGCTTTTTGCAAATTAACTACATATTTTGTTTTCATTTTTCATGGTCCCTTTGCACTTGCTTTCGTTTGTACGAATGTCCTTGAAGTAATGGGGGAACTTCTTGGAGGTGGGGTACTGCACAGTCAACACGGTCAAACATGGGCAGAGTGACTGGGTTCTTCTTTACCTCTTTTCTGCTTAGCCATCTCTTTGTGCTCACAGTATTTACGCATGGGAGAAGAACAGAGAATCTTTTCCTATGTTCCCATCTTCCAGCAAAACCTACAGCAGACCACAAATGGCTGGGACTACATGGTAAACTCAATCAGAATACAATGAGATAGAATTGCTTTACATTAGAGAGCACGTCTGAACCCTCTGTAGCATTAGAAAGAAATGGCTACTCGTGCTTTATGTGATTAGAGCAGTGCTCAGTGAACTGCTTGGGAAAGAGTTCATTATATATTATTTTTATGATGCAAAGTCTGTTTAGAATTTATAGGATGCCTGCACTGTTGGTTTCAATGGATTTTTGCTTAGTGGGAAAAACAAAATAATACAGTATTGTAATAGCACCATGGCTGCTTCTGTATCTTAAGAGATAAGGGCAGTATTCAGGCCCTTATGAAGTTATGTGACCATTAAAACACAAAGGAAATTAAAGACTGGGGAACCTTTAAAATAGCATTATGATTTGATTTGCCAAAGTGAAGACACTTTGGATTAAGGAAACAGCAACTTTCTGACAAAAAGTGCTTAGAGTGGTGTACAATGGATTTTGTAGATTGTGAATGTACATGACATGAGATAGAATGCTCTGCACAATGTGATTCTATTTGAAACAGATTGAAATCCTTCTCATCTTCTTCTGTGACTCTTCATTTGTTGGGGTTTTTTGTTGATGTAGGTAGGACAAGAATATTACTCAACAAAGAAAGCAGATGTACTTATTCCAAGAACGTTAGAATTTTAACTTCATAAGGAAAGCTGGAACAAATCTCTCTCTCCAGCTCTGATTGGGAGTAGGGTGAGGGACAGTTTTAGTGCCCCCTTGCTATCGGCATCAGCCTCAGTCCACCTGCATGCTTATCCTCTTGCTAGGAACCAAATCTTCATGCCAAGCCATGCCTTGCAGTGGTGAGTGGTATAAGTGGGTGGTGTAAGTCAGAATTGGGTTTCTCCCGTTAGTATGTAGTGCCAGCTGACTCAAGATGCTGTACTGATACTGTGCTAGTAGTGGATGTAAATTGAATTGTGAAAAATACATAGCGAGGTGTATTGCCTGAAGAATGAAATCAATGCTTGTATGGAAGAAAAGAAGGGTTGTAGTCATTGGTGACTCCATCCTGAGGGGAACGGAGGGTCCAATATGCTGGGTAGACCCTCCTCACAGGGAAGTCTGCTGTCTTTCTGGAGCCCAGATTAAGGACATAACTAGGAAACTTCTTAGTTTGATATGGTCCTCAGACTATTACCCATTACTGATTTTCCATGTAGGTGGAGATGAAGCTACAACTCGCAGACCAAGAACAATCAAAGGGTACTTCAGGGCCTTGGGAAGGTTGGTAAAGGAGTCTGGGGCACAAGTTATTTTCTCCTCACTTCTTCTGGTTGCAGGCAGTGACACTGGAAGGAACAGACGCATCCAATCCATTAATACATGGCTCCGGGGCTGGTGTCGCCGCCACAATTTTGGGTTTTTTGACAACGGGATGGCCTACACAGCACCGAGCTAATTGNAGCACCGAGCTAATTGGCATCCGCTGGGAAACACCTTTCTCAAAGGG